>SMGT01007510.1:294367-306400 GCA_004794575.1 Lanistes nyassanus
GTTCCGTGGATCACGTGTCAATTTGGACCACGGGCGCTACTTATTTTGCACCTTTGATGGACAGAGGACCTCAACGGATTGTAGCAATGACGACCAAAAAAAACCAGTTGGGGACGGCATCGAGGAGGACAAAGATGATGACGATGATGACGGCCACAGAAGAGAAAAAGTCAGCAGTGAAACAACGAAGATGATGATAGCGGCAACGACAGGTAGGCTGGTTTGGTTTGGGTTAGATTAGATGCTTAGCTGGTTGGCTGGCTGGCTGGCTGGAAGACTGGCTGATTGGCTGGTTTGGAAGAAAATGCTTCTGCTGAACGGTCCTTTGCCCACTTCTAGGAGGAGGGAGTGGGAGAGAAACAGCACAAGGATATGAAAGGTATGATTCCATATTTGTGTGCACAGGTCGTGGCTGTGTCGTCAGCAACAGGCAAATCTTTAAACAAAAAATCTCGCTTCAGCTGTACCATTTAAAAAAAATTCTCGCCAAGATCGTTCCAGTTGTTTGTCGAGTGTCTTCACGGCATGAACTGCCTGAGACGCGTGCCGTGTCTTGACGCCGTGGGCTGCGTTGAGGCAGTTTGCCTTTAATATGGCAGGTGTTCTCAAGGTATGTTTTGAGCACCGAACGCGTTTTACCAACTTCCGCTGTATCTGAGAAGCGTTTGGACCGATGACAGGCGAGAGACGGCCATCAGGCCGGAGCACAAGTTGTCCACATGAGTCGCTTGCGGGCGGAAGGCGGGCCGCTCCATACATCTTCATTTGGAGCCCTCGGCCCGGGACAGCGCTGTCCCCTCCTGCATCGATTTCGGTCCGCCGTTCAATCCTGCGGCACGCTGACTCAGTCTCGGTATGCGGCACCAACCGCAGTGCAGTCGCGCGTGCTGTGCGTGCGTGCGTGCGTGCGTGCGTGTGCGTGTATGTGTTGGAGGGGGAATTTTACTCAAGGCCTCCACCTCTCAGTCCTCCTACCTCCACCCTCTCAATTCTGTCTCGTTCTCTTTTCCCCTTTTCTGCGTTGAATTGCGCCACAAAAGCTTATGCAACCATGACATTTTACCACCAACCGCCAACACACCTGGTATTGTTGATGTTATAAAAACGTATGGGTGACAATACAGCGAAAGGTTTCATGCTTTTCGTGAGTTGAGAAACACATTAACAACAGTTTGAAGTGCTTTCCAGAAAACGCTTCGTGATGTTGCCTTAGCTGCTACTGTCAGTAGCACAACTAGTACTTCTGACGCCATGACTGAGGTTGTCATCACGAGTACAAGGCCCCCAAATAAAAAAATTACTTTTTTTCTTTCTCTCTCTCTCTTTCAATTGTTAATTCTTCTTTTCTCTCTGTTCCATTTTCTTTCTGCGTGCGTGCGTGTGCGAGTGGGGTAGGGAGCAGATGGAGGGGTTGGGAAGGTCGTTTCTAGGAAGGAACGGGGTTACCAAGGAAGAAAACGCGTGAATGCATGCAGACTTTCATGTGAGAGGGAAGCGTTCTTAGGATGTGGACCGCTGGCATATGTTGATATTGTTAAGACCGAGACTGATATTCAACATGATTAATGGTGACAACGCCGTGTGTTGCAGGTGTTTTGAGGGAAGAATAGATGCAAGTGTCGATACGAAAACGGCCTAAATTACCTCAGAGCGTTTCTCGGAAGGAACGGCCTTCCCAAGGAAGAAAATGTCGCCGCGTCACCTGCTTCTCCAGCAAGAAAGGATTTGTAACGTGAAACCAAAAGCCCAGAAGTCAACTTACGTCAGAAATGGACAAGAGCAGATGCTTAGGAGAGGGGAAAATAGATGCATAGGAGAAGGAAAAATAGATGCCTAGGAGAAGGAAAAACACGTCGAAGCTTCTGGGAAGATCTGCGACCGTTAATTGTTTTCACATTGTTTCAGATTGGACTAGTTTTTGTGTTCGTTTGTTTGCGTGTCTTTTCGTTTGTTTGTTTTTTTCCGAATGATATGTCCTTCAAACCTCCGTTCCTGTTTTGTGGAATAAAACATCTATCTGCTTGGTTTCAGATATGTGTCAATGTATTTATTTACTTGCTTCTGCCGCTTAAGCTTTATTTGTTTCTGTGACCGATTGACTTATTGACTCAGCGCTTATCTCCCCATACGATCAGCCCACACCCCAATGTTCAGAGGACGCGTACAATGTCATTCTACTGCTTTGCGCAGGTGATGTAGGGGATTGGTAAGACGGTAGGTTTACGATATTTTATTGATTAAAATCCTAAATGACCTATTGAAGGGTCAGTCATCTAACCAGTCCACTTATTACCTGTCCGAACGAGTCAGGCTGAGTTAAGGTCGATTGTTTTTCAAGGTGACTCACGATTGTTGACTGGCAAAACAAGCCAGATGACCAACAGATATCCTGAGCCAAACTAGTTGTACCTTCTGCGACTGCAGTAACACTGTCGCCGTGTACTGCACAAGAAATAACTGGACTCAATGCTTCGATGGAGCAGGCTAGAAAATTCACACTTTGTCTACGACATACATACACACTCCGTTAATCACCTCAAGTCAGCGTGCCTGGTTACTGACGAAAATCACACAGAATTTCCCTCACTGCCTACATCATGTACATGACTTCCAACACTGCTCACGCGCCTTGCTACAAACACATCTTACTCTCTGCAGCTGTTCAGGGTGGGAAAAAAAGCTTAGTGGGTGTCTCCAAGGAAAGGATTCCACCGAAGTGTTGAGCTACTGTCATGGTCTTGACATCCCCCCCCCCCCCACACACACACACACTCACATACTTGTCACATCTGAGGACTTTTACGGCTGTAAAGTCCTTCTCCTACCACCTCCATCTCCACCGCGCCGGCACCTCGTCCCGACAGGCGACAAGTGCTGTCAGCAGCTGGTCATCGTGATACGCGCGCTGCCACAGCTGGGACTGACACAGTCAGCTCCCCTGCCGTCATCCACGCGCCAGACTCCCTGCCCCCTCCATCCTCCCCCGGACCCACTCAAAATCAAACTAAATTATACGTTAGTTCGGTGTGATGGGGTTTTCACCAAAAACAACCTTTAGTGAGGAGATTTGAAACGACGTTTTATTGAAACCTGACACATAAACCAAACACAGAATAGCCAGCGTGCTGTAATCGAGATACGAAGCGATTTGCTTAATAAATGTGTTTTATGTGAAAGAAAAACTCGGTTATTGACCTTTCCGGAGGGCTGGCTGATCACTGCGCACTACATACAAGCTGGCGGGAAAAACCTGCCACTCCCGCAGTCACCCGTCCGTGCCTCTAGGTGTGTGCGCGAGGGGGGGGGGGGCGTGGCAATTACGATGACCCGCGTGTGACCATTCTCGGTATTTCGTTTCCAGAGAAAAACGGGGTCTTTTTTGTTATGAAAAATGACACCATGTTTGAAGAAACAGGAGGTACAGATTAAAATAAAGAAAAATCTCTACAAAGCTTAGGTGAGGACAATGTACACAGTACTTTTTTCCCCCCCATGCAAAAACGGAATCTTGTAAACACCTGCTCCCAGATCGGACCACAAGGCCATTCCAGCTATTTTATCCAGCATCCAGTTTTATCCAGAAAATGAGTACTTCGCCATCCTCACCATTTTACAACAGCATTACATTTTGCAGTGCCACATTTTAACAGAGAATGAAAAGGTCCCAGACAGCAGATTGCCCGCGAGGCACAGCGAGATTGAGACATCGATCACTAGCGACTGGCCAATTTTGTGCAGGTCCAGTTTTGATCTCACCAGACACTACATAAATACACCTTCCTTCCAAAAGCCGAATAAAACAAAGGCGAAAATGAACCGCGCCATAGTCATATCCATTGATATCGGACAGAAGGTTGTTCGTAGCTCGAATTAGCTTCATCTTGAGCCATGGAGTGACCAGGTGACCGCGTTTCTCCTCACCTATCGGTTAGCACGGTGGGCCGCCTCGTTGCACCTGGCAGTCACGTAGTGTTACAAGTTCGTCTGCAATTAACTTACGGCTCCCCATAGCATGAAAGTCCTGCAGAGGGTTCCCCATGACCGTATCGTGTCGTGACGGTCATGCAGGAAACTCTCCCTGGCCGGACGTTAGCGTGTGACTGTCCTTTGGGAAGTCACGCAGCATCCTCACCTGGTTCGTGTGATCGACACAAAGCTCAGGTGAGCATCATCTTCTGGCGCACGTCAAGCGGCCATCAATCACCAGATCGCCGGTCGTGTTCCGGACACCAGAAACGGTTAATTTGCCGCAGCGCTGGGCGCGCAGAGATGCGCAGGGTTAGGCCGCAGATATGTTTCGCGTTACTTACAGGGGCAGAGCGGTCACGTGACAGTGGGCGGGGCAATCAATCAGTGATGGTCAGGCCAGGTAAGGTGTGCGCATGCAGAGATGGCACGTGTGCATGCGTGCCAGAGAGAGAGAGAGAGAGAGTTGCAGTTGCGATTTAACAGCCTAACAGCCACCCCACATCGTCTTGCCGGAAGTGGGAGGAGGGTGACGCGGTAGAGAAAACATGATGAACAACTCACATGCAAGCAGGCTGTCGGGTCCCACAGCCAGTCACGATGGCGAATCCGTCACGCATGCACAGCAGAGGCGAAAACGTTGAAGAGAAGGTGCTCCTAAACATTGGATGTGTATGAAAAGATTATAATTTTGCCGAATTGTTGATCTTCGTCTCATAAACCCCGACCCTCTGTCTCTTTGTAACTGTTAATTAGTTCTTTCTTTTTTCTTTCTTTCTTTCATTAGTTCGTTGGTTCCTTTGTTCATTGGCTGGTTGGTTGTTGGTTTTTTTTTGGTTCGTTCGGTCGTTTGTTTGTTTTTTTATTTTGTTTTGTACGTTCATTTGTTTGTTCCTTTGTCCCATCATATGTCAGATGTTACGTATATATGGCAGACCTCAGTTTATTCCATAACAAACACAGCAACTGCGCGTAGGGTGTCTGTTATTCACACCTGCGCGTAGGGCGTCTGTAACTTACACCTGCGCGTAGGCTTTCTGTAATCTACACCTGAATTACACTCACAAGCTAAACTTAAAACCGATTAAGATTGTAAGAAAAAAATCTGTCGTAGAAAGTGCCAATCGTAGCGTAGGCTGCAGTCTCAGTACAATTTCAGTTCTAGGGTTTCCGCTAGTTTCTCCTTCACTATTTCCATGGTGACGTATGGACCAAAAAGGAGGATGTTTTCATAGCATACACGTGTAAAAAGTGTCATGACGATAGGCATACTCATGATCTGGAAGTCTACTAGAGAGGTACATCTTGTTCACGGACACGGTAGAAGATCGAATTGCTGAAATAAATTCAATGACGAATGTAGCATGACTAAACTACCTTCACAGGATCAGTCAGGGCTGCAACCCCCACCCCGCCCCCACCCCAGCCCCAATTTTTTTTAACGTGCGCAAAGGTAGCAGTGTTGCAGAAATATCAATCACTCTGGCATGCAGATCACTGAAAAGCTTTGGCTAAGCTTTGAACAGACAGACTGGAATATTGACTGCAAGTCTCTGGTGCTGCCCTCTGTCGGCGCGTCTGGTCTTTTGTTTCATGGTGAAGGAGACAGATTGAGTTGTTTTCTTTGTCAGACAGCCACTCGGCGGGTCTCAGGATAGGGTTGTCCGCAATGCCATGAAAATATGTTTATTTTTGTAAAATAAGCACGAAATGTTGACGAAGGAATATGGGACGGCACTTACAGGGATGTTCGAGGGAAACCTGAACAGAAAAAAGTTCTGAAACGAGAGAGAACAGGTTTACGAAAGGTTAAAGTCCATGCGTGGTGTATAGGTTCAATGATAGCTTCCGTATCGACCTGTGTCATCAGTGAAACCGCCTTGCCCTGGGTAAACCCGGAGACCGTATCGGCCCTTATTCCTGACACATGCGTCAGCATGCTGAACTTGGTAAAGGTCATATTGCAACAGTAAGTAACTGCACCGAGAAACCGCTAAGAGAAACTCGATTCAGCCTGCACCATTCCGGAATTTTTTTCCCCCTCCCGTTCGCGAGCATTGCCGCTTGTCTGGCTTCACGTCAGCATTTCAGCTCCGTGGCCCGGGACATTAGCCGCAGAGCTGCTCTCATTACAGGGCGGCATGATATGAGCTGCTGCAAAAACAATCCTTCAGTCTTCTGAATTTAAGACGCGCTGCAGTTTTTGACTGTCTGGACTCAACCTGGAAAAGCGCTTCAGTTTTGGACTTTGCCTAAGGACCTGCTTTAAAAAAAAAAAAATAAAATAAAAACAGTGCTGAAAACACTGATGCCGAGCAAGTTTGACCTTCTTTCCCTTTAGAAAATGTATAATATTTTATAAACTCCGGTTATGTCTCTGTGTTAGACATGTCAGTTATTCATGGCTGTCCCTGTGCACAGAGTCCAAATATTTACCTTTCACACCAACAATGATTGTCCGCAAAATATGTTAACAGTGGTGCAGGCTTTTATAATTTATCGTCACTAGCAGTTATATATCCCTTCACGATCACAGCTCAGGATACTGCAAAGTCTGTCACCGCTTGTCGCGTGCTGCCACTGTTTGCCACACCTGGTGAAAGCTAAACGTGGGCCGTCTGAAAGCCTTCGTAACCCCTGTTGGCTCTACCACCTGTTCACGTGTTCAGTACACGGCGCATTGCACTTCCGGGGAGATGGTCAGGTATCTTTATCGATGCAGGACCGCATGGAAAAGACAGGCGGCGAGTCTACTGACAAAACCATGGAGTACTTAGATATGTGTGCGCTGCCAGATACCTCGTGAGACTTAACACTTACGGCATACTGGACATCTCGTGAAACAGGCAGTTTTTTTTAAAGGGGGTGGGGTGAAATATTTTACATTATTTGACATCAGTGTTGTACGGAACCGAGGTTCTAGCACTATGCTGTTGTACGGATTCCAGCTTCGACCGGCGAGCGACTTCTGACGCTGATCTAGCGTCCGGAGGCTGAGGGAAGGTGCCACGGCGGTCCGTGCGGGATCAGTGGGGAAGGAGAGGGTAGGGTGGGGTGGGGTGCGGGATCGGAAAGAAGAAGAGTGTGTGGGGTAGGGTGCGGGATCAGAGGGGAAGGAGTGACTACAGCTTGGTGATCGATGCCAGCTTAATTATGGCGTCACGGCTCAAAGGGAGGATACTCAACGCCGGGAGTTGGCGACCCTTTGTCGCACGATGTATTGTGAGCTAATGGTATTTACAGTAAAAGCATGTGTTAGCTGCTGACTCCCTTTGTCTGCGAGCCTAATTAACGACGAAACACCATTGATCACTTAAAAATTACTTATCATTACTGATCACCGCATGCACGACTAACATTTGAAAGGGACCCTTGTCTTCGGCTTCCCGTCTGCTGGTCGACGCGATATTTTGTAGGCAGTTTCCGGGATGGTGCGGCCACAGGAGGCGAGCTTGGTCTGTTGTGTGGAAGCCGGGTGTGAGCTTCCAGATTTGGTCTGGCAGAAATGGCGACACTGGACGGCGGGTCCCTGGGGATCCGCGATAGCGTGGCGGAATAGAGATTGATGGTTGGACAACACTTGTGCACTACACTTGCGTGAAACAGAAGTCCGGGCAGGCCATCCGGCCACAATAATACAGCAGCGCGGGCTTGGTCCTGAACAATGGGCGGCATTTTCGTGAAATGTAGCATGCTGCAAGGTTTCTTCTCTTAATGGACTACGTCAGGGCTAGCGCTCAGTTCTCTTGAAATCTTCGCCTCATGAGCGCCGTTCGCTTTAGTTCACTTCGAAAGTGTTCATAGTTTATCATCACCATGCCCAACAATGAATTATCAAGATTTAATTGTTATTAATGAACAACAACAACATATAATCGCTTCAAGTGCTTTCCTCTGAGTCAAATTCAAGCACAGATATTAACAAACGTCAATAATTTTTTTAAATTGAAACCTCTTCCCCTCATAAAAGTGCTTTTTAAAAAAAATTGTGGAATGCAGGGATGGTGAATAAATTCATGTGGATCCTCTATAGCGCATACAAGCAAATATTTCTGATGGTAAGAATTGCTTTCTGATCAACAGTGAGCAGCATCCGACAAACAACTTTTATAATAACAAAAGTTTCATTTTTTGTTGGTGAAGGATCTGTTTCAATGCCTTACACGGTTAGACATGTTCTATACAAAATACAATTTAGATCTAAGGCTGAAAAGTAAGCTTCGATTTATGTTTTCCATCGTTTTCTGATGTCTGTTAAAAATGGCCACGTGTTTATCTCAAAACAGACGAATCAGGAACAACAAGCCTCTTCAAAAATAGTATTTCTAAAAGCACTTTTAAGGCTCGTCTTGTGTCTTTTATGTATTGATTATCAATCTCAGGACGTCCCACCAAGTTCATTTCACGGGAACACCCGTCCCTTTCCGCCACCACAGTGTGTCTCTAATTTTTGTGATCACCGCCCCCTAATCTCTCGCGTCATCAAGTGCTCGTCGCATCTCTCCCTACGTCTGCATCTACCCTCCTCGCTGGTCTTCAGGCATCGGCAGGCCGCGCGCCGGCCGAGTCATACCTAAGACCTTTTTTTTAAATGGCAGTCTAGGACCTGCCCCGCCAGACGCCTGGCACTACAGGGAACAGTACTAGGACTGGTTGGCCCGGTGTCAGTGTAACGTGACTGGGTGGGACTGAAGCCTGTGTTGCGACACCAGTCCCTCGTGTGGCAGCACTTTAACTTGTCTCAAGCAACACCGTCCTGATATGCACCTCGTCTGCGGCTGGCCGTTAAGCAATAAACAACCATCCCATCCGTCTCCATCTTTTAGGAAATAATTTGGTGAATTCAGGGAGAATACATTTTAGTGTCTTTAGGGAGAACACGTTCTGGTGACGTCAGGGATAATACATTCTAGTGACCTATGGAGGAATTTCTTTTGAAATTTCTTTCTTGTGTGCAGCAAGATGCCCAAAGATCACATGCCGTCGCACCTTTCTCTGCACCCCACGCACGTGGTAGGAGTATCAAAAGGGCTGGCGGAATTTGTTGTATCTGCATCCTTCAGCGTTTCCCACTGGATATCAACAAACAAGATTTTGTAAACTTCAGATTTTGCCGAACCCTAAGAACGCGCGTGGGTATTTGTTGCTACACGTCCCCGCCCCAAACTAGGTGCATATCAGGACGATGTTGCTTAGACAAAGTTTACGTGCTGCCACAAAGAGGGGCCGCTGTCGCCACACGGGCCTCAGTCCCACCCAGTCACATTATACTGACACCGGGCCAACCAGTCCTAGTACTGTTCCCTGTAGTGTCAGGCGTCTGACCAAATTTTAAATCTTTGGTATGACTCGGCCAGGGTGCGAATCACTGACCTCCCGCCTCGGAAGCGGACGCCTTAACCACTAGACCACCGAGGCAGTCTACCTAAGAATGAGAAATGGGATCAAGTCTAGGTCCTTGCAACTTCCTTTTATTTAAAGGGAGAAAGGAGACAACTTCGAAAACGCAAAATTACCCTGTATCTTCTATAGGTTGGTACACGAAAAATAGGGATCGTTTTCGCGTTCAGTTTTATCCAACGAAATATCTGGCATCTTTCAGCATCAAAATGTATTTCCAGAATATTCAGAATTCACCTTGTCTGAAACCACGGCCGAGAACACCAACATTTCATTTCAGACTACGTGGTCGTGCGGCCGCAGTCTCCAACTATCAGGGTGAGAAAGCCAAGCTCTTCTTCCTGCAGGACTGTGGTTATGTAGTCTGACACAGCCTAACGCACTCTTTATGAAAAGATCTTAGGACAAAGGCTCGCTTCAGCCACCATTTGGAGAGGCATGCAGTAACCACGATTAGGCCAATGGCAGCATAGAGGTACTTCTGGTAGACCAGCTTTTTGAAACAGACACAAGTGTACAAGTACTAGCCAAATATCTGTCTGTCTGTCTGTCTGTCTGTCTGTCTGTCTGTCTGTCTGTCTGTCTGTCTGTCTGTCTGTCTGTCTGTCTGTCTGTCTGTCTCTGTCTCTGTCTCTGTCTGTCTGTCTATTTATTTATCTATCTATCTGCCTATAACTGTAGTGTTATTTTGTTCTGCATTTACCTACCTATAACTGCAGTGTTATTTTGTTCTGCATTTGAATAGGTTTTATGTGCATGTCTTGGAACCCGTGTCTCCACCATAAAAAGTTTCTCAGAAAAGGTAAAAAAAAAGAAACCAGTCGACATTGTTCTAAACGATGTAGACAAACAGAACACGTTTACTGCTACAAGGAATCAGGTAACGGAAATAGCATACATTAGTGGCCAGCACCTTCCCATTACTTCTGAGCAGCACGTTTTACGAGGGAACAACAGTTTATATAATAATGTAGACAGTTTTAAGTTTCCGTGAGTATTAAGGGTAACTAGAAGATAGTCCAAATGGAGTAAGAGAATAAAACAACAAATTTAGATTCAAGAACAGAAAACATCAAGTACAAAGGACTGCACGATCTTTCTTGTTCCCTTTTTAATTTCCCTGTTTTATCACATCTCGTTTCTTATTTCTCTCCTCTCTCTCTATCTTTTTCTCCTGAATCACAACCCCCATCCTGTAAACAGGCATGTCGACTGAAAAAAAGATGAAGTCATTACAGCAAGACACCTAATGGCAACGTTGGATTCCTTCAGAAGAAAATAACAAGTGTGCGCCACAGACGAGACAGGGTGGTAAATTTTCAGCACGAGTCTAAAGCACGGTACAGATGTCTGCTAAATATTTCTCCAAGTTTTTCAGTCCACGTCTGGAGTTTAGACAAATGACGCTGCTTAAAAACATGGAATCCCAGTCTGTAGATTTAAACTTACGTTATTGAGTATGCATAGCTTAGAAACAACACAACGTCTGCCAGTGTTTCGCTGAGAATGATTGAATATTTTACGTTTGTATTTTCACACTAGCGATATAAGCTGATATTTTTTCTTTCTATGTTATTTTTTTCTATTTTCCTTTTGTGTGCGCCTTTTTATGTAATTGTTTGACTGTAGTTACAACGGTAGATTTATAGTAAATACATTAAGCCTGTGTGAGTTGTGCCAGCGATTCTTGTATTTAAAAGCTTCATCTGAAATGATAAGCATTAAATTAATACGAAATTTCCCAACTTCGTGCAGTTGTTGCGCTTTGTCAACCTTCCGGACCGAGTTCAGCCGACCCAAGAGGAAAGAGGGCTGCATATTTTGTCCCATAACGATTTTGACTGACACCGAGCAGTAATTGTTGATTTCTTGGCCTGACAACTGACATCTGATCTCTGTTTCCACACAAATCAAACATGGAAGTGTTGTAACAGACCATGTCAGCGGCCGCAAGCTCATTATTCCCAAACGGCGCCATTCGGCCATATGGGAGCCTGGGCCGAGTTGGAAGAGGGCCGGGTGAGAATACCCAAGCAGGATTAAATGGCCAGGCGACAGTTCGCGGATCGATCGAGAAAAGAAGACGGGCATAAAATGAGTTTCCCCCCTTTCCCTCTAAGCCTCCGTGGCTTTTATTTTTTACCATGCCTGCATGAGACGATATTGAATTTGGGATTTTTGTTCTAGCTTCTGTCCCTTGGCAGGGCGTCAAGGATTAGCAGATGACAAATGTGTTGTGTGCGGGAGTGCTTGTTACTCCCTCCCCCCCACCACCACCACTCCTGTCCGCTGGCTGTAGAACCTCAAGCACATGTGCTTGCGAGCGTGTATTATATTGTTTGTGCGTGCTTGTTTGTGTGGTACTGTGCGTGTCGATATAAGTGTGTTTACATGCACGAGTGTCAGAGTGATGGGTTTATCAGTGTGTGCATACGTGATGTGTTTAAGAGTGTGTTTGAGAGGGAGGGGGAAGGGACAGAAAGAGAGAGACGGGTGATTCAATAAAGTGAACGGACCTATCCAGTGACATGCGTCAGCTTTTACATGTGTTTCGGTAATCAAAGGATTACATGGAATCGGAATAACCAAAGGATTACCTGAATCACAGTCATCAAAGGCCTGTGAGCTGAAAGCTCACCAGCACAGCTATCACAGTAAACAAGACGT
>SMGT01007510.1:307339-337384 GCA_004794575.1 Lanistes nyassanus
AAAAAAGCAGATTAAATTTTTTGGAAAAGTTACAGGATGGAAGCTGCAGGAGTATAACATGAACGAGGGGAAGATGGGTAGGGGGACGTGACAGAGTGAAGGGGGTGCCACTGGCCTCCGCTGCGCTGGCCGGGAGCCTGCCAGAGGACAAGATGGCGGGTCTGGAGGTGGGGGTGGGGTGGGGGTCAGACGGTGGGCCAAGGAGAGCCGTGGTGGGACGAAGGTGCAGGGCGGAGACAGGCAGGTCGATGAAGCGTGTGATGGAGACGGCTGTCCCAGTCCCAGCCTGTGGCTAGCCTGGCAAGCAGGCCGTGTAGTTGATGTCCTCCAACACGAAGGTTGCAGCGCTAGCCTTATCTTCGCTCCTTACTTTTTGCTGCAAAACGCCGCTCGTTTTATAATTATTATTTTTTTAATACTCCCGCAGTTCGTGTGCGGATGTCGCCGACTTCTGTTTCTGTCCTCCTGCGCGTGTTAACCCTCGGAATAACACGACCGCTGCACTATCTTCGCACAGAGACCGGAAGGCCAGAAACAGGTGAACGTGTTCTGGTGTTAAAGTCAGGATTAGGCATCGGCTGAGGTTGAAATCTGTGTTAAGATTCACCACTGGGTTAGATCACAAGAGTGCGCGTCCCTGGAGCTTAGGGTATCAGCACGTATAACTTCTCTGCGCACGGCGCAGCTTGGGCTGCAGCTGAGATGGACAGCCGGGAACTGGGGGGAGAAAAACCTTAAGCCGGCTTTTCCTGTTCTGTTCGGAGATAACTCGTGTTGCAGCAACAGCCTGCTGTCATGTGATACTGTGTGTCGTGCGCTCTGCTGTTACGGGAGAAGTGTGATGGGGTTAAGCACGGTTTTTTTTTTGCAACCCATCGCGGGCTGGGCGATGGCGTGTCAGAAGGAGCGAGTCCTTATCTAAGGTTGATGATGACTGGCAAGTGTGCTGGTCTCATTGCTTTCCACTCATTAACACGCAAAAAATCAGAAAATCAGTGACTGTATTCATTCGATTTTGCGAAATGAATGTTATAAAGACGTATTCATTAGAGTTTATTTAATGAATTTCGTAAAAGAATAAAGTTGCAAATAAACCAACAAAAAAGCATGAAATGACCGTTAGTACCTAATTACAAGCGACAGAATATGCTGGTTTAATGATAATAGTAAAAACTTACCAGGGGTTCAAAAAGCGGCCTTTAAACAAATCTGAAGAAAGACAACAACACAACAACCTAAACATTAGCCCTATTTTCTCTTACCCCTTACATGTTGTTCTATATGTGTGCAGTAAGGTGATGATAGCAGCGTGCAGCGTTTTCCATCCGCTAAAGCATAAAGTTCGTGTATCTCATTCTAATCTAGTGTTTGCAAGCGCTAAGAATTTGATGGTCGAACGACAGATAAAAATAAGGTTTCGTACAGAATGTTTGGTGCTCGTCAGTATAGCCATCTCTCAGTGACCTTTAGTGACCATAACACATGTCTGGGCTTCTTTATTTCTGAGATCTAAGCGTGCCGCTAATGAATCTAGTTTTACCTATTGCTTGTCAGATCTAAAGCATAACCGTAACGCTTGTGTTTCGTTTGGTTGTTTCTGAACGTTAGGTATGACGTTAAATATCTCATTGCAATCCAGTGTTAACGTTTTGTGCTGGTTGTGTAGTTCTGTTCCACTGTGAGAGCTAAAGTGTGACGTCAGCGTATGAACAAGATCGTGAACCATTGCTTATACCCTCTGAAATGTAACCTTAACATATGTAATTGTGATCAAATCTTCGTGTAAACGACATACTCTGTACGCTGTGTTCATTGTTATGTCCACAGTTGCGTGAGACTGAAGTACCAAGTGATGAGAGTGACTGTAACGGAGAGAAGGTGGAAGGTGGCAAACAAACAAACAAACAAACAAACCCATAAAAAAGGCGGATAAGAGCAGGAGGAAGAACCAGCAACAGAAGGAGGAAACAGGCACCAAATACGTTTGAGTATTTTCAATAAATTGGATCATGTCAAGAATCTTTGGAAGCAAATAAAGAAATTTAAAAAGTGAGCGACAAATATAACCTAGTACATACTTTAATAATCTCAACTAGACTCAACCTGATAAAATTACTTTTACTACTATCATTATGTACCACATGATCGTGAGGGCTAAATTCGGCATAATTATGTACGTATGTATGCATGTATGCATATATACATGTATGTATGTATGTATGTAAGTATGTATGTATGTATGTATGTAAGTATGTATGTATAAACGAGAGTATGTATAAATAGGTTTATACAGGAATATCTTATTTTTTAAACCGAAATAATTGCATTCAGTCTAGTAATTTTAAGTTTTTTTCAAAGTTTCCTATTTAAAGTTGTAATACTTGCATTCATTAAAGAAAAAAGTCCGTGTCATTCCGACAAAAACTGTAGTAGCTGTTCTGAAAAATGACATGTAGAAGAAAGCCAGAGGAAAGGAAAAAAAAGAGAGAAAAGAATGAAGAAGAAGGGAATGAGGAATGGAGGAGAAGAAAGGGTGTTTGGCGATACTAAGAGCCTGTTTCTTTGCACAGTACCCACTTTCCAGACCACGGGCTTCTGTTTTCAAATTAACTTACTCGTGTCCTACGCGTCAGACTACGGCCATGAAAAATAGTATTATGAAACAATTTCAGGCCTGGAGATACCTGAATTGTGGCTGACAGGCCTTTACTCGATACCTTGCCGCATTGCAACAGGCTCTCGGCTTTAACTCAGCTCTGTGTAATCCACTTTCGCGCCCGTCATTACAGAACATGTCTTCCGGACACACCAAACGAGCGTG
This sequence comes from Lanistes nyassanus, assembly GCA_004794575.1. Taxonomy (NCBI): domain Eukaryota; kingdom Metazoa; phylum Mollusca; class Gastropoda; order Architaenioglossa; family Ampullariidae; genus Lanistes; species Lanistes nyassanus. The sequence continues at coordinate 310,161 of SMGT01007510.1, forward strand.
TACGGAAGTGACGTCATAACCTTGTCGCGGTCTTAATCTTTTCGCTTTATTGTGCCAGACAAGACGCCCTTTGACCTAATTCTAGAAAACCTTGTGGCCTTTTCTGCCGAGAGTCTCGTTAAAAGAAAACACTAAACTGTTTTACAGTGAGGAAAGTTAGGGGAACTTTGGATAACTTAAAAATGTTTAATGTTTATGATCGTTTGGTGGACCTTAATGCTTCAAGCACATAAAAGGACTGATAATTGTGTGGGTAGAAATTAATGTTTGGCATCACGATAATTTCAATAATTGGAGATTCACTTTCCCTATCTACTAAATAAGTAACCCCCACCCCCATCAAAGCATCAAGTGGTATAGCTGCCTGGCAGGTGCAACATATTCACGAGCAGCTATTTGTGGAAAAAAGAACACGAATACTACTTGCGTGAAGGCTTACTTTGTGCACGCGGCGACCAAGATATCATCAGTGGTTAAAAAAAGTGTTTATTCTTGCAGGAAAAGTAAAAATGTGTGTCAGCTCTGCTGTGTGTTTTGTTTATTTGTGACTTGAAACTTAAGCGTAGAACGTATGAGTTAACTGGTTGTGTAAAGTGCAAAGATATCCACATCATGACGAGGTAAGGAGGACTGTTTGTTTGTTTGTTCGTTTGTTTGTTGCTTAACGTCTTGAAAGCTGTATTTTATAGGTGCATATCAGGACGAAGATGCTTAGACAAGTTAACGTGGGACTGCTGTCCCACCCAGTCACGTTATACTTACACTGGGCCAACCAGTCTTAGTACCTATGTAGTGCTAGGTGTTTGGCAGGGCAGCTACTAGACAGACAATTTTTAAGTCTTAAAGTCTTAGGTATGACTCGACCGGGGGATCGAACCACTGACCTCCCACCCTTGAAGGGGACCCATTAACCACTAGACCACTGAGGGATCAGAAGGAGGAGAAAAGGTAGGATGACGAATGGGGATTATGACGTGGGGTGGGTGGGGGGAGAAGAAGCAGAGTTCCCGGAGAAAACCCCCAACAGCTAGCCCTGTAAGCAGGTGACACATGCAGAGAAAGGTCGTGTGCCGGACGCATGGGACAAGGGGTCGGCACCACGACACTGGTTTGACGCTACTCTAAGGGATGCATTTATGTTAATTACGGTAATGGAATTTAGGCAAAATAATGCCAGGGTTAGTGGAATACAATACTATAATTTAAAACTATGTAACCAATCGAATTTAATTAATGCTCAGCTACTAAAACATTAGGTTTCCATTTACTGCATTCAGCTCTCATCTTAACAAAGAAACACACGCAACCCAGCAAATAGTTAATGGAGAAAGAGACTAAATATACAAATGTCAAATATAAAGAACAGAATAACAATAAAATATATCACAGTTCATGTACAAGTAAAAGATGGTCTAAAACACGTAACCCGGATCCAGGCTAAAATTTAACATATCTTGAATAACTGCACTTTAAATACTTTTATTACTAATTAAGTGTGCTAAAGTAGGTCCAAAATATTTGCTGCGTGTGTAAATAGTATGTAAGATGTATGCTACATGTATTCTAAATGTTCTTAGCATGCCCACTACTTGACTGAACACTTACTGCTGGCACGCATTTGGAACATTATCAGAACACCATGTATATATTTTCCGGTCATTTGAACACTTTCGAGAACACACACCAGAACACTTTTTACACTAGTTTAGTACCAACGCATCTAAAGCGTTTTAGGTGAATGTAAAATGCGTTCTGTTTCGGTAGCAAAATACGTCTTCTAACTCGAACACTTCTTGTTTGCAGTGCGCCTAACGATAACTAAGCAGAGCTGAATCCCCAAAAAGCATCCCTCAAAATTCCAAAATATAGTGAAAATTAGTTGCAGATTTTTTTTAAAAAAATCAAGAAAGAATACATTTAACCTTCATAGGGGGACTAGTAAATTGGACTTTAAGAAGAATGCATGCAGTGAGACAGTTCTATACCAGTACACTATAGCAAGCTTCATGTCCTATTATGATGTTATATTAACTCCTGTAGGTACAGCAAATACAACTGCTAGCTGCTGTCGTCTCTCCTTTTTCATAAAAAAAAGTTTTTATAACTTGCTCAGGCAGGTGTTTATCTCCCGAAATGTTAAATAGAATTCCTGGGCGTGGCGATAGCTAACGTAACATTTGATTGAGTGCCAGTGGAATTACACAGCACCGGTCATCAAGGAGTAGTTTGTTGACAGGGTCACAAAAACACGCACGACAACGAACCCGAAGTGACGCGCGTGATCGCGCACCTGCCGCGTGCTGCTTGTGACAGGCTCCCATGCGACGCACAGTCCGGGCCACACAGCAAGCCATCACTGGGAGGGGAAAAAAAGGGACGAAAAAATCTCTATAAAGTCCCTCAGCTTGTACATGCCCGCGAGCGGGCGTGTGGCCCAGCGCTGATGGATTAACTTAAGTAAGGGGCAGATCGCCACGTGGATTTCAGCCGTCAGAAGGAGACACCGCGCAAGGGCTGTCGGGAAAAAGCCGGCTACAATATCCGGGTGCATCGGATGGTGGGTGTATGGTGTCCTGCACAAAAACAGCGGCGTAGCCTTGCATCAATCTTCGGAGCCTCAGAGTTTGCTGTCGGCAAATCTTTTTCTCTGTACGAGGTCGTTAGAAGGAATCCTTCACCTGAACTGCAAAGGACCCGGCTACAGTATCTCTGTAATAAAGGTATCTTTGAAGTCATGTGTCCTTTTTAGCGTGCTGTCATTCTGGCGGCCGCAAATCTTTTTGCGTTGTGATGTCTTGACCTGACACCGGAAGTAAGAAAAATAAGGAGAAAGCAATTTCCTACGTTTGAATGATAACGGGCCAGCACTCTAACGCCCTTCTGGTAGAGGGGCGCTGGGGATGAAAAGGAAGTGGAAAAGAAAATAAAAAAAAAGCTTTGAAACAAGTAAAGGTGGGAAATAATCCATCTGGGGAAACGCATGGCTGTACTGAAACATGGAGTAAGCAATTCTTTCACAAAAAGGAAACGGAAACATGCTCAGGGTTGTGTGTATGTATATAGTCGTACATATGCGTGCGTGCGTGGGCTCGCGCGCGCGATTGCGTGTACACGAGAACCTGAAAGTACGGTTGCATTCTTCCGAAATGTACGCATGTTCTAATTACATTTGTTATAACGTAATACCTTACAAACATGACACAAACATTGAGTGAATGCGTGCTTGTTCTATTGCACGCCTGCCTCTCTGGACAGCCCGTAGAATAGCTGTAACAGGTGGATCAGGGGAGGCGGGGGTGGGGGTGGGGGTGGGGGTGGGTTATGATTCGGATCCTGTTTCCGGCACTCTCTCTGCATGAGGCCCCAGTTAACTAGGTTTGTCATCTGGGTTTTCTTCAGCCACTACGGACCCCCCTTCCCCCCCACACACACACACCTTTGTTTTTCCTTGTTTTTTTTTCAAAACACTTTTCATCACTCTGTGTTTCTTCCCCATCATGAGCAAAGATAACCAAGTCTTTCACACTTGTACGTGTACTGAATAATGAAACATAGAGAGATACAAAATATTCCGTCTCTGACTGGGTGTTCAAAGTGGTCTAAGTTTTTAGTTATCCTAGTGTTCACTGTTCCAGTTTCAGGTCGATCCTCACCCATTAGCTGTCTGGGGTGTTTTGTTTTTGTTTGTTGTTGTTGTTTTTGTTGTTTGTTTTTTGTCTGCCTTTGTACAGCCGTCTGGTTATGCATCTTTCGGTTTGTGAACAGCCAAATATGCGTTAAATATCCCTTCACTACTGGAACACGTAGTTTCAGATCAGATTTTGTAACCTTGAGAGAGGTCGTCGCGCAGAAAATAGTTCGGTCTTTTTGTTGATACTGACACCAGAACGGGACTACTTTTTCCCTTGTCATGTCATTTGACATCTAGTGTGGACTCTGTGACGGATCTCTCTTGCCGATCCGAAAGTTACAGTGGTTGAACCTGACAGCTTACAAAACTTCGTTTAAAATACAAGGCTACATGAAGCACAAATAGGTAAATTGTAAGTTTACGCTGAGGAAAAAGGTTAAAGATGCGAACACTCGCTAAATCATCTCACGAGAAAGAAAGTCTATCACTGTTTGGGACAAGGTCATTAAAGTTAAAGCATGCACACGCGCCCTCGTGCACATCCCCAGGAAAGCGTAGACTGAAGTAAGAGAAGCGAGGATTAAGACAGGGACAAAACAGAAGCTTGAAGACTTGGTGAAAGACAAGATCGAGTCGTCAAGGGGGAGACAATCAGTCAACTTACGGCTCTGTACGTCCTCTTCTGACCAGCATGTTTACCGCCCCTGCCGTCCATCTCCACGTGCACGTTGTAGATGATGTGAAAGAACTCCTCCACGATCGCCACCCGCTTGTAACTCCGCTCCTCCTCGCTTGCCCCGGGGCCATCCTGCAATGGGAGGTCATCCATACTGTCATTACAGTTACAACCAACAGTTCATGCGTTCTGTGACTAAGTTACGCCTACCAACAACAATGGACTCTGTGAACTAACGAATCAAGGTTACACGGCGGAAGATGAGCTGTCACGCCTGCATTCGCGCCTGGTCTGGAGGCAAGTCACGCAAAAACAATGGCGTGTCCTCAGGGTGAGCTAGCTCCCTGCGGCCAACTGCCCGTGGTCGTCCTCCAGACGTAAACACGGGAGACAACTTGTGGGGGTCAGGAAGTCCGTATGGCATAAGACCTAGTAATGGCATTCACAACTCGCGGGCAAGGAGATGGGCGTTCGGCTTGAGGTTGTAGCCCTTTAAATGTAAAACAAGGGAACTGTACCAAGCTAGAAAGGGACAAAGACACAGGCGCGCCACATCTACTGCAGATAAGTCTTTTTCCGTTTCGTTTTTTCGTCGTTTGTTTGTGTAGTCCTGATGAAGGGGTAGTGCCCCGAAACATGTAGATTGTCTTCGTCTTTGTCCCTTTCTAGCTTGGTACAGTTCCCTTGTTTTACATTTAATTTGGGCTTATCCTCCAAGCGGCAGTCACTTGTTTTTCTTTTATAGTGTAGCCCTTTGTTTACACTGAGCGTGTCAGCGGCTTGTAATGTTACAAAGCCTGCTAAACAACAGGTTGTGATAAAGAGGTGCTCTCAATTCACATTTTGTTTCGTTTTCATTTTGTTTGGTCTTTGTCCTGCTGCACATATTTTGCAAGAAAAAGAAAAGGAAAAGAAAAAGAAGAAAGAGGAAAGAATTAAACAACAAAATGAAAGAAACAAAAGAATGAAATCAACAAAGAAAGAACTGTCATTTTGTAAACAATATTTTATCTTATTGGAGAACTTATGTAAATATTTAGTAGCTTATAATAACTACTATGACAGTAATGATGTATTTTACTTTAACTGTAATTTAATTCTTTACCTTTTTGTAATCGTTTTAAATAATATTTTATCTTCCTGCAATGGTCCTGTAAATAAATGTATTCTGTTGTTGCTTATATATAAAATATACATCTTTGTCCTTGTACTATACCTTCTGGTAGCCCTACCTATTGATAACTAATGTTAATCTGTTTTACTTGTTAAAAAGTATCAGCCATTGGCTAATTTTAAAAAAATCTTCTAGTTCTATCTTTTGAAAGACTTCCCTGTAAAAGATGCTCTCTCTCTTTCTCTTGCTCGCTCGCTCTCACATCAAACGCGTGTCGTAATATTCTGTTTAAACGATATCTGTTATTATATTTTTCAACAGAATAGTTTACTCTTTGTACAAATTTTTTTAAAAGAAAGTATTTCTCTAAACGCTTTCATAGAAAGTGTTCCTTTTTTCGAGAACAAGATTTCTATATTGTGTGTGAAAACGTGTGGATTCTGCTGATAACAATATTTCTGTAAAGAAATAGGTGACCGTGATTTAAAAATATAATTGCTTTAACTTGAATGCTGTTGTTGTTGGTGCAGATATATAACCGTTATTTTGTCTTGTCCGACGTCAGCCAGTCACGTTGCCTGCTGATGTTTCCAGGACTAGCCCCCTCCACCCCCTCCCTTGCTTCCGCCGAAAACGATTAAAAACACTGAGCACAATTTATGTCGACATTTACGGTGTGGGAAGATGTAAAACTGTCTCTGGTTTAAACAAAACCGAAAACTCTTTCGGTAGAAAAAGTGAAACACTGAAATGTATTAGTGACAAGAAAAAGTGTGTAGGTAGTAAGAAATGTGTTAATGACAAAGTAAAATGCGACAGCCCGAGAGAAAAGTGCAGACTGGGGGTGGTGGTAGTGTGACGGCGGGGTGGACATCACAAGCATCGTGCATGCATGTGTGTTTGAAAGAGTGGGGGAGGAACAGAAAAAATAAGCGTGAGAAGAAGGAGGTTCATGAGAGTGGATGAAATGGCATGTTTGCGTTTATAAATGTTTTTGTATTTATATATACGTGGTATACCGTGTCGTACACTTGTGTGTGTCTGCGTGTGTCTGTGTGTGTTTGTGGAAGCGCGCGTGTTTGCGTGCACGAATGTGTGGGGGCGCGTGTATTCGCGCTAGCTGTCATAGCTTTGCGTGTCTGGGCATCCACAGGCAAACGTGTTGAGTGCTGTAAGTTTTGACTAACATCCAAAAGTAACATTTGGCTGCAATAAATGAGCTTCTCACACAGGTACTCGGGTCCTCTCCTGTGCACAATCTCTCACCTTTGCACAGTTTCCGAGTTCATGTGTTGAAACATACAGCGATAGCCGACTTAACAAAGGCAACGATTTAAATAGAATTAAACAGAAACAACCCCGAAATTATACTTTAACAATGTTTGAAACGGAGGAGGATTTGCAGTATTTATAATAAACACAATTATGACTACATACATAACTATTATACAGTTATAGTTATAATTAAAACTACAAATTGAGCAATTGAAATGCCATCTAGTCAGTCCAGCAGATCAAGCCTTGAAATGATGGCCGACTGCCTTCCAAAGTGATTGTTTCCTGGATGAACAGGTGAAATGACAAAGAAATCCTAGACCAAACACTGCTTGAATACATTCATATTTTGTCACAATTTGAGCAAACTGCCTGATCATTTTATTTTGCTGCAAGCGCTGCTCCAAAATACTGGACATAACAATACCTGACAGTGACGTCAGCTGTAAGTGAAGTCAGTCACAGCCAGAATAATAACCCGAGAATAATAACACGAGAATAATAACCCGAGAATAATAACCCCAGGCTTTTTGCTGACTGGCCGCCGACACAGGTAAGGCTCACTAGCTGGCTGATGAAGATTAAAGGGCAGAAAGTCGGCTTACGGCATTTGACCTGCGATGATGCTACCGGGCTGTAGCCGGTGGCTGTTGGCAATAGATCAGGCGATTTAACCCTATGATTAGCGGCACAGCTGGGAGATGCAGATGTTATTTCACATAGTAAAAGCTGGCTGATGTATAAGTTATTTCACCACAACAGCTGGCTGATACATGAGCTATTTCACCCGGTAACAGCTGGTTGATAAGGAAGTTATTTCACACAGAAAAAGACGGCTGATACAGAAGTTGTTTTACACAGTAACAACTGACTGATACGGAAGCTATTTCACACAGGAACAGCTGGCTGACGCAGAAGTTATTTCATATAGTTACAGCTAGCTGATACAGAAGTCATTTCACGCAGTAACAGTTGGCAGGTTGCAATTTAAAAAAAAACCCACATCACTGACTTTAGTAAAGAAAGGTTTCCCAAGTTACATTAAGATTGAATTGAAAAGGGAATTATCTCCCAATATTTCCTAAAACCGCAAGAAATATGACACCTGAATAGTGAAACGAAAGTGTGCAAGGGAACAACAACAGTAAAGCCCGGAATAACAAAAAACCAAACCTAACCAAAACAAAAAATAATAACACTTGTAATTAAAAATTCTGTAGAATAACATCAAGATGTTACAGATTCTTAATCACGTGTTTTGCAAGTTAATTTGTGTTGTCGGTCCCATTGTGTTTCGTAAACTTTCAGGTCTCGAGTTGGCTTCATAATTTTTTTTTCTTTTTCGACTCACAGAAGACGAAACATGGAAATGTTTCCACGCCAAAATCTACTTTTTAAAATCGGAATATCTTTCCTTTTAAAAGTTGTTTGTTCATACTAAAAGATACGCTACGTACTGCTGCATAAAAATACGATGACTTGTTGTCAGTCGGAAATAAATAGGTAGGTGACTTCCTCCTCCCCACCAACCCCCCTCCCTCCCCCATCGCCTCCCGAGGCGTGATGTTTATTGACAGAGAAAAATCAACGTGGCCACAGCTCAGACAGTTTCTCGGAGGCAAAACGTTTTTGAGAACATCGTCCCTTACACAGGCCTGCCGGTATCGGCGTAAGAATCAAATAACTTTCGTGAATTTAAAATAAAATTATCTGTTTGCCATCACAACAGCTCCTGACCTCGTTTCATGGTCTTGTCATTCCTAGCAATGTAACATGTCAATGTAAATACACAAAGACGTCTCGAGTCTTCATCGCTTAGTGTTAAGCATACAAAGAAGTTTAACATAGCTATGCTTAGCATCTAAACACAGTGCAGACGAGAATGCAGACGACATGCAGTGGGTGTCAATAAACAATCGAAGAATTTACGTCATACTTTTATTCGGCAGATCAACGCTGTTACTGTTTTGAAACATGTTTTTCTAAGTATGGAAAAGCATTAATCGCCATCTTTGGAAAAGGGATCGATGTTTTGCTTTCAATATTTGGTGATACCATGGGTTTATGAAGCTGGGCTACTTAGCATCCACAATGCAGCCAAAACCAAAAGAAAGAAAGAAAGAAAATCTTGTAACACCGACGGACTGCCCACATCGTTCAAATACTACCTGTCTAAGCGCACCCGAGACTCACATTAGCTGGTCAAATACATCGTGATTTGACACGTTTACTGTTTCAAATATCCTTTTGCAAAAAAGGGTGAAACCACGCCTACAGTCCCTTTCCCACGCGCGAGCCAGACTTAGGCGAGCTATCGTCTCGTCCATTATTTTATTTAAATGTGGAGACTGGGTGACAAATATTTGGAAAACAATGTTCAGAATAGACTTCGTCCGCAAGAGAATGTCTCCAATATTTTGCCGGACGTGGCGTTTTTAGCTGAACTGTTACGAAGCGGCTTCATCCACACTCCTATCGTCTGCTCCTGGTCACCATCAGCGAGCGGTCAGTGTTCTGTTCGGGACGACGGACATCAAAGCGAGAGGTTCAACAAGTAAGTGCAAGACCGCAGCGTAAAAGTAGGCGATGGTATTTTTATTCTCCACGCATTCAAAAAAAGCAGCAAAACCCATGTCTTTGCTTTTCGCTTCACACGTCAATGTTTACATTACAAAAACAGCAGTAACAAACGGGTGGCGGAGAGGGTAGGAAGAGAGAAAGTAGATGGAAAGATGAACAGACAGATAAACGGACTGACGCACGAGCGGAGGGATACAAAAAACAAGCGCACAAACTCGAGCACTCGAACACAGCGCCACGTTACATTTCAAACACTTCCACGACCATAAGCGTCCCAGGAATCTGCCGATCGCTGAAGTGTTCTGTGCCTTATCATATGAAGGGTCACAACAAACTGCATGGTCTCTGCTACCGATTCTCTTCGTCGTCAATGGAATTTTTAAAAATCACCGTTCGTGATAATAACAATGACGGCGAGGACCACAAAGATGTTTCATCAAGATTTTGCTGCTGGGTGCCACCAAGCGACGGAAATGTTTTGAGAGGAGCACTAAGCAGCTTTTCTAAGGCGAGGGCAGGTCTCAAGGAGGGGTGGGGGAGCGTTCTCCAATGTCTTCATTTAAAGTCATTACTGCGGGCCTCCTAAGGAGAGCAGTAATGATAGTGAAGGCAGCGGTGTCGATAGCAGATCTCGGTAACCGATAGTCGCCCCTCGCGCACGCGCAGACAACAAAGACCGACACATGCGGGGTTGCGAGGAGCCCCTTCATAACACAGCCACGCGGGTCTTTCTGCACGGCCGAAATTTTAGGCCACCGCCCACACGCACGCACGCACGCGCGCACTCGCACGCACTGATAGACGGATGGTGGACGTATGGACCGACAGACAGACAGGCGGGCGAAAAAGCCAGACACGCGGGCGGGCGGAAAGACGGACAGAAAAAAGATAACATAATGCAAATAATCGTGGATAATAGGCTTACAGCTAACCAATCCATTTCGTGTCCAACGTCACAGACGCCGACTTACAGCAGCAGCGGGGCTTGGCGGGGGGACATCCCATAACAGGAGTCTCTTCTCATTACCACTCTCCTTAATACCCCCTGCCCAGCCTCCCAGTACGACCTCCGTCCCAGATCTTATCTGAGTGTAATGGAAACTCCCATTAGTTCTTTCTCTGGTTTCAGGCCTTCCTCGTCCCATCTTGTTTTGTAATTACCGCCCTTGCAGGAGATGTCGCCAGCTCTTTGGGACTATTTCTTATGGCGGGAGACAGGAGACAGGGGTGTGTTCTGGGCTGTCTTAGTGATTCTTCTCCAGCCCAGGCAACTATAAAAAGTCCAGAAGCAATTTCAGACAGAGACCAAGGCAAGGGCTGTTTTTTTAAAGCAGTGATTATAGAAAGGGGGGCAAAAAAACCCGAAATGTATTAATGTGATTCATCAGACCATAGTCATAATCTACAAGTCCGGATTCAGATCGTTCTCTGAACCAATGCCTTCCCCCACAGCAGCGTATTGGATCCTTGGATCAGAAAATAATTGTTAACATGTTGGTGTTCTTTTTCTAAATAATATTGGAGTAGCTAATGAATGACTACGACCATTGATGGAACACATTTATGGAGGGCATGTTTTGAGCCACAAATTTGGGGCCATTTTGAGCAGTGATATAGTCCAGTGCGGGAGGCTTTTAAAACTAGTCAAACAAAAAGCAGCTACAGAAACAGAAAAACTGCAAAATGCTGTGGGATTAACACCGCTTTGCTGACGAAGCCCACTGCTATATATATATATATAGCGTAATGACGTGGTCTTAGCAAAAACCGCCCATCCCACCAGCCGTCCGTCCGTCCAGCCAGCCAGCTATGTGCACGACGTCGTAGTGCACCGCTGGTGGGTGTGCGGGAAGCTGTAGCGTGCAGCGGGCGGCTGCGTGTCACAAAAATTCTCCACACCACGCTGCCACGACAATGTGCGCAGAAGTCCCATAGAGGAACCCGTACGTCCCTTGACAGGCTTCATTCTCCCTGCAGCTGATCAACAGCATCTTACTGTCCGCGCAGGCATGCACGCTCGCACGTACGCGCACACCCCCCTACACACTCGCGCCCACTCACGCGTGCGTACACACACACCCTACACACGCACGCATACACGCGCACACTCCCCTACGCACACACACTCCTGCCCCCTCTACGCACACACACTCCTCCCCCCCCCCTCTACGCACGCAGAATTCTCCCGTGTCAGCTTCCCGCTTTTTTTGTTTTTTTGCTTTGAGGCGATCCCTCCCTCCCCACACGCCTGTCTCCTTCTGTGACACCCAGTTCCCCACTTCATCCACTTGAATCGGGTCGTGTGCAAGCCCGTCTGGTGTTCTGTCCTACTGCCATATAGAAATTTAACCTTTTACTAAAATATTATAATGGAACGTCATTATAAGCCGAAATTTAGTGTTTGCTATCACTAAAACATTAAGATTGTCTTACTAAAAGAAAAATAGGATATTACTATTGTTAAAAATGTTCCTAGATCGTTATTTATAAGAAACAACTTGCAGATGATTATTACAAAAAGACAGTAGGTCTGTATCAAAACATTCCCGACGTAAGGTTATCGTCTATTGATAGCATTATGAACCCATGGGGACACACAGATTTCGGCAAGATTGAAATAAAGGCTGCTTGCAAACTACTACTGCAAGTTCAGTAATCTACGTATTTCGAAAGATCAGTTATTGAACATCAAGTTAGTTACATAATTTTACTGAAAACTGCTAAACAGTACTTACTATTTGGTGTTAGACTGAGTCACTGTATGCACTATTATTTAGTGATAGCAATGAATAGACATAAAAGAAAGAACGAAAATAGGAAGAAAAGATGTTTGGCTGGTATGTAACTTGTGTCGGGATGGGTGCGTACGTGGGTGTGGAGGGAGGGGCAGTACTGGGTCGTTTTCTTGATCTGTATTACCCCCCCTGCATAATGCCCAAGTCCTAGTGTCAATTATTCAACATGAGGACAAAAAACAAGTTCCAGACCGCCCCGCACTCCCACCCCCACCATCGAGTTTCTGTTCTTCCGCCCATCCCCTCCATGCAGAGGTTCGAGAAAGTAAGTGAAGGGATAGAGGAGGGGGGATCAGCAGTTAGAGACACAGATCTAGAGAGACGTCAGAGGAGCGGTGGGGGGGGGGGAGAAAGAGAGAGGGATGGAAGGAGGAACAGAGAGAGCAGCTTCTCGTGTTCTGTCTGGAGTCGTGGCCAGGGTCACGGTGCGCAAGACCGGATCACAGTTGATACGCTAATCCCAGTCTGCTAGCGTCCTGCGAACAGCAGTGGATGGCCTGAAACGATTTTTTTTCTCTGCCCGAGGTGGGGTGGGTGGGGGAGGGGATCCACTGTCTCCGCTTAGAGTCTCCACCTGACAACACGTCACACGACACTCTACTCGCGCGCCTCGTTCGGACCTCAGCTCGTTTCCATCGGCAAGGGCGCAGTTCAAATCAAGCGTTCGTTGTGGAACTCTCTGACGGGGTATATAGACGTGCGTGCCTGCCTGATTGCGTGCGCGTGTGAGTTCACTTTCCTAATAATCATTTCGAGTCTTTATTACTTATTTCAGCTGACCCGTAAAAATCTTCTTTGCATGAGAATGACCGAAGAAAAAAAAACTCGCAATCATTGATGGAAGATTAAAGACATGAACAGCATTAGAAAAGGGTTACTTAGTCAAGCCTAATCTAAAACTGTACAGTCTAAACTACATTTAAACGGAAATGTTCTGGGGTTTTGTTTTTTGTTTTTTTGTTTTTGTTTTTGGCTCCCTTAATCTTACAAACTCTTCGAGCACCTTTTCATGTATATCTCGCGATTTAGAAGGTGAATGAGGACTAGAGGGGTTGAGTATTCGATGCCATCGAAAAACAATCTTTATTAAAGTGAATATCTCCAGAGTTTCCTCAAAGGCAAAGCCGCCAGATACATGTATTTCAATGTGAAGGCTGTAACTCTTAGACGATGTTTCGGATTTCGTGCGCCTGATAATTAAGTCTACATGAAAAGTGCTAGACTAAACTCTTAAGACTGCACGTGAAGGAAAACAACTTTATATTCACCATGTTTTCGGGTAGAGCATTATGCGCGTCTCGTTTGGTTGTTGTTTTTGTTTACATATTCTAGGAGCCCTAAATCATCATTCATGACGTAATTTCTCATTCACTCGACGCCACTTTCGGTGTCACACTCCAGCTCTGGGCAATATTTTAGCTTCGTGTCCCACTCTGTTCAGAACATTATGTAAAGCGACACAGTGGAACCAGACTTGCAGAATGGCAGGTTTTATGAAACTCGTAACTGCCCTAGTACCGCCTCGCCCAAACTAAATCTTATGAATGTTCGCATGTGCGCGCGCACGTGCATGCTGTTACGTGGCGCGCGTTTCCATAAAACAGTGCAGCCTGATGTCTGTGGCTGCGTGAAGCCTTGTTTTCTGGGGAGCTGATAAAAATGTACGGACGTCGTCAGGCCGGGACACAAGCAAGTGCTCGCGGGGGGTGAGGGTGGGGAGTGGCGGGGCAGCAGCTGTCAGGGCGGGTAGAAAACGCGCTGCCAAATTACCGTGAGTGTCACTCCAGTATTGAAATTTCATAAACCTGCGTCGCTCGCCTCTGTGTTTAATCTTGCGCCCTCGTCTGGTCACGCGTGACCTCTGCGTCTGACCCCCCCCCCCCCCCCCCCCCCGCATCCATTCTTGTGCAACTTCCGCTTTCCTCTCCCCCCCCTCCGCTGTTGTTTCTCTTTCGCATCGATCCACTCTCCCCTCTCCGGAAAGGGTACCAGTAGGACCGAGGAAACCATACTGCCCGTGTCAGTCTTTCCTTGCTTTTATTTCTCGTCTTAACTCCGGCGCAGTTTAGCGGCCTGACCCTGTGACCTCGCCGACGTTCTCAACGGGAGTTGCTCGGGACGACGAGGGGCGCTCAGCCGAGCTGGTCTCGCCTCGTCCCTAATTTTGCTGTCACCTCACCAGAACTTATGCAACGTCTTCCTATAACGCGGAAGTATTCATGAGGCTGGCTCAGCCCCGCGGTTTCTGTCAGCAGGGGGCCAGAGGTGGGCATGACAAATCTAACCTTGACGCATGTTTAAACTCTCGCGACGGAAGTTGATTCTACGAAAAGAACCGCCAGGCGCTGAACGTATTCTCGCATGACTTCTGCGCGTGGGGCTGTGTAAAACAGGAAGAGGAGCGGCCCCTGTTTGACAAACTTTTTCTCCTTCGAGTTTTCTGCGTGTACTTCTGGCCAATCAGCAAACACTAAAGCCTCCCTTCTCCAGCCCTTCTCTCCAGTTCTAGCGGAACTTTTAATGAGGGCTATGCGACGCTAGTTTGCAACCACATTTCTTTCTTTCTCTCTGCATACCTTTCTTTAGTCAATCTTTCAAGCATTCGCGGTAACGTGTAGTCGTCGCTGGGTTGTTGGTGTGGTTGACGATGCTGTGCGTCGGCCCATCGCGCGCCCGGACAGACAGCATCTGCCTGAGCGAGCGACACATCGCTAAGAGCGAACGCTCGCACGTGTATAAATAGTTTTGTCGTGACAAGGCTGTCACAACCTGCTTCGGATCATTTCAGCCAGTTTAATTTTTTTCTGACAGAAACACAGCGAAACGTTCTAGCTCGGCCATGAGTCGCGTCCGTGAGCGTGCTTGTTTGAATTTATGTTCTGTAAATGTAATTGTAGTGATGGCACCTGGATGCTGTGTGTGTGTGGTGCTTGCGTACGTGTTTGGGGGAAGGGGGTTATGGCGCAAGTTGGGTTCTGAATTTGTGTTAATAATGCGAGTATCGTGCTGGGCATGCATGGAATTATGCGCATTTTGTGAATTTAGCAAGAGTTACAAAATAAATGTCAGTGCATACAATCGTGCGGCAAAACGTGTGTTATATTTGTGAATGTAGCAGGACCATGCAGATCTGAATGTTCTTTTCGTATCAGGGGTTGGGGGTGGATGGATATGTAAATGGCGGGTAAGCGCGCATGTCTTTGCGTATGGGAGGGGGTGTGCATGTTTATGCGCATCTGTGTGACGATCCATATTTTGCCGACATAGGAGCAATATGTCCGTCGATCTGAATGCACTGTCCCTGTGTCTGGTGGGAGTGTGAGAAGTTTTACAAGCCATAACCTCTGTATTTACGTGCTTTTGGGGAAACAGAAATTGTAATGTTGGGCAGGTGTAAGTAATGACTGTGTTTTGAGGCATGTAACACTTTTCACAAGTTGTTTTCCCAGTAAGCGCGGACAACGCAGCGACATTGAACGTGTGAGGCGCTTCACAAACGTTTTGATACTGCAAGGTGACATGCATAATTCTCCACGAATGTCCATACACGCACATCAACACTACGCTATCGCTTCGGCCGTGTCCGTTTATCAAGTCAATTGATGGAAATAGTTCGATGAATAACTTTCTTCTGTGGAGGGTGGGAGGTGAGGGCTTCCGGTGCCACACGTACGTGTAGACAAAACCGGAAGTACATTTATAATGAATCCACATATAGGGCTTGAATTCTTGCCATAGCGCACATTTGGGGCATTCGTCGTACAGTTTTAGAGACTCATAAAATTAGAACGAACTTCTGCATTAATTTTTAGAACCTGTTTATTCGACAAACTTTATTGACAGGCAAATTACTAGCGACACAATTCAGTTACTGGCAAATTACTAGTGACAGAACTCAGTTACTGGCAAATTACTAGTGACAGAATTGAATTAGTGGCAAATAACTGAGGGAATTTAATGACGAACGCTTCGCGCAGTTCAAGACTAGTCGTTTTACTCAAGTGTATCACTGCTGTGCCAAGATTTGATGAACAGACAGGAATATGCAGACAAGAGGAGCAGAGCACAGCTTGACAAGAACCGGCAATGGAAAATTTGTAACGAAGGAACTGCTAAATTCTGACATCCCGTGAACATGCTGGACCATTCACTTCTGACATCCCATGAACACGCTGAACTGTTCACTTCTGACATCCCATGAACATGCTGGACGGTTCACTTCTGACATCCCGTGAACATGCTGCAGTGATCCCTGCTGACATTACATGAACATTCTAAAGTAACCATTACTGATATTTTATGATGGGTACATTGCTGGACTGATCATTACTGGCTCCCGTGACCATCACTGTCTTCACATGATTGTCACAGCTAACATTCTAAGAACGTTCTGCACTGACCTCTGGCTTTGTAACATGAACATTCAAAGCACACAAGAGGCGTCGCTTTAGAGTTGAGTGACAATCAACTGCTTAGATGTTTAATCCCCCTGCAACATCATGTGAACGTTAAACGTGGCTACTAATGATGTCATTGTATACTGAATATGTCAGTAGTATTATTGCAGGATGACAATGCCGGTAGTCTAACTATATGCTGACAATGTCCGTAGTCTAACTGTAAGCTAACGCTGTCGGTAGTGTCAATGTATGCAGACAACGTTGATAGTCTAACTGTAAGCTAACACTGTCTGTAGTGACACTGTATGCTGATAATGTCGGTAGTGTCGTTGTGTGCTGACTATGTCGGTAGTGTCACTGTATGGTGCCAATGTCGATTGTATCACTATATGCTGACAATGTCGGTAGTGGCTTCGTATGCTGACAATGTGGGTGGCGTCATTGTATGCTGCCAATGTCGGAAGTGTCAGCATATGATGAGAATGCCGATAGTGTCATTATATGATACAATGTCGGTAGTGTCACTATATGATGACAATATCGGTAGTGTCACTGTATGCTGATAATGTCGGTAGTGTCCCTGTATGATGACAATGTCGGTAGTGTCCCTGTATGCTGCCAATGTCGGTAGTGTCACTGTATGATGACAATGTTGGTAGTGTCACTGTATGCTGCCAATGTCGGTAGTGTCACTGTATGCTGATAATGTCGGTAGTGTCACTGTATGATGACAGTGTTGGTAGTGTCACTGTATGATGACAATGTTGGTAGTGTCCCTGTATGCTGATAATGTCGGTAGTGTCCCTGTATGATGACAATGTTGGTAGTGTCAATGTATGCTGCCAATGTTGGTAGTTTCACTGTATGATGCCAATGTTGGTAGTGTCCCTGTATGCTGAAAATGTTGGTAGTGTCCCTGTATGCTGATAATGTTGGTAGTGTCCCTGTATGCTGATAATGTCGGTAGTGTCACTGTATGATAACAATGTTGGTAGTGTCACTGTATGCTGATAATGTCGGTAGTGTCACTGTATGCTGACAATGTAGGTAGGTACTGACAGCAAAGAACGTCAAAGAGGGCGACAGAAAAAGCATTTAGGAGCGGCTAGTGTGCCTTGGTGTCGTTATCACACCCGCACGATCATTCTTAGGCGTGGTTACATCTGATAATGATCCAAACTTCCTCTGAGTGTATTGCCTTCATTGGCGACATGCACTGGCAGCCACAGAAGTGGCATAAAGGAAAGGTGGAGGAAGAGATGCACAGAGAACATGGCTAGAGAGGAGAGGACAAGGAGGAATGTGGAGTAGAAGGCAGTGTCCAGTAAATAGTGTTCACTGTCGCCTTGGCTTAATGAGTGAGACACACAGATGTGGCTAGGACAGTGACAGAGGTACCATGATCTTTCTGTCTCGTTGTCTTCTGCCTCCATCTCTGTGACTATTTTATTGCATCTGTGACGGCGATGCTAGTAGTTTTTTTTTTAAAGGAAAGAATAGACATTAATGCAAGATACTCAGGCTACAACTGATTACTTCAGGGTGTCGCTGTCAGCAGCTGTTGTCATTTTATTCCTCGAAGAGCATGCTGTAAAATCTACCTGCAGTTGGCTGTAGTGTAGATCAAAACAGAATGCGCACTCAGCACTGTTTCAAAGAGTACCTGGGTGACACTCGACCCACTGAAGCACTCCTCTCGAACACCGCCCGCCCCTCCCCCACTCACACACACATTAGACAACACAAGGGTTTTGTCTTTGGCAGTGGAGTGTTGAACTAAAAAACGATGAAGTCCCACTTCTCTCATCATGGCACCGGGGACGTGTGCAGAACAAGACGTAATATGAAATGACGATTCATTCCTTGCCTGCTTTTCTGATCTGTACGACTAATTCTTTCTTCTGTGTAGTTTAAAGGACAGCATTTCACCACTGATGTTATTGTACCTTATATTCCACAATTTAATGATTGTTTTATGTACTATTATTAATTTTTCTTTATTTAACTTCCAGTTTAATAATGTTTTTATTTTTAAGACATTTAAGTGTACTCGATTTTTTTATCGATTTATATAGTCACACTTTGCTGTTCTCTTCCCTTTTTTCCCTTTATTTTACTTATTCCACCACCACCCCCAAATTCCTTACGATTGTACTTTTTTGATTGATATGTTGACCTTTTTAAACTACAGCGGTCACAGACATGTAATTTTAAATCTTTTTCTCCTCCTATCTGTTTTTTAAATTACTTTTTTAGTGTTGCGTATTTTGTCCTCAAAAAGAAGCAGCGCCCTGAGACGCTGACTTTGTCCAACAGCGCTCAGCCTGGCCCAATATCTTTGTTGATACCAGCATAGATATGTGTACTGTTAGCTGTATATGACTGTGATACTAGCAACAAACATTTCTGCATAGCTATTGTCTTAAAACAATACAGCCACACGACAGTAACACCTTCCATGATCTGTTAATTAAGTAATCAAGAAAAACAAAAGAAAAAGCCGAGAAAGATTGCAGTATGTGGTCGAAAGTCTTTCACTCTCAGGAACAAACACCACGTTTTCTGTTTCCGCACCAGAAATACTGTACAGCTTTTTGCAGTTAAGAACCGAAGAGTAAATCGATTGCTTCAGAAAATGTCGTCACAGCTTGCTTTTTGACAGGTATGCCCTTGCTGTCCCCAGATGACGACGAGGCACCTCTGGCAACCCTGCAGCACGTGGAATACCTACAGAACCCTCACCTTCTGCGAGCTGGCCTGCTTCTTGTACCTGTAGCCAGATAAAGCGCAGTGCACCGCCAGCCCCCTTGGAAACCGCTCAAACGTATTTTCTGCATCCTGCCACGGCCAGCGACGTACAGTCTAGCTAGGCGTGATCAATGGCACCGTGCATACGGTGGATTGCGTAGACAAATCTGTGCTCCCGGGAAAAGGGGAACACGCCTATATCTTATTCACCTGTCATCTTTTTCTTATCTTTCTTCCAGACGCTAATTCATAACGATTTAAAAAAAGAAAAGAAAACTAGGACTATTAGATCCTGTAAGAAGCCTTGGTCTGCGTGGCTGAGTGTTGGTAACTAGCAATTTGGCACCAGGGCAAGGGTCTCAGAATGTGTCGGCCTCTTTGACAGGGCGATAAAAAGTTTCCAGTGTCGCAGCACTCGGGGAACTGTGGACTAAAAGACTTTGTCTGGCTTCTAAATTTTCGCATGTTAAAACCCCTTTACAGGGTTATGGGTTTCTTTGTCGATATTATCATTAGCTGCTACAGCCGACAGGCTCTAGATCTGTGGTTTCAAGACAGTGTGGTTACTTTTGTGTCCTGCCTTTTCTTCAGTTTCTTCCATCTTTCTCTCCTTTCTTCAGACTATGCACAAATCTAATGGCCAATGTGACTGCTCACTGACCTCCTGAATTTGCCTGACCGTGAAGTTGAAAGTAGGCTGGAACATGGAGTGTGCTGCTTTCGAGGGGTTGACTGAATTTTTTGCTTTCTTGCCAACTTGGGGTTTAATCAATTTTTATTGTTATTACTATTATTTAAACGTACGCACATCCCCATACGTCCTGTTTTTTCCCTTTCTTTTATATCAAATTTGCTTTACCATCTATTTCAACACACCAATGAAAAATTGTAAGAGTAAAATAGAAAAGAATAAAGTGAAATCAAATTTAAAAATTGGTTTTGGCTATTTTAGAAGAACAATAATTCTTCCTCGCAGTGATTTCGTACTATTTGAAAGTATCAGCAGTTACAGAAGTCTTAAGGTTCCTGCCTTTAACGTGCACAGTTGGCTAACTTCTAGAATTGAGATTGGCACGTCGTCATACCTAAGTATTCTTAACGTAAACGTCATTAGAAGTTTTATATAATCTTCCTTTCAATAAATGACGGTGATGCTGCATAAATTTCCTGTTCATATGAAGGTATTCTCCGAAGTTCTGTATCTGAGCAGATGAAAGGTCTACATCGATTTGAGGTACTTTTACATGTGACTAGAACTGCCTAGTCATAACTAACGCACAGGAAGTCACACAATCGCTGTCGTCTGCTGTGTACCAAACCTCAGCCGTATATTGACTTCACGGCGCCAGCAGCTCAGTCAAGCTTGGCTGCTGCTGGGGTCTTGCGCAAGATCTTAGGACCGGATGTCAGTGAGTTAAGACAGGCAGTTGGCTTGATGCCTATGGCAGGTTTAGAAGTGCGGCAAATGATTTGCAACGAAAACTGGCTTATACAGCGGGTTTTAAGACAGCTTGGAATTCCTGATTTTGTAAAGACAATGAGTTAACAACGACTATAAATTCAGTAAGGCACGTGGGCTTGTTTATACGAGTTTGAAAGAACCACAAGGAAGCCGAGACTTGGTCCTCCCCCCCTCCCTGAGGATTAAAAAGGGTCAGATACCCATTCCCATGTGGGTCAAGTGTGTTGCGGCGCACGCGTTCGGAGGACAGCGCTGTAACTACCTGGTCATCCAATTTGCCGATCTATGTAGGTCTGTGCCTACAGGAATGTTTCGGTAAAAATACATCCTGAACCTGTCTTTGCCGTTGATCGTGCAGTCCGGCCTGGCAATACGTGTCGTGCGAGCATGCGTTCGTGCACACGAACCTGCAAGCTGTCTTGAGGCCAGCTCACGCGTGGCTATGGTGACAGCCTTCCAGGTGAATTGTCACCCCAGACCCAAGTGGTCGCGTCGCGCGAGATCTTGAAAGCAGTGCCCAGGGTGAGCCGCCCCTTAGCGACCAGACCAGACCAGACACCCTCAGCGTAGATGTGCCCCACACCATGGCTACCGCCCGAGCTCGCGTGCTGCCCATGTCGCCTGACGTCACTAACAAGCTGTCCCGGGCCTGCAGTTCGCGCCCACGGCCGCGCCCAGGCCGAGCGCCCACGACCGGAAGCCGGACATCCTCGCTGGAGACGTGCCCCGCTGCCAGTGGTACGCAGGGCAAAGGGGGAGCCGAGCCAGAGACCAAATTACCGTGAGATAATGAGGCGCCCGTCCTCACGCGCTCAGGACACCCAGACGGCCTTTTGTCCAAGACACAGCCGACCTGCTGGAGGATGGACAAGCACAGCCAGGGCGGAAGGAGGGGGGAGAGAAAGGAGGGGGAAATGGAGCGGGAGGATTTTCTGGATCTTGGTCCTGTTTTCGCTTTTTGGTTTGTCTGCTCAGCTCCATCGCCCACCCCTTTCAACACCCCCACCTCTCTGCCACACTGTGTTCGATTTTATGTATCCAAACAACCGGGACACAAGTGAGGATCGTTTCTAAGTCTATTCAGTCGGAGCACTTCTTTGCTTATGTATCTTTTAATGTGTCGTTTTCCATGTATTCTGTAACTAATTCATGCGAGTACATCTGTCCCTAAAAAAAAACAACCTCGCAGCCATTTACAGCAAACACTAGCACGACGATAACGATTGCAATGATGGCGATGATGACGTTATGTAGATAGGGTGACGATGCGATGAGGAGAAGGAGGGATAAGTCTGTAGATACATTTTTAATTACTGACTGCTGACTCCCGGAGCCGAACAGGCAGACCGTACTGAATGTAACGGTCAGCAGAGGTCTGCGAACAGGCCAAGCCGCGTTTTCCTAGCGGCCATGAGGGTCCGACACAGAGATCCCGGACATATGCAAACAAATACAAATCCCACCCATTACCCGCAAGCAGCTGTACTGTTCGTAAATCGTTTGCGACACTTGCAGAAAAAATTGGACGCCGTGCAGAGGCCTTGCGAGGAGGGCAGATGCCGACAGTGTACTGCCCCCAGCCCCCTCCCCAGTGATGTGCGCTCTCCGCGACACGTGGCGGGGCAGGGATCGATAGCTATTACCTGCACGAACGTCTTGTGTCTCGCGGCCAATCATTTGGTCTGCTGGGGTAGAGAAGTAAACATGCATGCCGGCCACAGCGACGCTCCAGTCTCGCTTGTCTGCGGCCTTCTGTGTAGGTGTGTGGCTGGGCCGACTGACTGAGACATGCCTGAAATTTACTCACTGGCGGATAGAAAGAGTGCGCATGTGTGGAACCATCTCGAATAAGCCACTGTGTGTGTGTGTGTGAGTTTGTACGTGTGTCCCTGTGTGTGTGTATGTGCTCGCACTTCCGTGTCTGTGTGCGTGTGTAGGCGTGCATGCGTGTTTGCGGTAACAGGGTGAGCGGGACAGAAAGTGCTACAGATCGTTAGAACACCTCTTCGACCGAATAATTTAATGCACGCAAAGGATCATTCTCACTGAGTAGTGATCATTAAATGCCACACATAATACAGAAAAGTGGACGCGATCACGAACTTCTAACAGAAGCACTGTTTGAGAAAGGCTAAGTATGATGTTATTGCTATATCAGTCAACACAAGTTGCAACAGTGTACGGTAAATACATTCATTTTACTTGTAATCTGTTCTGGTTTACTTTGGAAGAGAAGTTATCGCTCATTAATTATGTATGAATTCTCCCAAACTTTGGATTTCATCTGTGTCACAACTCATCCAAGTTTTATTATAATTATTATTTGTCATCCTGGTTTTAAATTCCTAAGCATCTCCCTGTTTTGTTCAACTCAAATCAACTCCCGTTGTCCACGTGCACGCTGCGTATGGGACTTATTATCTAAGTGGGTTGATACAATAACTAAGTGATGATGGAATGAGTTCAGAAAAAGGAAAAGAAACATTCGGGGAAAAGTTTTAAGTGATGTACACGCTGCATCTCTTTCTTTCTCTCTCTCTCTCTCCCCCTCATGCACACAGTGCGGCTTGTCGGTGACCTTGTCAGTAAATAAAGGCTTCAGGAACTTGGCCAAGAAAACAGTTTTTAGCCCCTGCTTCTTAATTAGCTGTCACAGGCATCTCAAGCGCACTCCAGACGCTATGGGACATTTCAGACAATTGTCCTAGGGCCACCACCGGATGTCCTACTTGGCCTGTTCTGTTCGCGTGTTCACGTGACTTCCGCTAGCATCTGAAGGGGACAGTTGTTACGTGACGTCCGCTGCCATCTGAAGGGGACAGTTTTCATGGACAAATACGCAGCCCCCGAACAGCATTCGGCTCTCGTGATTAGACGAGACACGACCTCAGAACAACCCACGGCTCTCATGCCTGGACGGGACATGACCTCTGGCTCGGCTGAGACCCCTTTTGTACTCGTCGGCCATTCGAAATTCATCCGCTGGTCACTGTCTCCTAAGGGGAGCAACGAACATTAATTAAACCGACAACACTCAAACATATCAAATCATCCTAAAGCACACACGTGCAGCCGATTTAGAACTATTTACTCGTCCAGAAACGTAAACTAATGAGAAGAATTAAATACTAAAACGCTGATTTCTTCTTTAACATTTTGATGCTGAAAGCTTATTTCTTTGTACTGCTCTCGTGTCGTGTGCCATACGAAACATCCAGTAAAGATTACAACACCAGCAACAACAACAACAGTTGCTGGCGCTTGCTGTCCACACTACACTGACAAAACCATTTCCTCAGCAGCCCGAACAGTTCCCAGCCATCTCGTCTGTCCTGGCTGGAGTTGGGGAAAAAACCGCCGGGATGCGAGAGAGGGTATCCTTCCCGCTGCTGGCAAAAACGGTCTGGAAAGTGGGGGTAGGGTGGGTCGGCAATTACAATTTGTCTGTTAGATTCTTCACTAGAGGGCGTCTCACGTAACCGAGGCCTGCCAGATCGGATGGTGACAACCTCAGAACGGTTGTGTTAAGAACAACAGCTAGTCTATGAGGGAACGCGAGCTGCTGCATAGACAAGCGGGATGTGACGAAACGCAAGCAAGATTTCGCGTCTTGTCGCAATTTTGTCGTGTTTTGGAAAAAAAATCCATCACATCAATCCGTACATCTCGAACACTCTTGAGTCGTTACATGAAACAGTTACTACACCACGTCGTGAAATCGAGAGCTAAGGAGACAGCCTGGGGCTGTTTTAAATCTATATTACGATGGCTTCCCTTTGCGATTATGTTGAAATCTGACACCAACCACAAGACTGAAGGACAGTATTTAAAAACTAAAGACAATTTCTACGAAACCTGCTGAAAACTAAATTTTAAAAAATCAATTGTTTATTGTATCTTTTGTGAATACAAGGCACGAATAGGTTGAAAAAATTGTACGACAGGATTTCTTTGACAGAGAGATTTTTGCCCCAAGTCTCAGGGTGGCGATTACTCAAGCACAAAATAAATTCTCAAATACACAATGAACACGCCCACGCACGCACAAGGTCTCCACCATGTGTGAGTTTACTGTCGCAGGATCAACCCAATGAATTACAAATAAAATTGCTCAGATATCTCCGAGTTCAGAATGTAATGAACGGGCAATGAGTTTATCTGATTTCCTAGCAGGATAGCGGGCTTCCTCGGATACACAACACGACTAGTGGTTAACAGTTTCTTTTGTGTAAAATCATCGCTAGCATCTCTCCCTCGTGTTGGAATGGAACAGCACACGGTTCTGTTAATTGCTGAGCTTACGTACTGACCTTGCCACTGCAAGTACATTGTACGGTACCTGCTGCAGTTGAAAATCTTACAGCCTCTAGAGGCATATACTGCAGTCTCTCTCGCGGCTGGAATACTGGAACTGAGTTACTGATCATACGTTATTGTGGCAGTGTGAGCTATGGTTCGTTGCTAGATTTTCCTGACCAATGGCGGCAGTTTCAGTCACTGATGCAGTGTTGTACTATGATGTCATCGCTGTCCAGCACTGTGTTCTTAATATTGGTGTAACGTATTGCAATTTCAGCTGCTTATGCAGAATTGTATAATTAGGCCATGACTGCCGTGTCTCCCGTAAAGTTTCAGTCCCGCATACAGTCATCAGTTAATGAGGTCACGCCGTTGTCCGATTATCAATCATTGCTAAAGCATTGGACATTTTCAGCCACTCCTGAGACATGGCGGTCAGGTAGCGTGAAGCGCTTATCATCAAGGCAGTGGGAATCGTGGACAGACGGATTCCGTTCCAGATTCCCTTTAGATGTCGTACCTGTGGACAGGGCTTGCTTTGATCTAGGTGAGCGTGAAGCAACCAACGAACCAATAAACAAACTGCTTTGATAACGTACAGCTGCTTGTGATTGCGTGTCTGCATCTATCGCTGCTGCATCCAATAAGTTAACTACACTGTCTGAACGCTTTCGTCAGTGTCAATTCGTCCTATGATAAACTTTATGATAAATTCTGGATTTCCATCACGTGGCTGTTGACATTTTCCCCAGTTTAATGTGCGGGAGATGGCCGAATGGAGTTTGCACAATATTAAACTCCAAGAAATAATCTTTGGCCACACCTGGATTTCAACCAGCAACCTCTCACCTGCTAGTCCGCAGCTCTACCGACTGAGCTATCCAGGCCCCCTAAGCTACCTGGAGGGTCAACTGGCTGGTCATTCGGTCAGAAGTCTCGAAAGACGGGGCCACTGGGGACTGGCTTAACTTGTCAAGCGTCGCCTGCAAATTAGCACAGCTGCTGTGACACGGACATGACATGGCCATTAACGGTCGTCAGCCACACAGTAGCTCCCTGAGCTACACAGCCTTTTACCCACCCTGTCGTCCCGGCAGAAACTCTGGTTCAGAGCACGTTAAAGCACAGGGTGTCAGCTGTGCAGCCAGACAGCAGCCTGCACGCGGGGCAGACCTGATTGACTGGTTTTGCACAGCTGACCAGCTTCGCCAGCTGACAACGACCTGCCCTCATAAAGGGAGATCCGATTGACTGCCTACGCAGCTGGTTCACTGTTGCCTGACACATCAAAGTGACATGGCATGCCATGGCACAACAGAGTCCCCTCAAATCACCGCCAATTATAACGCTTCTGAGGAGACTACTTTTTATTATAACATTTTGTTGTTACTTTTCATTATTACTAGTCTTACGTGGCCAGCGTGGAGGGGGAGGGGTATGGTGCTGTCCTTCACGTTGTGTCTTTACTTAATTACGTCAAACTTATCAAAAACGTCAGCATAGTTTCGTCATGCATTTGAATTTTCATATTGTGACGTGTGTGATCCTCGAACTTGTGATGACGTATAACGCAAAAAGCGTCATAGTGACGTATGTGACCCTTGCGACCCAAAGTGTCAAATTTGAATTTACCTTAATTCCATTTTTTTCCTTTCTAAAGAAAGTAGCCTGGACTGATAACTTATTTCATATACCTGCTTATAATTCATACACCTAATAATTCAGTTCTAATTAATAATCTTGTTTTGTGTTCTTTATTAAACCTTGTAAGCTCGTATATGACCCTCCTTGATCTTTCCGCAGCGTTTGATACGATCGACCATACCATCCTCCTCAATCGTCTCCATGATGTATACGGCATCGGTGGGTCGGCGCTGGCGTGGTTCCAGTCCCACCTCTCTGGTAGAACTCAGTCTGTACTTGTCGCTGACCAATTGTCACCCCCATCAGCATTGTCTCTCGGAGTCCCTCAAGGATCTGTCCTGGGCCCTATCCTTTTCATCCTATACATCAAACCACTTTCATCACTCATTCATGCTCACATGGTCTCCACCCAGTCCTATGCAGATGACACCCAATTATACAGTTCTTGTCCTCCAGCTGATGCACATGCCAGCATCATGACCATGCAGACTTGCATATCCAGTGTCCAAGCATGGATGGTTCATAACAGACTAAAGTTGAACGACGAAAAAACAGAAGCTCTTCTCTTCAGTAAAAGAAATGCTGGAGTGACAGAATATC
>SMGT01007510.1:346784-369351 GCA_004794575.1 Lanistes nyassanus
CTGTAAACATTCAGTCTACACTAACTGTAACCTTTCCGACTGTCTACATCCGCTGTAAACATTCAGTGTCTACACCAACTCCAGACTGTTTACACTAACTGTAACCGTTCCGACTGTCTACATCGGCTGTAAACAGTCAGACTGTCTATCTTAGCTGCAAACATCGAAAGTATTGACACCATTCACACGCGTCAAAACAGCGACAGAGATCCAGCGGTCGTCACTTCCGTGCCTGATCCCCCAAGGGGCATAACTCAGGCTGGCGGCTTCTGCACCAAACTCTGCTTGTTTGTGACTGCTAGAGCTAAGCGACGTCAACAGGCTGAGTGTGTGCCGGAATCGTCCTCACGCTGAAGTCTCTAGCCCTATAAAGAAGGATGTTGCTGAAGGCAGCAAGCTCCTCCCGGCGGCTAGGTGGGACTGTGCAGACGACACGACACTCAGTGCCGCCAACAACACAAATGCGAAGACAGCGGACTGAAGATGACTGCGGGCGTCCTGCAAGCGTCACGATTTCAGTCCGGATTGTTAAAAATGATCCAGAAGCCTTAAGGCATACAGTACAATGGAGAAAAACATTTCAGACCATATTATATTCGCGGAGCGGCATGTACAGGCATACTGCTTATATTTCAGGAAGACGTGTAAGGGTGCACTGTATGTCTCGTGGTCGGGAAAGACATTTCCGTGAGTGTTGTAGGAGTTCCAGAGGAAGACTGATAAAAGCACCTAGCTTTTCACAGAAAGAAACTGGTTTTCCTCTAAAGTACGAGTTGCATGCCCTTGAAATAATGCTATATAACCCTAAATTACGCTTTCGTTAGTGACAGCTGTCGATAAAATTGTTGCTACTGCTAAACCGCTGCCATTATCATCGTCATCGCCGTTAACGCCCCAATAACCATCAGTGCTTCTAGTTTTGGTTTGGGATTTGTCCTTAAGCCGAGACCACATCTCTCAGCAGCAGTGTGTCATGTCATACGCGACAAGAAATCACAGGAAGTAAGTGTGGGTTGGCATCTTATGTTCCGATATTGACTGTCACAAGAAAACTTGTCAGTACAGCAGGGGTGTAAATTAACTGATAGGCGACAACACGGGGCAAGTAATTCTTTTTCTTTTCTTTTCTTTCTTTCTTGCTATCTTATTTTCCTTATTTCTGTCCTTTCTAGCTATGCCCAGGGATAGCTTGGTTTTTATAGCAGGCCCCTGGGAAAGAGAGAAGCAGTTTCACTATCATTGAGGTCTCGAAAAGTATGTGGACTGGATGCGATCCAGCAACAGTACATAAATACGGCATTACAGTATATTATAATAACTATTTACAATAACTAATAACAATAGATATCCTCACAAATGAAAAGTGATATTCCTCTATAACTTGCCGGCTTATTCCATTTCCCAACACAAAGTTCACAGAAGAACAGAACGGAAAAGAAGAGGAAAGAAGCGAATTGGGGGTTCAAATGCAGTACAAGTGTGTGTCGCAGGATCTCATTAAGCCAGCGATATTTTTTAAATATTATTTCAGAAGAATTTGTTTAAGGAAAACAGTCAGTGAGCTGTTGTCATGGTATTGAAAACGTTGTATTTCGGAATCACGCTGAATAAGCATGATTTGTGGGGGCCTCACGCAGTAAAAGTCTCTCTCCAAGGTCCCCCCCCCCCACCATGCTAACCAAAATATCCCGGAAGTGTGTGTATCGGGTAGTATAAACCATACTGAGCCCTTATATTGCAATGTAAATACAAAGTGACAAGCCATCAGAAGTGAGCGGAAGTGAACACCCGTGCAGTCCCAAACCAGGCCAGTAAGTGTTCCGCTTGGGACCCCTGTGATGGACCGCGCTGTGTGGTATGAACAGAGCTTTCGTATCTAGTGACCCTTGTCCTCTGGCTCAACACTGAACTGGAGCGAGGACTGCTGCGATTTCACTGTGAGGGCCTGTTTAACTGTTTGCATCATTTATTTATTTATTTTTATTTATTTGTGTTCCGCAAAGGAACTAGCGTATACGCTCATAGTGCCGACGTTAATACACAAGCTTACTCGCAGACACAAAAGTAAAACAGACCCCCCCCCCACACACACACGCATTAATTTCTATTTCCTTCTTCCCTCCTTCCTTTCTTCCTTCTATCATTCTCACAAACGCAGAGGCTTTGTGCGTGTGTTTTGCATGGAGTTTGTCCAGACTCATGGCTTGTCCACCTGAGAACTGAGAACGAGTGGAACTTGTCTTGATTGATGCGATTAGATTTTTTTCAAACAACTGGATTCTTTGAATTATAATCGGGGAAACAGTCGGCGTTAACTCATAAACAACGCAGCTTACAAAACGTTTGCGCTTCCTAAGAAAATAAACTGCAGGATGATAGCTCTGGCCACCAAGCCAAACTTGTTTTCTTGCCATAGCAGTACGGCTGCCTAGGTCTCTAGCACTCTTGCCAGCTCTGTGCACTCTGCGGAGCCGTATGCCATTATCTTGCTGTTTACAACTTGAGGCCTGTGTCTGGCTGGTCAGTAAAAACTTAACAAGTTTGTGACTCCATAATTTGCACTTATACAGCATCCGTACGTAGGTTCTGTTTCAGAAGTTACCGGACCTTATCCGCTTCATGAGAGGTTGTCTTTTGCACTGGAGACTAAAACATTTTCGTGCAAAGTCTGTGGATGTATGATCATCTGGCCACATAATACACAAAGTAGTATTTTTTTTTAATCCTTAGCTGACAGTCATACTGTGTCACGCAAGGTTTGTACTCCCCTTGACTACCCTGTCATCAAAAGTGTGCTTATAGCAGGTAAACACAATCTGAACGCCTCAACCTTATATTATTTTCGCTATGTTATATTCGCTAAGGAGAAAATTTTAATGTATACAAGGTTGTTCTAGAATGCACGCAATAGTGTATTGTCTTTTCCTCATAACTGAGAGTACAGCTCGATGAAGTCTTTAGCTTGAGACAGTGAAGATAAATCACAAGTTGTGAAAATATACAGGAGGACGTGCACAAAATTATAAATAATGCTGCAGAAAATTTCAGTGTAGTGCTAATATAACGCTAACATCCTTATGCGGACAGCTTGGCAGAGCTAACTCTGGCCCATAAAGAAATAGCTTGATTGCGACATGTTGCTATGGAATCGCATATAACGGTAAAAACTTAAAGGCTAGTCGGGCAGATCACTTGTCTAATTAGTAATAGGCTAGTCAGGCAGATCACATGTCTAATTAATAATAAGCTAGTCAGGCAGATCACATGTCTAATAATAAGCTAGTCAGGCAGATCACCTGTGTGATCCCCTGTCTGATAATCTGTCTGCTTGACTCTCCTGTAATTAATCAGAGACTGGATAAGAACTTGCGCCAAGACCATCAGCCTGTAATTGCAACAACTGGTCCCTCAAAAATCGCGCGTTAATTAAGAGCCCAGATACGGGGAGTGGCATATCGTTGCAACTCCACATTTCTCTCCCTAGCTTCACGAACCTAGCTTTAACGCCACCTCCAGATTTCTCTCCCTAGCTTCACGAACCTAGCTTTAACGCCACCTCCACATTTCTCTCCCTAGCTTCACGAACCTAGCTTTAACGCCACCTCCAGATTTCTCTCCCTAGCTTCGCGAACCTAGCTTTAACGCCAGCCCGCCCAGCACACACTTCCCTCCTGGACACGAAAAAGTCGCCGTAGCTAATGGATTCGAGTGTTTGATGCACGAATTCGATCCAAGACACCGGGAGTTGACGGGGACTTCTTTCCCCGTCCCTAAACCTGGCCCAGCGGAGGCCGTGCCACATTTCACGGGACAGTGGAGGCCCGCTGCTCTCAGCCTGGCCAGCCACGCGCTGCACCTCCCAGGAGTCGAGGCACTGAAGGACACGAAATCTTTCCGACAGAGGATCTGGGTCTGGGGTCGGATGGGTGGGTGGGTGGGGTCGAACAGAAGGAAGGAGGCACGCCCTGCGTTGGAAAAATGGGACACTGTTGGTAGTTGGTTTTCGCACCCGACAGCAACGTTCGAGTAAACATGCCGTTA
Source organism: Lanistes nyassanus (assembly GCA_004794575.1). NCBI lineage: Eukaryota > Metazoa > Mollusca > Gastropoda > Architaenioglossa > Ampullariidae > Lanistes > Lanistes nyassanus. Next base: position 350,826 of record SMGT01007510.1, read on the forward strand.
GTAATTATTAGCATCCCGTCCTTGTATCTTTAGCACATCAGGCTGAATGTGTTCTTGTTTGTATTTTGTTAAGGGCAAAGGAGAATTTACCTCTCTCCGACTCCACTATACCCTCCGGTGTGTGTGTGTGTGTGTACGTACGTGCGTTCGTGTGCGCGAGCGTGAAGGGGAGAGAGGGAGGAGACTGGCTGCATATTAATGATACGGTGATTTGTTCAGTGTCTCGCATGTACAGTATTTTCTCCGCTACACTGGACTTACTGAGACCTTTTAGATGGCCACTTACCAAAAGGGCACTGAAACACTGAGTAAAACTCATGATATCCAGGCTTTACTCTCAACTTTAAAGACTAGATTACCACTATGAAAACATCTTGCAGTAAAACACAATGCAGGGTAAGCGATTGGCTACAATATGAAAATATTCTGAAAATATCCCAAACTAGTCCTAATACATAATAACAATAGCTAGCTGTTAGATGCACTTACAAATACAAACCAAAAGTCGGGTAAAGTCAGAAAAAGAAAGAGCTAGTCACAACACTAGAGTCTGCATTTTCGAGAGCACACAGGTACTAAGTTCCGCGTTTGCTGTCCAACACTTGCAGTATTTTTTTCCCCCATTTAGCAGCGACACACACGTGAGAATATGCAGTAACATCGATCAATACAAATTTTACATATTAATTTCACACCTAATAAGAGGCGCACCCAGCTCGACTACTTGAAGGAAAGCAGTCAGAAAAATATAACCCACCGACGCAAAATCTAATTTAATTTTAAGTTTATGTCGAATATTCTTGACAGACACATATTTTCACTCAAAACATCGAGGTTGGTTTGAGCTGCATTTTGTTAGGGACCGTCGCAAACGTGTGAGAACTTGCTTGAGACAAGTTAATGTGCTGCCACACTGGGACTGCTGACCCAACACAGACTTCAGTCCCACGCAGTCACATTATACTGACATCGGGCCAACCAGTCCTAGTACTGTTCCCTCTAGGCCCAGGGCAGGGTAGCTACTAAGTTTTAGGTATGATTTGGCGAGGGAGCGAACCACCGACCGCCTGCCTCGGAAAATGACGAACCAATAAACAACCGAGACGGACACCAAACTATTGAGGAGGAGAAGATTGTTAGACAAAAATTTTTCGTCATAACTAGACAAAGTCTTTAATGCACGCAGTTAGACTGGTTCTTCACAGCTGCTTTCGTACGACTGGTTGAACCGCGCAGTCGAACGGTATGGTCGAGCCGGGTAAATCCACTATAATTAATTTGGCGACTCCTCAAGGGAGTAGCGAGATGGGTCAATGGCAGACGCGGGACAAAGATTTGACATCGATAGATATTGTATATGTGGTGCTAACGACAATTTTCTGGTGAGACTGTCCCGCCAAACATTGCTGGATTATGAACAAGGGGTACATGGTGTTAATGTCCAAATGCAAATGACATTTTTCTGCCAAACAATCATCCATAAGCTGGTCTACAAACTGCTGTCCCTCCCAACACCTTTAGACAAAGGCGATGTGGTGCTAATGGGAACAGTACAGTGACAGTATTCTGCCAAACACCGCTGAAGTCTGCTCAAGAGTTGTCTGGTGTTAATATCAACATTAAAATAACAAGTGTCCCACTGATAGACGCGGACCCTGCTGTTGTGAGAGAAGTTGCAGATGTTTGTGACCACGTATCACCCATCTGGTTATCTACCCACCTACCACCCGCCCAGCCAAAATATATGAAAATGAACCCTGTACACATGCTAGCATACATACATATGCACAACGTTCTACACAATTCTCATTCTTCATTTTCTGTACATTTGTACTGTCATGGTACCTACGTGCCTCAACACAAGAAATGATACATCTAAGTAGCAATGTTAGAAGCTTTCGTGAAGTGCATAGTTTTCCTGCGGTAGACCCCTTGTATCTGGCTCACAAGATGACGTGTCAAGGTCATCACGTACTCAACCTACTAATGTGTATCTGGGTATGTGTCAGCGCCATCGTTGTTCAAGCAGGTGTTGGTTGAAATGCCCGACAGGTTCTGCTGCCATGCCCTACAGAACTACGGTGACAGATCAGTCCTGATCTTGAGCTTGCACACCGCCCTGGGCTTACCAGCAGCTGCGCACACGCCCGGCAGACATAGCATTTCGGTTGAAATACTAGAGACCTTTCACCCAGGGAATTTTTGTGACCTTTCACCCTGGAAGTAGTTATGAGTATGACCTTTCACCCAGGAAATACTAGTGACCTTTCACCCACACCACAGTCTCAAGACAAGCGTATATATTAACGATGTCACGGAGCCCGCAGTCAAAGATCGCCACGCTTGGCTGCTTCCAGTTTCCGTGGCGTCCACACACACACGATGACAAAGAGGCGACCAAAGACAACGGAGAGATTTCAAGGCCACGTGCGAAACTCGCTGCTAGGGCGTAAGCTGGTTGCTAAAATAAAGCACGTGACGACACTGAAGTGTTTTGACCAAAACATTACCTTCTAAGTGTAGAGTTTAGCTACCTGCGTGACACGAGCACCCAGCGTCACGCGTCGTGCAAACTCCCAAGGCGGATAGATAATAGTTGTAATTGCAAGCAAATCCCACCCTCACATGCGCGAAGACAAGAGTTTAAGATGTGTGTTTCGCTTTGTGTAGTTTGTGAACATTTCTCATTTTTAGCGCAGAGCTCTTGGACCATACAGATTTTAGAGTACTGACGCACTAATATGCATTGCAAGGAAATTTCCATTCGATGCCGACTTGACGGCCCCAGTTCTGTAATAATGCAAGAAAAATCTCGCAAGTTAGCGTGTCACAATCTTTTATAACGTATTATAGCTCGATTTTATACCCGGACATAACTTTTTAATGAATTCTCCACATAAACGTTTCTAATGCGCACTCTGATGTATAAACTACATTTTCTTCATTTCCAGCAAGAAGCATATATGCATACGCGTTGTCACATGCGCACGAAGAGTTGACCATGGCATACTACAGTTGCAGATTGAGAGAGGTGAATTATGACTAGAATGCAGTGTTTACAGCATAACGTCCATTAAAGAGAGTTTTAAGAAAACTTGCATGTAACGTAAAAGTAACACTTTGTACGACAGACGCAGTGGGAAACACAATCTTGTAATCAATGAGAAACTGTTGCAGATGAACCTTTCAGAAAAAGTCACGCTTTCTGTGAAAATCCCATACCCAGATCTATAATACAAGTCTGCTGTAGAATTTCACACTTTCACAGAGGCTGTTGCAATAGAATCTCACAGTTTTAGCAGATACTTTCAAGTCTCACATATCATCAACGTTTTGATGCAAGCTAATCATCCGTAGCACTCTGAAAAGGTAACCTACAGCACTCTCCAATTTTTCCCAAAGGACCCTCCCCCTAGATAGACGCACAATTTTTACGAAAATTATTTTAAGGAAGTCAAACAACTGCGTGTGAATTAGATACCAAAATAGTGGCTAATGTAAATACTCTGTAGTGATTTAAAACTACACGATAAATTTTAAAGATGACTACGTCAAACGTTGAAAGAAAAGCAAAAGAAAAACGGGTTGCTACAGCAGGTGCGCGTCAGTTGCACGACAGGCCACATATTTCACTGGAGACAATGCAATTTTCTTTAATTGCTTAAATTTTTAACTCGTGGTCTGAAATTATTCGGGTTCTGCCTTTTTTTGGAAATCTCGTTCGTATTTTGTTTTATTTTTGATTGCTGGGTGCGCGTCTTGTGGAGAGCTCCTCGTGTGTGAAGTCAGAGCCCAATAAAATGTTTATCAGTTTTACTGGGCGCGGTGAGCTGCAGCAGATGTTTGTAGGAATTGAAAGTGCTGCGGGGGGGGGGGGGGGGGNNNATGTACGCTGTGACTTCTTAACACCGACCTTTCATCGAGGCTGGAACTCGGGTTTTTAGGGTTCAAAAAAAAAAGGGGGGATGTAATATTTTGGTCTTAAGTGGTAGCTGCTCAGCTAAGTACTGCGGACACGTCATGGGAAAAATCCTTTATTATGACAGTTAAAAAGTCAAATGTTTTATCGTCACTACACTGTCAGCACTCGCAAAACAAAAATCAACCAAAAATAAAATTTAAACAAAAACAAAACCAAACATCTCATTTGACTGATACATAATCTGTTTTAATGTATAGTAGGTGATTTTGATGTTTTTTTCCTCCCCCTTTATGTTTATTTTCTGAACTGTCGATTATGCTCAACAGCCTGCCATCCACTTTTTGTTCTTTTCTGATGAATCTTACAGGTGACTGCTTTTAAGCTCTAAGCTTTTTAGTGGCATCTGAATTCCACGTGTATAAAAGTGATGGCAAATAAAGATTATTAAAAAACCAAAACAAAACAAAAAGAAAAAAAGAAAAGTTTTTTCAGTAGAAGCTAGGATGCCTCAGTTAAAAAATCTTTTCGTGGATTGTCCGTCCGGGGCAGGTATTTGAACGCATTATTTTTCAAGTCTGCGAACATATTCGTTTTGTGTAATTGCATTAAGATTACCTAAGTGTAAACGAATATTTATCACGGTAAGAAATCAATAGCTAAGTGGGTACGTCAGGGTTAGAAAGTTAGCAGGCAGAGAGCAGAAATTACGCTCTTCTTCTGAGCTGGTCGGGACAGGGAGTGGGCGATAAGACTCCGGCTAAAAATGTCTGGCGAGCACAGACAGCGAGAGCCAGGGCTGCTCGCAGCGTGCACAAGGTTTTGGCTAATAGGGACTGTCAAGCCCTGAAGATGGCGGGATGCCGAGGAGGGGCTGTGACGTCACCAGGCAGCTGCCGCGACGTGCCCTGCTAATGCACGGTAATTAGGACTTGCTGGGAGAATGTCGACCCTGCGCGGGTGCAGCTGGCTCCTCCTGGTGGCCTGTCTCTCACTTCGTGTCACAACATCGTGTCCACATAGTCTCCTCGGTTCCACTGAAATAAAACTGTCTCAGGTTTCGTCACGGCGGGGCTAGAGGATTGGAGATATTATTCACATCGCTGTTTGATATAATTCCCAATATTTTTCAAGTGCAGTTGGTGGTAAAGAGCGCGTCACAAAGTCAGATGAGGTGCGTTTCCTCTGTAAGATGACGTACATCGTAGAGACGAAAGGAGACAATTGGAAAGACGGGCAGGTGAACACTCTATGGAGCCACGAAGATATTCAACAAATATAATCTGCGGAGAGTGGGGAGGAGAAAGGAGTCTTGAAAATAACCTACACATTTCAACTTTTTTAACCCTTTTATTGTCCGGAGGAGCAGACGCAGTCTTGTAAATGCGATATGGGCATGCGTGCACATGCAGACTGCGTGCGTGCGTGCGAGAGAGTGAGTAGGCGGGGGAGGGAGTGAGGGAGTGACAGTGAGATAGTGGAGGAGGCAGGGTTGTAGTTTACGGTCATATATCGAACTGGTGAAAACGGCTCCGAAGTGAGTCGAAGGCGAACCACTGTCTTGGTCTATGTAGGTGGAACTCTTCGTTATATGGCCGAGCGGATGCAAAACACCCGAGGTGTTTAAGCACGCCGCATTCGTTCAGGCCTCACCAGTCGTGGTCCACATAACTTCTGGTCATGGTTTTCAACGACCATTAATTTTGGTGAAGCATCGGCTGCTGTGTGTACCAAGTTTAACAAGGCCAGCTGACCTCTAACCCTCCTTGACCTTGAGGAGACACACCGGGTTCTCGTCACGCACTTAGTCACACAACAACTAAAGTTCCGCCAACAATAAACAAGTGGTTCTCGCCCTCGACTCAGTTTGGAACTGTTTTCAGCGGTTTCATAGATGATTGCTTATTGTAGCCAAGGGTCTGAATGTTTATTACTCTTACATCAACAGCCCAATCGTTGTTTACGAGTAAACAACAATTTCCGGTCTGAAACGCGAATGCTGAGTGGACTTGAGTATTGATGCAATGCCTAACTTACCAAAAGTTACTTTAATTTTTTTTTATAGAATTACTTTCTCCCTGCAAACACTTCTGGTCGCTACCCATTAACTGAAAGAAAAGGAACATTTTTGTGACAGGTAGTCTCAAAAATATGTGGAGAAGAAGTTGTTCGCAGATCCAGTTTTGTAAGTTGAATCTGAACGTTTAGAAAAGAGTGACACAAAGATCAAGCACATTTGAACTGCTCCCTGCCATCTGACGTTTGACCCTCTAACTGCTCCCTGTCATCTGACGTTTGACTCTCGCCAATTAAAGATTCTAAATGTTCCCTGCCATCTGACGTTTGACCCTTGCCATTTACACTCTAACTGCTCCCTGTCATCTGACGTTTGACTCGGCATTTAAAGATTCTAAATACTCTCTACAATCTGACGCTTGACTCTCGCCATTTAAAGATTCTAAATGCTCTCTGCCATCTGAGGTTTGAAACTGTCGAGAACAAGGCTATAGCGCCGTCGCTAGCCACACGAGAGTGGTAAGCGCACTCTAGGTGAGCAGCGGCAGCGAGACAAACCGCCCGACCCTTCGCCTCTGCTTCCCCTCCCCTCACGGGAGGGAGGGGGGATCTGGGTGCGACTGAGGCAGTGTCGCGTAGGCCGTCGTTGATAATCCCGGCACAACGGCGACCAACGTGCGCAGGCCGCCTGGGTGTGACGTTTACCTCGCTGTCATTGGTCAAGGTCTGGACAGCAAGTTGTAGCCCCGTAGTAACACGGCGTGTCGTCATCGACTGTGGCGTACCGTGCTGCAAGGCCTGCCCCCCCCCCCCCTGGTCCCACCCTGTAGCCGCCCCCTCTTGCTTTTTCGCACACGCCAACGCACGCGCATAAAAGGAGGCGCATACAAATGTATCCGCGTGCTCGTGCACGCACAGACACGCACCCACCGACACGTACCCGCGCACAGATGCACGCGCACATAAACAAAACTATAATGCCTGTCTGCGCAAATGTGCATATGGACAGGTGACGTGGACTCCCGTAGTCCCTCGGTCACAGTCACTCGGTCATCACCATCTACGCGCGAATGCGTGCCAGGTAATCAAGTTAACAGCAAAGTCATAGAATTAACGGGCGTACATATCAGACAGATCAGACGACAGACAGACGGCCGAGGAAGACGGACAGATGGAAAGACGGATAAAAAAACACCGACACACAGAGAGGACGGACGTACACACAGCCAGGGGTGCTGATCGAGGCAAAAACTTACCGAGTTCCTTGACGGCACGTAGAGAATTCTCCGCGGTGCCCCTCCCGCGTGCCGGCTAGACTCGAGCGGTCCAAGACGGAATCCTTTGGCTTTGACCCAGAAGCGAAACTTGGAGTTTTCCGCAGAAGACTGTTCTTCTCCTGTTAAGGTCCGAACGATGCGGTCGTATTTTTTCCGGGTGACAGTTTTCGTTTTGCCGCTGTCGCCATAGTTCTTGATGGCCCAGCTTTGAAAAGCCCCAAACATTTCTTCTTTCTGAGATTCCAGGCTTTTGGAGACGCTGGAAGTCTCTCCCGGTGTCGCCTTGTGGTGTGTCATTGTAGGTCTTAACATGCCTATTAAGGACATAGAATGTGAGGTTTTACAGGGGAACCAGTAAACGATAATATGACGAGATGCTGCTGCGTTAGAAGAGGGTTAAAGTCCAGCTGTTCTGTTTATATACATTGTACGAAACTATACTCATTGCACTTTTGTTTTTGTTTGCACGTTTCTGGATTCTCATGAAAACGCTACCTGTTCAAAAACGTGCATCCCCCCTGTGTCACGAAGGGCTGTAGAAAAACAATTTCTTCTAACGCTACCTCCGTCCTGGGGCCTCACGCAAGTCTGCGACATCGGCAATCATATGGCAAAGGCGACAAAACATACTTTGGCTACGCTCTCTGGCTTCCTAAATCAACACACAGTTCTCCCGCTCTTCAGTAAAGAAGTTCCACACAAGTCACAAAAATGTGTCAGAGGGAAAGAATCTGAATGCTGATTAGCCGATACAAACCCTCGAAGCGGATCTGGAACTAAAATGCAGAAACACCAAACTAATAACCTTTTCTAATAACCACTCAAAACAGTGTACTATTTGACAGCGCACAAAGAGCTCTTTCAGATTTTTTGGGTTAATTTGAAGGGCACCCAATTACTTTGCCTGTTCTTTTATTCCAGAACATTCGGTTATGTCGGTTCCTTTTCCCCGGACACTTCCCTTGTTTTAATAATGAATGTCAATTACTGTTGGAAGATGTCATGGTCTGACAAGGACAGGTTCAGACGACGGAATCAAATGTTTCCTTTCAGATTCATAGGAGTGTGGAAACGGCTTGGGCTTCCTGCCGGTATGAGGTGGTTTTCTGCACTAGCAGACGACAAGACATTCAGGTTTCTTCAAATGGAAAAGGCACCCCGCTGCAAGAGATGGTCGATGTGTGTCTGGGACTCACTTCACGTCACCTGAATTTTTCCGTCAGAAGATGCACGCTGGTGACTGACTGATGTTCTTGAAAGTCAGCCAGTACAAGAAGGCAGTTTGCCAACTTGAAGTACCTACTGTTCGATAGCAGATACAGTCCCACACAACGCGCATGCCCCTAGAGCAGTCGGCGACCAAGCATTGTTTGCTTTCTGCTTTGCTTTTACCGGGCTGAAAACATAAACGTGTACGCAGCCTAGCCGTGAACATAAGTAAACATCACACCGCCATGTCTAGATAGGTTTCTTTAAAATTTAATGAAAGGCATGGCTGAAACAAAACTTAAATTCAAGCTTTAGTACTCCAGGTGTGCTGCTTTCCAGAATGGCGAACCGTTGTCATAGCAACCGATTAAGTCTCTTTCTAGGTAAAGTGAGCGAATACCAATCCTCCAGTAGACTTCTGCCCAGAATTATGATTCCACCAGTCACTCTAAAGCTTTTGCAGCTATGGTGTGTATGTTTCGTCTTGGCGAACACACAGTCGTTTCCCTGTTTGAGCTCCTTTCGTTTTCTAAGAGTGACAAAACTGACAGTACGGCATTGACCTACTGTGCAATGCGTCTCCAGGCTGGACGGTTCCGGAGTGCTGGTGGTTCAGCAGGTGCCAGGACAAAAAGCGGCCAGCGTGTGGCTTCGGCCCCAAACACCGGACGTTTCGTTTCAGTCCGCAGTCACCACGCTGCCTGCAAGGTAGTGAGAAGCACGTGCCGTCGCAGACAGTACCACTCAGCCCAGGGTGTCCGGCATACCCGCCCGCCCCCTGGTCGCCAGCAACGTGAGTGTCACTTGCCGAGGCGGGAACCTGTTTGTGTCACAGGCTGTCCAGGGCGCGTGTGGGCACGAGCCAGGCTGGGGAGCCAATCACAGCAACACGCTGCTGCTGCAGACCTGGCTGTGGGTCCCACGTCGGGATGTCGGCGCTGCTGCTGCCGCTGCCGGTCGCTGGACGCGTCACAGCGATCGCGTATCGATCGGGCGGCGGGCGGCTGCCTCCTCCATCGACACGCCGTGTGGGGCGGGCAGACGGCAGGGCGAGACAATGGCGCGAGCGGTGCTGGCCCGGTGATGGGCCGGTACGGGGGCCGGCGGGCGGCGAGCACCGCTCAGCACCGACGTAGAGGACACGCTCTGGCAAGTCGGGTGGCTGGCTGCACAGTCGGGTAGGCGGGCCCCACGCTCCACGTGCGGACCCGTAGACGCGTCGCGGAGTCAGGAACTGCACATTAGCTGCGTCTGGCCTGCCGCAGACGTGAGCGCGCTCGGATCCGGAGCGTCTCCGGTCTTCATCACCTGGTCGGCAGCAGACAGGTCCGGCAGGGATTTGCAGACACTTCTCACGCCGTGAGAGCAACTTTCAAAGCTTAAAACAAACAAACAGAAAAATCTTCAAAGCAGTTCGTCATTTGAACGTCTCCAATAAATGCCAGTAAAGTTACACAAAGCGGAAACCGCAGTTTCCAAGTTTTCCTCACAGACACACAGTTGCTGGCAGAAGCCCTGCTGTTTGCTGTTCGCTGGCCGTCGATATTTTCAGTTAAGGCAGGCCATCGCTGATTCCAGCAGTCCCCTTTTAAATTAACAGAACTGTACTTTCCTCCCACGGAAAATGTTTCTCTTGAAAAATATTTTGCTAGCCGCACTTGCTTACTTCTCCGTCAAGCTCTCGAGCCGTCCGACAACGTAACTGCCCGTTCGGTCAACGTCAGGCCGGCAGGCTATGTTACGTCCCCTGCAATAGGTCGACAGGTCCCATGACTTTCTTCACTCGCTACTAACAATTTCTTGATGCCATATTAAGCACTTCTTGTGTCATTGATGACAAAAGTAGTGAAACGCAGATGTAGTTCTGTTTTCTCTTGCCCTCCGTGGACTTTAGACAACGTTTAAACGAAGGTGATTTTGTAGCACGTCACGGAATGTGCCTTTGCATTAAAAAGTCAGCCATGGCACTGCACTAAACGTGCAACAAGTGGTTAATGTAGCTCCTTTGACCCGTGGCCTGCCTGGTAAAAGCAAGTGAAGTGGCTGGGTGATATCGTGAAACAGTCCAGCAGAAGTAGCATTTCCTACCCACACGCCACAGGCCTAAACGTGTGTCCAGGTAAGATAAACGTGTCTTTGCCAACGCCCGATGAGGTAAGCCTCTCCTCTTCCAGGCACATAGGTGTGTGCTCCGGACCCAGACGCGCAGGTGTGGTCTCCTCTTGCTGTTCTGTCGTTTCGTCCAGAGCCTCAGTCAGCACGTCCCAGGGGAAAAAATTCTGTCCTGCGTGGTGTTACGGCGCGCATCAGATCCCAACCTGAGACACGGCAGTTGTCGTGCAGCAGCCGGCAGTCGGCAGTGGACGAGCTAGGACTGTTGTCGGCGCGTCTTGGAACGGCCTGCATGTAGAACTAGCGGCGTGGTACGCGGTGCGGCGGCTGCCGGACTTGTCTGTGGCTCGTACCGCTGACTCGGCCGGCGCTGCTCCTGGTGGCCTGGTCCACATCGCGCCGCTCTCTCCTGTCGCTGACGCCACTCAGGGGATGGGGGTGTGGTGATGCTGCGGCCCGCTGCCGCTGACGTGTCACAGAAAAACACGCGCACACACGCACTATAGGCGCACGACAACCGGTGGTTCCAGCCTTGCTGTACGGGGAGCAGCCCGCACCGGAAGCCGCCTCTTGCGATCGACGCCTTGTCCCGCCAGCTCTCTCCTCCCTACCTCTGTGAGAGAGAGACAGACAGACAGAGAAAAGGAGCAGGGAGTGACAGGGGGGTGTGTGGTTTTAGTTAAGAGTGGGGGAACGAATAAGGGGCGGTGAAAGAAAGAGGGAAAAGAGAGGGTGAAGTGTTACGATGTCAGAAGTGAGGGGCGGGGGAAACTAGTTTCTGTAGCATGCAGCCATTTAAGAATGTTCAGCTATTAGCAAGTGCTGTCATTAACTCATGGACTGTATGTAAGCAGTCAGGACATACAGTCGGACGGACGGATGGACAGGCAGACAGGCAGACAGGCAGGCAGACAGGCAGACAGGCACAGATTGAAGAAGGGAGAGGTTGGGTACCAACAATATTGTCTAAGGAGTCGCTAGTCCCACTCCAGGTCTGTCTACGTGGCCTGCGACTGAGGGTACGGTAAGTCTCCTGCTGACGTCAGAAGGAGCGTGGATCAAGGTACACAACTAGGCACACCAAGATTTCAGACCGGTCTGCTGCTGACGTCAGCATCACGTGCCAGAGTACATGGGAGGGGACTACAGGACTGAATTCACCAATCGGGCAGTTACAGTTACTTAATTCACAACTACGATTGTTCCTACAGTCATCATATGCAAGAAAGCTACTGGCCAGTGTATCTCCTGGCTACAATGTCCTTATCCTAAATTCGTTGTACGACGTGAACATCGTTAACAAACCAAAAAGATCTTTTTCTTTTCTTTTGCACTTTCTAAATGGGTTCCCTTAAGAGACTAAATCTGCTTTATTCGCGATTACAGGGAGGAAACAGGCTTAGAAAGTGTGCTCCGCACGGCAAAACAATAGATAAAGCTGCCGTGAAGTCTTCGGGGCCTCCTACACTTTATTGTGAAAAAAATGCGAAACAGACAAAAAAAGGGTTCCGTATTTTTCTCGGGTCGCCACTGTCGTTCTTGTCTGACTTACCTCCCTTGACAACCCAACAACTTGCAGCAGTTGAAGTTGCTGATGGCCGAATCTCAGCCGCTGATGGATGTGTGTGTGTGTGTGTACACATGTACTGGTTGTTTCATATTTTACGCAGGCTCAAGGCGCAGGCCCGCCCGGACCTAATGGAGCATAGAACAGATGAGACATTTGACGTCCTCCGCCCCTTGCCCACTGACCTATCCCTTCCTGACCCCTAGGTAACTTGGAGGGTGGTGTAGCTCGCGATTTCTATGTCTGGCTGCACCACAGTGAATACATTGATTTCTAGCTGTTATCTGTTCACTCTGACTAGCTAGATAACTCATTAGGATGTGCCCATAAAAACTAAACGAATTCAGTTGAAGTGAAAAAAGCTAGCCCAAATAACCGTTTTGCAGATGGTTTTTGAAAAGGAAAATTTAAAACATACCTCTTTTCATCTAACTGTGTTCGCCATGATCGCTGTGGTGTTAACAAAAAAGAACTAGGTAATATAAAGTAATAATTAATAAATATAATATTTTGTGTTCGGTATGAGGTCAAAGACTGTAAAAAAAAAAAAAACTTCTCCAAGCACTTGGACAATAGGTGCTCTTAACATTCACAGACTTCGCGCAAATGCCGACAGTTAAGATATATACTTGTGTCCCTATTTGCGCTACGCGGAGGAAACGGAAAGAAGATGCAATGACAAGAAACTGAATGTGACAAATATTGGTGCAAACATGCCTTCAGACCGACCCCAATATTTACGAAGTCAAAAATAAAAAAAGGTGTAGATGTGAGACAAATGTAAACATCTAAAGAACCTCGTAGTTTCGAGACAAACATAAACACGACGGCAATGGAGATAAAATTTGAGGAGTTAAATCCGTCATCACTTCCGGCCTGCAGCTCCCTCCTAATGGCCACTCCCCCGAGGAAGTGGGAGTGACCAGCCAACAGACTTCCGAGTTTAGAAGAGCTTCAAGGGCGCACCGGTCCATGAACAGAGTCCGGCCCAAGGCTGAACTTAACCTTGACTGCAAATAACATGAGTCGGTGCGCGTGCGCGGCTGAAGACGAGTCCTCGGGACACGCTTCCGGTCACAAGAGGACGCGCGTCACGAGGCCAGAGTTACCGGCGAGGAAAACCAAATCTCACAAGACGTAGCAGCAACAACCAAGTCCGAAGAGCCCTTGAGCCAAAATGCTGTTGAGCTCGACAACCCTGACGAAGTACAGCAAAATATCGCCACGCTGGAAGCGGCTTCGAGAGGGGGTTGTTTTTCGGTCCAAGGACAAAGGCATTAGCAAGCAGATTTCCATTCCTTTCAACAAAGACTACATTTAGACAGGCGGACTGAAAACGGAAAGACAGTGGCAGACGGATTGGTACACGAACAGTCAAACATTCTTACAAACAGAAGAATGGACAAACAAGTAACGGAAAGACAGGCTTTCTCTTTTCTCTCACTCGTAGAGAGGGAAAGAGAAGAGAAGAGAGAGAGAGGTGCAAAGAGAATTAAAATTTTAATAAGTATTTGTGTTCGTGTGTATGTTATAGGTGTGCCTGTGTGGGTGTGGTGGTTGGACGGCGAGGTTCTTGGAGATTCTCAAACAATTTGGTTTGGGGTTTTTTGTGGGTTCTTCTGTACTCCGAACCCTTTATGTGGAAGACAAACAAATGCAAATTATTGTTGTTACAGAGTTGTCGCCATCACCTTGAAAGGAGCATTAGTAGTGACAGTGCTCGCTGGTTTGATGCTGACGATTGTGGTTACCATCGTTGATGGGTGACGGCTAAATCGACGAAGTTTCGTGTACTGTACTGTGAGGTCACTGAAACTGCGGACTGCTATAAAGCAGCGGGAGATGCGTGAGCAGCTTCTTATAGTTACAATAAGCATGTTCTGCCGTCGTTGAGGACACGCTGGCATACTCCAGTCTCCTGCCCACTCGTCACTCTCCCTTCCTCCGCTCCCCCCGGCCGCAGCTGAATACGTGTTGTTACTTACAGTGACGTTTTTGTGTTTTAACTCTGTCACTAGTCTGTGTCTAGGGAAAAAAACACCAAACACCAACAGGGTAATGCGATTATGCTACGTCATATTTAAGCCGTCATATACCAAGCTTGTCAACACCAATACGTAGGATTCCTATTGTTGTGAAAACTTCAATGATGTTTCAGTACTTCTATAATGCTACCAAGGTAGGATTGACCTTTTCATTACGAAATATTTCCCCTACTCGCCGTAAGTATTCAGTTCTTCCTCGGCCTCTTTTCATCTAACCGTGTTCGCCATGATCGCTGTGGTGTTAACAAAATTACGAGTTGGTGTAATTCACTTTCGTAGCTGGAGAAAGTGACCTGGGCCCCTGCCCTTAGTCAGTCTCTTAGAAAACGGCACGATCTACTTGATGCAAGAACCCAAACTTCTTGTCATAGTGAAGTTGAAGTGTACTATATTCATCAATGTAACAATCAACAACAGACTTAACGGGCTATTTTCATTGCAACATCAAGATTTCCTGCCATGAAAGACACAGCCCAAGTAAACAATCAATGTCAAAAATGCGTGTGCTCTCCATTGGGCTGCATCCGTTGTCGGATGAGCTGAGCTCAAGTTCCCAGTGTCATATTCAGGATAACCTGCCGCTCCTGCTGAAACAAAACAAAAAAAACCCAAGCTGGTTAAGGTCAGGTGGTGGCTGGAGCTTTGCCCGCAGGAGACGCCCCAGCATATCCCACAGGTGATTGACTGGGTTAAGGTCCGGTGAATTTGCTTGGCTACTCCACGCGAGTCACTTGGTGCTGTTGCAGGAAGCTGGTGACGACCTGAACCCTTTGTGGTCTGGCGTTGTTATCCTGGAGAAAGGCACCTGGTCCCATTGCCTACAGCGCTGCAGATGTAGAATATCATCTTTTCAGTACACGCCAGTCAGGTTGTCATGCACAGGGTGCAGGGGTGTTCTGTAGGTCATTCCCATCCCTCCCGAAACCAATGATGGACCCGCCGCCAAACGGTTCACTCTCCCTCCCAGTGGCATAACGATAACAGACACCTTGTTGCCTCAAGACGCGGATTCTACCCTTGTGAAAGCCTAGCCATTGGCAGAGCGGGAGTCATTGGTAAAGACAATCTCTGTCCCACTGCTGTCTTTAAGCCACATGACGCCGGGCCCAGGCCAGCTGAGGAGCGCGATGAGCCGGCATTAGGATGTACATATCTCACTGCGAGACGCCTTGAACAAAGGGTAGCCTCATGCAGCCTGTTCCTACTCTTCTGATCGCTGATGGCGACATTGCTGGATTCTCTGAGATGCCCCCTGAGTGTGCTGGCTGTAAGTGTTCTGTTCTGTAAAGCCGACAGGACGATAAACCTGTCATCCTCTCTGGAAGACGATCCTGGGCGTCCCAGTCGTCTGCGCTCACTGACACTTCCTGTCTGGTGGTAGGGGTCTGGCAGTGTCACAGTGACTGAATTGGATACTGCCAATCGGCAACTAACTTCCGGACCCCGATGCCTTCCTGCAGCCACCCAATCACCCTGCCGCAGTCAGCACCTCTGAGCCGTCGTCTAGGAGGTAAGGTTACAAACTTTCACCACTCTCGAAACGGTGGCTGCATTGTATTTACGTTACACGTTGTTTGCACGTGCATCACGGTTTTTTTCTTTTTTCTAGCCACTCAAGTTTTGCTCTACCTGCACGCCTTTGATTTGCACGCGCTTTGCGGCGTCTGGGAACACGTTTGGCAGCCTCTTGTCTCAGCCTCTTGTGGTGTGCACGAACGTACCAGCACTGATTCACACTCACGCTGGCGTTTACTGTGATAAGATGGATCTGAATCTACGGGGTGAGATGTTTCTTGCAAATTGCACACGTTCGTGATCTGCCAGCCTAAGTGCAGCTGGTCTTTCAATTCTTTTGAGCATTACACTATTTTCTATACACAGTACTCGAAATAACTACCTGCAGATAAATGTCGTACCTCCTTCTGACATAGGCGCAGTGACGTTCTACCTTGAAATATTTCTGTCAGACACTGACAGAGGAACCTACGTGCTACCTGACGGTAATGACCGTCGGACACAGCCAGTGAGCTGTGGTACCTGGCTGTACCTCTGTAAGAAATAATGACGTGTGTTACCTAATTATTTCAGTCGGACACAGGTAACAGCTTTATGCTAACTGGCGATGTTAATGTCACTGGCGATGTTTATGAGACACAGGTAGTGACTTGCATTACCTGGCGACATGTTTGTCAGACACAAGTAGTGCCCTTTTTTTGACTTTGCAATGACCCTGTGGAACACAGTAATTTTTGCCAGGCTGCAATGTCTCTGTCAGACGCTAGTAGTGGCACGCGCTGCCCAACATCTGTCAGACACAGGTAGGGGCAGGCACACCAACCCGCTACCTGACCATGTCGCTGTCAGACACTGGTAGTGGCGCGCACACACTCGATCCTGGCTAATGCTGACATCGCCAATACACCTGTGGAGGATGCTGAGAACGAGCTGTCCAGCGACACAGCGGCTAGCGAGACAGCACGTGTCACACACAACCACAGCAGCAGGCTGGCGGCAGGCCGCACTTCTTGGCAGCTACCAAGTCACAGCAGTCGTGCCTGCCAAATTCCTGTAAGTCTGGTTACCATCGTTCACTTCACGGCTGTGCTCAAATGGATACGTCGACAGGTGACGATCGCGTCAGCGGGCAGATTGAACACACCTCACCGTCACAGCTGCATTCACAGTCGACAGGACGGTAGACATGTTGCAGGAAGAAGACAGTTCATCTCATTCAACATACGTAGGGGTGTACTGATCCTCTGCTCGGACCTAAGTGAAGGAAATTGTATTGAAATTCTTTGTTCGAGTGAAAATTGAGAACTAAAACAATGGCGAACTCTGCACATGATGTGTCCTGTGTCAGGAATATATTTTCAGAATCTTGACGCAAGCTCTGTATGTGTCGCGAGCATAGTTCATCCCATCTCTCACCATGTTCGACTAAGTCAAAAGAATACTGCTGTAAAGAAAACATAGTTCAAATTTTCACCAGGAGAATCCTCTTACATCTTCTCATCAAAAACATTGCAGAGAAAATGTTGGCAAACATCTTAATCAATTCTGACAAAATTTGGCTGGATGGGAAGGGGGTTTGGAGAAGGGGGTGCATAAAATTGCGACTGTGTGTATGTGTGTGAGAGAGACAGAGGATGAAGAGAGAGATAGAGAGAGATTCCCTGCACATTTTACACTCCATATATGTAGCATGTGTCACAGAACTATATTGCTGTTCCACAACTGTGAGGTTTACCTTGGGAGCTGCACGCATTTTCAGTATGTTTCAGTGAAGCGCGATTATTGTGGTCCTCGTGACTAAATCTTCTTGTCTGGACAGTGTACTAAACGTGGATCTAATTTCTTACACTTTTTTTGTGTGGTGGTGGTGGGGGCGGGGGGGGGCCTCAGTGCACTAGATTTGCTTTATCCAAATTACTTTCACAATGAGTATTATTGTACAAGCATGAAAAAAATTTGCCAAGGGAAAATATCTATTAAAATTTCGAGGGTAAGGCCATTTTGAGCCCAAAATAATTTCTAATGTCAACATCTAAAGGCCTTCATGTATAGCCTTTGCTTTTTTTAGAGCTCTTTCTCTCAACACACTCACGCACGCACGCACGCACACACGCACGCACTTATATGGTTTACAAATAAGGGGCGTGCTACATTAGATGGACACATTGATGAAAAGAGGGAGGGGGAGTTGGTGCGGCGTGGGGGAGTGGGGGAAGAGAACCAGTTTCGTGGACAATGTGACCAAGGTCACAGGCTATTGATGCTAGATCAACTCACCCTGACACGTTTATTCCCGGACAGAGTCTTCCGGCAAGTCCGCCCCCACCACCACCCCCACCTCCACTCCCACCACGCACAGGCCCTGCAAGTCAGCGGTGGGTGGGTGTGTGAGGGGGCAGGTACTGCGCAGCGGGTTCAGCCGACGTCACAGGGCTCACCTAGCACCGCTGCCGGCAGACCTGCTTGTCCTTTGTCGTCTACGCCTGCCCCGGGGGTAGCGACTGAAGCGACCACAGCCGCGGAACCAGGCAGCGACATGTTAGCCAACGCCCACGCGTTCTGGCAGTTTCTCTGTGACCGCCAAGTCATCCAGCGACCACGTGCCAGATGACTTTCTTACCTCTTCAGTCCTACCGAGTCCCTCGCCTCCACTTCCTTACGTGGCTCTAGCTGCGTGTAAGACGCGCCATACAAATACACGTAAACTATGTTTCCGCAAAATAGTTCTTCATATAAGCTTGCATACTCTGTTCTGTAACAGGGATACACGTACATCTGGGCAAAAAGCGATCTCCTGTACAGACTGCACGGTGGCGAGTCATTACGAAACAAACAAACAAAAAACAGCTTGCGAAGATATCTGAGT
>SMGT01007510.1:370435-417273 GCA_004794575.1 Lanistes nyassanus
TTGGTCCATTATTTATTACACGAGATCAGGTTGCAATTGTAGTCTATTCATGGAGGACTTAACCATAGCGTTTAACGGCAAATTTGGCTCAATTCTCGACCTGGTCAATATTTTCACCACAGATTCCATAATGCTGCATTTTCTTTAGATGTTATTTAAATACACTTGAAAATGTTTGAAAGCCGTATGTCTGACCAGTTCCAGCCGCTCCAAAATAGCCTCGATGAAGTCCTTCAATATCTTTAAAGATATTTTCACCGAAGAATTTTAAATTTTTTTGTCCATCTGAAACCGCGCGGCTACTGTTACAATATGATTATAATCGTTGGTTTTTGTTCCTGTGATAGCGTACTGATGATGGTTAACAGCTGTATCTCTCTCACTCACTCACTCACTCACTAACTCTCTCTTTCTTTCTCTCTCTCTCACACACACATACACATCTCTAATTCGTTCCTCTGTGACAACCTAGAAGGAGCCTATATTTAATTGCTGAGCCAGATTAATAATTGGAAACTGAGTAAAATACATCGAGAATACATCGAGAATACAATGGCGGACAAACACCGGCACAAACTCTTGCACTTTTGAACGTAAGAAAGCATAAAGAAAGCAAGATGGACGGACGAATGGATGGACGGTTGGGTGGATAGATGGATCGACGGATAGACAGATTGATGGTTAGACAGATAGACCGTGCACCCACATGGATGGATGGATGGACGGACGGACGGATGGATGGATTGGCGGGAGGGCAGGTACGTAGATAGATAAATAGGTAAAAAGAAGAAAGACTATTTTGAATTATTACTTTTTTTAGCTTCGCTTTGGTTTTTATCGGTTTTGTTAGTTTTTAAGAACTTGATTTCTGTTATGTGTGAATTTAGATACAATTTCTGTTATTGTTTTTCAGAGAAAGGGCTGTGTGCCAGTATTCATCTTTGTGAGCTGCGCTTAGCAGCGAGCAGAAGTTAGGAAATGAACCCAGTCTTCCGAGAAGGAAGCTGACTGTCCCAAGGCAGGATGAATGGGAGGTACAATTCACATAAAGAACAGACACACAATTCAATTTTCGCTGGTTTTTTTTTTCTTTTGAAAGCTGTAACCAGGTATTTCTGTAATGTCTGTATTTTACTGACAGATGAGAAAGATATCTAATCTCGTCATTGGATCCACAACGTTCAAAAATGTCTTTCCTCAAGGCCAATGACGTTATCGTAAGAATATACAAGTTTTCACTTTCTCAAGGAACCATTCATGGAAGCTACAGTATAGGCTATACATAAACACTTACTTTATAATCAATGCTAATCACATTTGCTGTAAGAGAACCCAGAATTCTTTACAACAGACTTAAAAACAACTTCTATGGCGAGTTTCATGTTGACAATATTTCTTAGGCAGCCATGGGAGGATGCTTTGTCAGGGGGTGGCTGTTTCTCGAAGCACCGCTGAGATGAGCTCAGGTGGGTGTCAAGTGTTCTCGCGTTCCTTAATCTACCTGGCCGCACAAAATCCGCGAGCTTCCATGTTTTCATCTGTCCTTTCTTCCCACTTGGAGGCAGAAGGAAACAACAGCTGATTAGCTTCGGATGGTTATAGCTATCCTGGTGATCGTACCCAGGGTCTGTCGTGTATTTTCACTGCTGTAACTCCGCTAGGCACCGACCGGTTTCAAGCACATCTCAGTCGTCGTGTTCGCGGACTTTGAAACACAAGGTACACAGTCTCCGACACAGCACACACCGAAAGATGGTGACACGACAAACGGGGACCTGTCTGGTCGTTTATTGTTTAGCATCAAGTCAACAAAGAATGCCTTTGACTGAGAGGAGGGGAGGGGAAGGGGAGAGGATGGAGGAGGTACGTGTTGGGGGAAGAGAAAGATGGAGGAAACCGGAGGGGGTCGGAGGGGTTGATGACCAGATCTGTAAACAGGTCCCACGTCAAAAGGAGGTCCGTGCGCTGGACAGAGGATCCGATCACCCGACCCTCTGTATCGGTAGCATTCGCTACCGCTATGCTACAGGCCGCCTGCACGCGGAGACCTTCGCCACAGCCACGCATGCGCACACAAATGTACGAGCAAACACAAATACAAGCATACAAACACATACAAACACATACAAACACACACAAACACATACAAAACAAATACAAACACGCACAAACGCATACTAACACACGCAAACATATACACCGAAACAACGTGTAACGAAAATGTCTATAGATGTCTATACAGATGATTCGGAGTGCAGAAAAAACTGATGGTAGATTACAAATTAATATTATTTAGTTCCAGCAACTTTCTTTGCAACAATTGGTGTCTGGGTAGTTGGAATTTCAGAAGATTAAAGCAAAAGATCTCGCTCTAGACTTGAACAGGAAAAAGTCCTTTAAAAACGAAAACAAAACGAAGGCAGTGAGAAGAATCATTTACCAGACTTCTTAGAGAACGAGAATTTGCGAAAGGCGACGGTTTATCAATGCTCTGCTGGCAGACAGGTGTGCTACAAAAATGCAGGTACAGAGAAGCGAGGGAGGAGAAAGACCTTGACAAAAGCACACATGAAAATGTGGTGATGTCCGACATAGGAGTGCTTTGATTGGTTTTTGATAAAATGCGTCTTTCATTTCATATTAAGGCAATATAAAAGCAACTATCCTAGCTCTGCAGACTCCTTAAGACTAATCTTCCATCAATTTTTCTTACTGTGCTTTTCAAATGTTCCCACTAAAAACTAACAAAAAACGAGAATCTGAGGAACTGGTTTCACTACTTGTAACACGCGAAAAACAGATGACAAGACGCTGCTAGCATCCAATCAGTAGGCGCGAATTCTCACGTGATCAAATAATCTAAACTTAACTCTTATCACGGCGGACTTCATTGGCTATCGTTAACTGATAAGTATACCGCCAGATCACCATTTTCTGCCTTTCGATCGCGGAACCCATACCGAAAATAGGTTCATTTTTTAAGAAAATAAAGACTAACTTTTTAATTGTTAATACACGTTCCACACAGAGGTACAAAGCAACAAAAAAGAATTCTCGCCACAATTTGATACAACAATTTCTTTACTCAACAGCCCACTGAGAGCAGTTCTCTACAATAAAAGCGCTAATACAAGCACTTGCGCCAGTCATTAAGTCAGGCGAAGAGGCTTGTGTTCTCCGATATTCGGCTTAATCTGGTGTAATGTGCTGGCTCTTCTCCGCTTGGCTCTGATGTTCTGCGGGTTTTTGTACTCCAGGCCACTCTTCTTGTTCTGTGCGGCTCTCCGCTTTGTGTGCCTCTCTTCTCGATCTCTCCTTTTATTCTCTGGACCAGACACTAGTGGATGCCTGCAAGCAGACCCTCGTGCCTGTACCACTGCTTCTGTCTGTCCTTCTCTCTCTCTCTCTCTTTCTTTC
The DNA here is from genome assembly GCA_004794575.1 of Lanistes nyassanus. Taxonomy (NCBI): domain Eukaryota; kingdom Metazoa; phylum Mollusca; class Gastropoda; order Architaenioglossa; family Ampullariidae; genus Lanistes; species Lanistes nyassanus. The sequence continues at coordinate 373,853 of SMGT01007510.1, forward strand.
TCGCACTCGCACACATACACGCACGCACACGCACGCATCCATACGGTATGAACACAAAACGCATGCATCCACACACCCCATTCATTCCCACGCGCATTATTGGTACACAGTGGGAAGTGTGTATCCGATATGTCTTGCGAGTGAATTGTCACAAAACCAGATGTAACAGATCTTACAAGTAACAGATCTTACAAGAAACAGATCTTAAAAGCAACAATCTTGCGAGTGACAGATCGCACAACTGACACATCCTTACAAGTGACAGATCTTTCTACATTCCCTCTTCCTGCTCATAATCCATCGATAGAACTCCTGGCATTGTTATCACAATAAAGGGAGGAAGGGAAAAAGGAATTATTTGGGAGAAGGAAGGAACAAAGCAATAAAGAAAAAGAAAGAAAACGAAAAAACGAAAGAAAGAAAGAGAAAAAGAAGGAAAGAAGGGATAATTGTCGTTTATTACAGCAACGGACTGTGTGACACCTGCATCATACTGTAATCATGATTACGAGATGAGCTCTGTCACCTGGTTTTGGTGGGAGTGCCAATATATCGCAGCAACCTTTGCTCTTGTGACGACACCATCACGTCCAGCAGCATTCAAAAAATGACTTGCACGACATCATCATGCACACCGACCACCTCTCGGCACTGGCTGATAAACAAAAAATACACAACGGTCTTTTGATTTATTAAGTAAGTCACAGTTACTTTTTTAGCTTTTACACGCCACATAAACCCGTAGACGCATCTTTGTTTCATAAACCCGAACCCAGCATTTTTGAAAATACATGGTATTGAAAATTCTTTCCTGATGACAGAGAGTGGGAAATTTTTATTGTGTTACTATAAAACAGTGGAATTGTCTGGCATATTGTCTCGATCTTCCGGCTGTGCACACGACATTTTACTGTAATCGTGAAGTCAGTCAGTAAAGCGTAATGAGCCGGTACAAACAGCGGGGACGAGACGCGAGCGTGAAAATTGAAGTTACTACCCGGAAAGCTCCACCCCGTCCGGCAACGTTCAATTGTAGGGCGAGGAGAGAAAATAACCTGAAGGCAAACTGTGACTGACTGCAGAATTCGTAACAAGCAAACGATGCTCCGAAAAGAAACAAAAGAAACAAGAAAAATAACAACCAAGCAACAAAAGTACAAAAACAGTACTCATCAATTTCAAACACAAAGCAGGAAATATCGAACAGAATTCAAAAGCGAATGATTGTGCGGGCTCGTGGGTGCGTGCGTGAGAAAGTGAGCGAGAAAGAGAAAATATGGCGAGTGCAGGGAAAGGGTGGACAGAGAGAGGGTGGGGGTGGCGATGGGAGAGGTGGTTTCTTAAGATCAAACCCATGGAAAAATACCACAGGTCAAAGTACAGAGAGCAGTTAAGCACGATAAAGCCCAAAGAAAGGTTTCTGGGAAAGTAAGGATTGCAGAAAGCAGATCTGAATGACAGGCAGGAGCTGTGAACGCAAGTAAAAGATGTCTTGAAACACGTCGCATCCTGTGTGTCGTTTAGCAGCATCAGGTCCCATCCCATCTGTTTTCGCTGTCTGCAAGGGTTTGTCAGAAACTGTTTATTTCACTTGCCCTGTTTTCTCTCTTCCTCCTCCTTGCCTTCTCCAATCTCTTACTTTCTTTTCCTTCAGTTTCTGTCCTGTCATGCCCGTTATCTGCATCCACACCCGTATCCACGATCAACCACCACGGCTCGAAAAAAAATGCGTTTTGGACGTCAACGATGCACGCCAAAATTTGGATTCCAATCATTCCAGCAGGAGCGGAATCCAAAACTTTGGGTGGTCGGATTTTGTCGTGTATCTTTTACGTCCAAAACGCAGTTTTTTCGAGCAGTGCACGTACAGCACGATCGTAATCGTCGTACATTTGGTTAGAAATATCATCAGTTTACCGCGTACGTCGCGCCGTTTACACTCTACAATAAATTTTCACTGTTGAATAAACAGTAAACGGTTTACCACATAAGTCCTGCTGGTTGCAAAGATTCTACAATAAATTTTCGCTGTTCAATAAACAGTAAACGGTTAAAGATCTGTCACTATACTGCTCAAAAGAAGTTCAAGCCCAGCTGTGTATAATTTGCATGAACACAACATCCAGCCCCGTACATTTAGATCCAACTTGTTTCATGCTGCAACAGAAAACGTCAGTGTGCGTGGAAATCAGGGTTCGCGCGTTCGTGCATACCACAGGAGGAAGCCAAACATCTTCACCCACTGCACCAGACAAATCAAACTCGTGAAGGTGACAAAGCAAAACTAAACCGCACGTGCAAACCATGTACAATGGGAAGAATTCAGAATGGGCTGGTGGGTATTTATGGCCGCGGTCGAGAGTTTGTAACCAGTCTTCCTAGACGAAGACGACAATGTTGCTGACTGTGGCAGGGCAATTGGGTAGCTGCAGGAAGGCATCGGGGTCCTGGAAGACCATTCGCCGACTGGGAGTATCCAGTTCAGTCACTGTGACACTGCCAGACCCCTACAACCAGACAGGAAATGTCAGCGAGCGCAGACGACTGGGACGCCCAAGATTGTCGTCCAGACAGGATGACAGGTTCGTCGTCATCGCCAACACACTCAGGAGGCAGCTGCAAACAACCAGCAATGTCACCGTCAGCGACCAGACAATTAGGAACCAGCTGCCTGAGGCTACCCTGGGTTCAAAGCGTCCCGCAGCGCGACAGGTCCTGATGCCGGCTCATCGAGCTGTTCGCCTGGCCTGGACCAAGTGTCATCTGGCTTGGACAGCAGTGGGCCAGACCGTTTCCCGCTGGCAGAATCCTCGTCTGGGGGAGACAGGATGAGCATTATCATAACGTCACTGTGGGGGAGCTTGAACCGCTTGGTGGGGGGTTAAATCATGGTTTGGGGAGTAATGGGCTTGGCCTACAGAACATCCCTACACCGTGTGCAAGGCAGCCTCACTGGGGTTAGCTACATAATGACGTTCTGCAGCCCTTCGTACTGCCAGGGATGCAGGCAAAGGGACCAGGCGCCATTCTCGAGGCTTATCATGCCTGTTTTAATCACGTTCTTCCAAAGCTTAGGGGTACGTGAGACAAACCTGTAGAGAAGAACTGTAGACCCGGTGTAACATCAAGAATTGCCTCCCATCCATTAGAACCTCTTACTAGGTATGTTTTTGACCGGATTCTAGATGTATCTCCTGGGGGTACTGCTGAAATGTCACCTGTCTACACTAGAATTACCATCTCAAGTATTTTGAATCCTACAGTAAAAGGCTCTCAGTACTGAAGATCTTACTGTGACATCAGTCTCTCTCCTCCACCCAGGGATTACAGGGAGTTCTGTTAACATGTTGTCCATGTATCCACTCTATGTAAATAGTGTTTAGAATCTTATGTTCCCCTTCACATTAAACAAGAACTGTTTTTGTCAGGGAAGTGTTCCCTTTCAAACGTCTTTGTCATTTTTTAATATCAACAGATCAGGACTGTCCAATGTTAAAATTAAGTCTTTTCAAAGTGACACAAAATGCACTCTTTCAATTAGCCCACTTCTTGGCAAAGGCAGATTATGGCAAAGTCACATCCAGTTAGGGTTATCTCAATTCACTGACCTAATTACCACATTGGTAATGCTGAAAGCTTGCGTGTCTCTATGCGAAGAACGACAACTGTTACCTCTATCGTAGTATGGGTACCTGTCTGTCTTCACACACGTAATAGGTTCTTCTAGAAAAGATTCCATATCCTTTTTTTTCTTTGCTGTCTGTTCGACTTTGTGAAAACCACTGAAGGGATTTTAAGATCAAGATAAAGAAAAAACAAATGTCAACTCACACTGAAACATGAAAAATCAGATGTGCAGTGGATATTTTGAAGGCTGACCCTAAAGTATCACGTTCTTCTAGAATTACTGCTGTGGTGATTTGGTATGCCCAGATTCTGTCTTTAATGATAGGCGGGAAGTAGATCTGGGAATTACCAGAAGTACCTCTTGAAGTAGAATCTGGGCAGATTCACTCGCGGATTTCCGCTCTGGGATGTCCCAGAACCCACCCTGTCCCGAGGGGTACATCAAGTACAGGAAGAGGGATTTTTTTCATAAAAGCGCGAAATCTTAAACAAGTAACAAAACGATATGTGAGAAGATATTGGTCATATAAACTTTTTGAAGTTCACAAGAGTCTGATGAAGCAAACTGCTCGTCTGAACAAGATCCCCAACGAAAAAGATGATGAGTTTTTCAATACAAAGCAAAGAGATGGAAGCCCAGATGCCAGCTGTCCATAAAAAATGAGTATTACAATAACTACACCTTGATGAAAGCAGTATGTTACAAAATCCATACTGATTTCTAATCTTCAAATCTTCAAAACGAAAAAATGGTTTCAGCCGGTTTATCAACTCATCGTCATAGAATCATTAGCTTTTCTTAACCCTATTTCAGTAGAACAGTAGGAGGCGCCTCTAACCTAAAAGACAGACCTCGAAATGACCCAAATGTGTGCTGTCTTTTGAAGTACCCTGTCTGTGCCAAGTCGCCAGAACTGCTTGTCTGAAAAGTTCTTTGTCTCAATACCGGTGACTCAGTGGGATTTGCGCAAAAAAGCTGATGCCTAGATTTAAGTTTGATGCGCGAGGTAAACAAGAACATGAAAGACGGGATTATTACGGAAGCCGGTTGGGGGATTGTAGAAGCGGTGTATAATAACAGTCTCACATCTCACCATGCAGGCCTCTGCGCACTGCCCTTGCTTTCTGATGCTCTGGCCTTGCTGAAGCAAACGCGTCTTGACGGGTGCTTGAGAAGCAGGAGAGGCGCGTGTTTCAGAGACAGTGCGACAAAGACTTCAACAAGATGAGACAGCAGAAAGACATCTAGAGTTTGTGTGCAAATGTATGGGCGCGAAGGTAACGCCTGTGGCTCCACCAACCAATTTTAGTCATATGATACAGGTACATCAAACTGGCAACTGCTCAAAGTCTCCAATCTATGTTTTCTGAGCCTAATAAACTCGAAGGTTCCAGTTTATGTACTCAGACCCGAATAAACTCAGTTTCCAGTCTATATACTTTGACTGAGTCAATTGAATGGTGACAGCATACTCTCCAGTTTCTAGGGGCAGACAAAGCATTTACAACACAGATTTTTTTAAAAAAAAGTGTTAGCAATATTTACTCAAAATTAGATTAAAAACTATCGATTTTGCCCTGATAAATTTAAAGCCGTTGTCGCCCTTAGTGTCAAGTCCACGATCTCATTTCAGATCAACACCTGGACATTAAAAAGCGTCTGGGCTCGTGGCGCCAGGTATGTGATGTCTGCAAAGACTGTGTCTAGACTTCAAGTGTTCTTTTCTTCTGCTGTCTGGCTGTTTTAGGGAACACGCGTGCCTACATTTCGTGAGGCCATTCGCCAGAATCCCAGCCACATGCCGACACACACGACCACCAACAAATACCAGCAAGGGGCTTAGAAAAGAAGATACGCTAAGATATACAGGCGGATGGATGGATGGATGGATGGATGGATGGATGGATGGATGGATGGATGGATGGATGGATGGATGGATGGATGGATGGATGGATGGATGGATGGATGGATGGATGGATGGATGGAACATGACCTATGATAGCGACAGTCGCCGATCTGTCAGCTTGTGCAGATCTGCAAGGCTCTTTAAAGAGTTACGGAATACTGACTTTAGCTTACCCAAGCCCACAGCGACCTCGCCCCCCCCCCCCAAAAAAAGACAGAAAATTACACTATTTAAAACCAGCAAAAATACAAATAGAAGATAACCAAATACTTAACAATCTCGTTTTCAGCTGCTTTGATGTTTGTGCTTACCCCAACTGAAAACAGAAATAAAGAGAAAACAGATATGGAAAGCAGTTCTACGACCTTCAGCAAACTATGTGACGTCTCAAGGTGGTCGAGACCTAAGCTTTCCCGACATGCATGTGACACGACTACGTAGTCCAAACAGATTATTTTCCAGAGGTAGTAACAGCACGTAAAATCTCCAACAATCAAATGACCAGCTCTATTTCGGAGGTGCAGAAAAGCGGAGCCAATCAAATGGCGAGCTCTACTTCGGAGGGTTTTTTCCGGGGGCTGGAGGAGGGGGACGTTTCGGGGCTTAGGATAAAGGTAAGGGGTTGGGATTTGGTGTGGGGGCTGGGGGAGGGGTGGAGTGGGTGTAAGGGGAGGGGGTTATACGCAGTATGATCTTTCAGGACATTGGAACGTTTGCAGTTGTGACCCTAAAAGATTAACATATTTTATGTAAGACTGTATTTGATTGGCTCCGGTGAATTCGAGCATTGTCAATCTCCTTCGGTCATACAGTTCTCTACTTACCAGACAAGATTCCGCCGCCAGATAAAAGCGATCTCATTTACTCACATAATTTTTTTTACATTTAAAAATGAACACACTTAGACATTTGTAACAAGTCACATCAACCATTACCACAGAGCAAACATTGATACCATGGCGTCAGACTGTCCCCCCCGTGGCTCAGTTAATCCCTCAGTTCTGTTAATTCAGCGCAGATGTCTGACATTGGTTCCAACGATGTCAGTATTATGCTTTCATCTCTTTCTCGTTATCCCGTATCTTTCTCTTTCTCCCTGCTGTATGTCACTACTTACAGCTAAACAAATTGCGCACATTTTAAAAATATAGCTCCTTTTACCCTCGTTTACCGACTACTCTGCAACTGTTACATCCAATATTTCATTTGTTCAGCTAAATTATATGTAATAACTTGTTTGATCTTATTGATTATATATTTTGTTTTATACTTATGTGACTACCGAAATGAGCCAAAAGCCAGCGCAATAGTTTTCGTTTGTTCGTTCTTTGTGTGTGTGTGTGTGCGCGCGCGCGCGTGTGCGTGGTTGCTGGACAGAGGGAAAATGAAAGTGCCAAGGGGAAGAAAGATGAATGAATGCCGTAAGGAGCCCTCAGACGAAATGACGGAAAAAAACAAGAAAGTGGAGAGAAGTAAAAGGAAGGGAGAAGGAGGGAAAGAACGAAATGGAAAAAAGAGAGAAATGCTTGAAATTATGTTTCCCCCATCTTCTTTACAGGTTTAAACGCACAGCATTTACAGCGAATGTAGTCAAGGGCGTTTAACTATCAGGGTATTCTAGTTCCAGTGAAAAGTCTCTTTTTTTCTCGGTGCCATGTAATGTCATCAGGTATATATCAGGAATGTCTTCCCTGCCCCCACCCCCTCCAAATAAATCTGAAAGTCCGTAATGCTTTGGTTGCATTTGGTGAAACTCCATTCCGTGTCCTTCCCACTCCGTGTCCTTCCCACTCCGTGTCCTTCCCACTCCGTGTCCTTCCCACTCCGTGTCCTTTCCCCTCTTCCACTCCATGTCCTTCCCTTTCCGTGTCCCCTTCTCTCCGTGTCCATTATTTCTTCATTGTTGGATCTGCTCTATATTATTCACGCCCAGTCCCTTAAACATAATTAAGTGCTGCATCCGTTCATGATCGGGTAGATTTGGGCTGAAAAATCAGATTTTGTCCTTAAGCCACGAGGTAGATTTTTACATAAAACAATGTGGCATAAGTTAGACTTTTCTCACAAAATCCATCTTTTAAATATTTTGAATAAGTGAAATAGTATTTTAAAGATACTACGACTGAGTGGTGCAAATTTATAATTAAACAGGTTATAGACAATCTCTTACTCAACGCTAGTTAGTAGTTTTTACTAAATTTCTTGTAAGTTACAAACATAGAGTTATATTCTACCTTACGCTGACAGCTATAACTAAGGAAACTCGAGATTATAGTTTTTTTTAACTCCAAACAGTAAGCGGGAGAACAAACAATAAAAATTGTTTCTGATGCATTCATAATAAAGAATTTGACGTAGGGATTCCTTGTTGTCCTTAAGAATATGATATATAGAGTGCTTCGGGTAACTTTTTTTTTCAAGCTGTACTGTCCAGTTTTTATACAAGACTGTGTTTTTAGTTCAGATAAAACAGATTTTATATCTAGAGATGTCTTTTTTTCAAGTTCTTTAATCCATCATGGAATTTTTAACAATCGTTTTTGTTCATCCCTACAACCTGGACTTTCTTTTTGAGTTCCCTTCAAGAGTATCGGAATTATATCACACCACCCTTTTTCACTGGAATACCTGGTATATTTCAGCTAGCAGTGCCGACATTAGAAAGAATGTAGTTTGTAAAGTTTGCACAGAGAAAGTTTACGGCTTTTCTGTCGACATATTCTGTGGAAATGAACAGATCACGTTGCCTCGTTAAATCCCAGGACCGGCCGTTTTTGTTTTGTTTTGTTTTGTTTTGTAACCACGTCATTCAGTTCTGCCATTTAAGATAAGCAGGACTCAAACAGTCGAGAAAAATCTCTCTCCTGTACGGAACGTCTTTTTTCTAAATAGGGATCCTTGTAAATTGTTCTGTGCGTGCGTGCATGCGTGCGTGCGCGCTTGGCTATGTGTGAGGGAGAGAGAGAAAGAGAGAGTGTGTGTGTAGGAGTGCGCCTGAGTGTGTGTGTGTGTGTGCAGGCCCTACCTGTGCGTGCGTGCGTGTTTGTGTGTGCATGCCCTACCTGTGTGTGTGCGCGTGTGTGTGTGTGCCCTACCTGTGTGTGTACCTGTGTGTGTGCCCTACCTGTGTGTGTGTGTGCATGCCCTACCTGTGCGTGCGTGCGTGTTTGTGTGTGCATGCCCTACCTGTGTGTGCGTGTGTGTGTGTGTTATACCGGCAGGTTCCTGCATGTATGCACAAAAGTCTTCCTTGTAAATGCGGTGCATTGCCCTACGAGTCTCAGTGTCTAACCATATCTTCATGAGTCGCGAGCGATGTCTGCAGTAGTGTGAGCAGTTGTAGCTAGCGTGCAGTTCTGCTGGTAGGCAGAGAAGCTGGCATGACGTGTTTGTTTGCTTGGCTGCTGACTGACATAAAAAATTATTTATTTATTCTTTTTCTTTCTTCCTCCATTTCGTTTGTATATCCCAGGGTCTTTTGCCAACAAGCAAAAACAGTTTGTGCGAAACAGTCATCTTCGACTCTCGGCTGTGGGTGTGTGGATGGGGCGAAGAGTTACAACAAGTGAAATGTACAAGGATAATAGGGCTGGTTGTAGGCTGGTTGTTCCTTGACGTCCCGCTGCAAACGGGGTTTACATGGGGACAATACGTGTTGCTTGAACAAGTTAAGCGCTGCCACATTGGGACTGTTGTCGCAACCCGTTTCAGTCCCACCCAGTCACATACTGACATCAGGCCAACCAGTCCTAGTATTGTTCCTACAGTGCCAGGCCTCTGGCAGGCCAGCTACTACATTGCCAATTTTTAAGTCTGAGGTACGACGGCCGGGCCGCGGACCATCGACCTCCCGCCTCGGAAGCGGGGAAAACCACTGGACCACCGTGGTACCAAGACATCGTACCATACGAAAAAAAAGCTGATAAGGTGCAGATATTTACACGACACCGACCAAAAGACTAGTCCCCTTCATGCCGAGCCAAAAAGTTTTTTGGTGGAGGTGGAGGGGACGCAGCTATTAGAGCTTGATTTTGGCCATTTCATTGGAACCTTAGGTCTCGCGAGAACAGAACTGTGGAGACTGGCTATGTGGGAAGATCTTACATGCCTATCACCACACGGCGTCCGGATCCTGGGCTTACTTACACACGGCATGTTGGTTACAGCGGACTGTGACCCTACATACAATGGACACAGTAAGTGATTATTCGGAAGATGGAGCAAGCGTGTTTGTCTTGCCTTGCTTTTGTTTGTGTTTGTGACTGTGTTTGTGTTTGTAATTGTGTTTGTGATTGTAATTGTGTTTGTGTTTGTAATTGTGTTTTGAGTTTCTTTTTGTGCTTTTGTTTGTAACTGTCTTTGTCGTGCATTAATTTGTGACCGGGATTTTTTAAGTGTTTTTGAGTTTATGTTTGTCTAGATTGATTTTTTTCTTTAAGATTGTGTTTGTACTTGTTTTTCGTATTTGCATTTTGGTTTGTGTTTTTTGTAAGTAATTGTCTTTGTCGTGTTTGCTTCTGCGATTGTATGTGCTTTTGCGTTTATGTTTGTCTAGTCTGAAGTTTTGTTTGTGATTGTTTTCGTAATGATATTTTTGTAATTTATTATAATGGTGCTTGTGTCTGGCTTGCGTTTGCTGTGTTTGTAATTTTGTTTGCGTTTGTGTTTTTGTTACTGATTGCAGTTACATTGTTGTGTTTTCTGTCTTTCTCTGAGTGAGAGAGAGAGAGAGGGGAGAGGGACGGACGGACGGATGGACCGGGTAAGGAACGAGAGGCCACTCTTCAAAGATCTGCACGACCATTCGGCCCCGAAACATTTCTTGTATTTTTGTGCTGATGATGAATTTCCCACCAACCTATCTGTTCGCTCAAGGGCTTTTCAGGAGGAACTTGTCAGTGGTTCAATGTCATCCCCTGTGGGGCCAGCAGGCTCTTTGGTACAGAGCTGCGAGCTGCACTCGCCCACCCCAGACATCCCAGCAGGCTCGCGCCGTGCAAAGGGCAGAGCACCCACTGTTCTTGTCGTCTGGTAACTTCTGGCCTGCCCTGGTCACTGGGGCGTTCTCCTTGGCAGTACAGACGACAAGCGGTAAACACGGATGTACTTTTTCATTTCTAAATGATTCTTTACGAAGCAATTTGATTCAAACGAGAACGTACTTAACAATCATTAGCAGTTGCTGTAGGGATGCATCTGTTGTTAATGCCCGTCTGTCATGTCTACCCTATAGTACTCTGTAGTTTGAATTGCAGTCAATGTATCATTTTATCAGTTAATTTAAATTGACTGCATATTCATATTAACTTTGATTTTGTAGACAGTATGAAGACACTGGGTTTTCTGGCTCCATTTGGTGTCCTTTAAAATCCTGAGTCTTTCACCTGCGTGGCTGTTTTTATTATCGTCACAAGTCACATTTTTTAAAAATGGAATACGCAATAACTTCGGGTGACGTAAAGACGACATCAAATATTGACTCAACATGTAAACGATATCAGATCTATTAGCCCAGGAAGAAAATTGCCGATGCTTTCAGGCAGTGTCACAGAGCTTGAATCCACAGCTAGCCATGAACCTCGACAAGAAATTTTAGTTTTAAAATGTCTTTCGCTCATCTTTACTGCATAGTGATACGTATTTTCGGTCGTTGGAAGTGCGAAAACCGGTACGTAGTCCTCAGAAAGAAACATACCAAGCTCTTGTTGGACCGGTCCGGCGCTGTAGACAGGTAGACATGTAGACAGGTAGACATGTAGACAGGTAGACATGGAGACATTCAGTACAGCCATCCCATAACCACACCTCAACTCTCACGCTTCGCCCCTCTACGAAAAAAATTCAAGCATTCGACTTGGAGAGTTGCAGGACATGAGCGAAGTAATTTCACATCCTTCTTTGATTTACGAGGTTGGGTCATCGTGAGTACGAGATGTGCAGACTCACAGAGCGCTATTCAGTGTCTTCGTGGACACTGAAACCGCTTTCCGTCTAGAGAAGTTAGTTGTGTTTTACAGCAAATATAAATTATATTTTAAATGTTGTAATAATAGCATGCATTTTGCATATATATTTAAAGCATTTTATAAGTTCGTGTGAGGGTGTGATAGGGATTTTGCATTTATATTTAAAGTATTTTATAAGTTCGTGTGAAGGTGTGATAGGGGATTTATTAAACGAAATAAAGATAAGGTAGGTTTTTTTCTCATAATGACCAGCACTCAGCGAATGAACAAGCAAGAAAAGCTCTGCTCTAGAGGCCTTACAACTTATCGCAGTCTGAATTTCAGTTAGTGTCCGTGACAGATCACCTCATATCTAACAAAAAATAAGGTGTGGCGTGCCGAATGTTGCGAAAAACATGAAGGTTACAACTCTGCAGGTTAGGAGTGGTTTGAACCAGACGTTGTGGCGCACAAGTTTCCATGAGTCTAGCCACGATGACTGCGGGAAGCCTTCTGTCAAAGACATTCAGAAGGTGCTCAATGTTCCTCATGTCTACAGAATTAGGACTCAGCATGTCGATATGCGCTCCGTGTTCTGCAGAAAATCTATGGCAGCAGAAGCCTTGTTATCCCCAGTATCGATCCAATCTCTGTCTTGCATTGGTGGGATGGTCACTGGTTGGAGAATCTCGGGTCAACGTGGGGCTGGGACCAGAGGGGTACTAGTCCCCGCTACGATTGGTGGCGGGCCGTTCTGTAAGCTCGCGCACACCTTCACCAACATCTCGCCTGACGTCTTGGATACCTCCATCCTGAAGCTGTTGCAAGATGGTTACATTCCTCTGCCGATTCTCCTTATTACAAGGGAACGGAAGTTTGTTATGCTGTCTCAATACTTCAAGACTGTTAGATATTATTAGACAAAAAGGTGCGCATCCTTCAATCGTATTAGGCGCCTTCTGTGCAAGAGCCGCTGACCAGAATGTTTAAAAACTGGAAGATAAGCTTCAAAATGATGCTTCTAATAACGAAGAAAAAATCGAGTTTGAATGGACATCGGAAGATGGCATATTAAATTCTGTTGGGGAATATTCCCAATTTGCAATGAAATTTAAACTCTTTGTTGCAAGCCGTCTCATAAATGGACATTTTTCAAACGACTTTACTTACATTTCTAGTTCGCATCCTAGCGTAATTGTAATTAATAATTAAAACACTAATGAAAATAAAATAAAATTATTTTCTTCTCTCCAGGTCCTTGTATAAAATGTCAATCCCTGTCTGTTAAATCATGTGCTGAATCAAAACACATGATGATGATGATGATGATGATGATGATGATGATGATGATGATGATGATAATGATGATGATGATGATGATGATGATGATGATGATGATGATGATGATGATGATGAGTCAAATAGGTAAGTCAAATGTCATTGTATTTAGAAACAGTGGATTTAGAATCAGAAGGAGAGGTGGGTAAAGAAATGCTTTTAAATATGTTAGTCTTTGTTCACACGCTTTTGTTTTTCTCGTGCTGTTGGCTTCTGAACTATGAAAGGGAGTGGTGGCAATTCTTTTTAAAAGTATTGTAGGATTTAAATGATCGCACTCCGTCACAACTGGATCAGGATTTGATGTACACCTCACTCTTGGACAGCACGTCATGTCGCTACCTGCCCACTTGTGCTGTCACTTTGTCTGTCACTAGTGACGCTGTGCCCAACAGGTCATCCCCCTACCTGCCTACTTGTGCTGTGGCCATGCCTGTCAGTAGTGACTCGGTGACCAACACGTCATGCCGCTACCTGCCCACTTTCGGTGGACACGTGCTTAATGTCAGGAGCCCCACCGCGGCAGGTGCCTGGACCGCTGGACTTCCGGTGTGGCTTCGATGCCTGGTCACGAAGCATCAGCGGCGGCATGTAAATCAAGAATCCATTACTGCGCCGCGCCCTGCCCCTCACTGCGCCCTGCCCCTCACTGCGCCCTGCCCCTCACTGCGCCCTGCCCCGTACGCTGCGTGCATGGCGAATTCCTACACTAAGTCAAAGAAAGCGATTGGCTCTATGGGTGAGGCACACGCACCGATTGCGAGCAAGACAGCTAATAGAGAGAGAAGAAGAATGAACCAGATGGAGGGAGGGGCATGTGCATGTGGAAGGCTATCAAGCGACAGAGAGAGAGAGAGAGAGAAAGAAAGCGCGAATGGAAAGAGGCTGTGTTGGTGAAGACATCATGAGAGGAAAACTTTTGTGTAGGTAGGGATGAGCGCTAAACCTGACGCTGTGAACGGGCTGCGTGCATGACGGTGAAGTAACAAGAGGGTTCCTCTCGGTCGTTTTTATCTGCGGTAATGTCCTCACACAACACGAGAATAAAATGTTTGATACTCAGTCCCGATGGGTTACTTCGGGTGAAAACAAAATCTCTCGCTGCTCTCTCAAATGAACAGATGGCGCCGCTGGGAAGAGAACCGTAGTGCCAGTCTGGGACAGACTTTAAGTTGTAAACAAGTAGAGAGGTTTTTCTGTGACGTCTGAAAATACTCCAGCCAGAACCTGAGGATGTCTGACTCCAGATTTTTGTGACGGCTGGCTGGTGTCGTCTGGCTTTCCACACTGCACCAGCGCCACCTGAACATGTATGCGACACGTGACTGGCTTGAAAAGCGCGTTGTCTGCCTGATGGGACCCTGGGTATTCTCGTGTGAGAACGTATGTAAGTGCGCGCGTGCTGTTGGAGTATATGCATGCACACGGCCGTTTGTATTAGCTCGTGACAATTACGGAAAGGTAACCTTTGAGACTGTTTTTGCTACCCACCAAAATCCACCGTGTGAAGTCACTTGAGTCAAGAAATGACCTCAGACTACTATTATTCGATGATTGGGGCCTACCAGCTTGATTGAAACGATCTCTCAAGAAATGGAATTCAGCCTTAATTTTTTTGTCCCCTGAAAATCTGATATTGCATCCGATTTTTTTTTTGCTTTGGTTTTTGTTTTTTGGTCTGGCCACGAATAGGAGCAAAGGTAACTCTGAAGGAAAATTCAGACACGGGTGTGCATTTAGCCTTAAATTGGTTCTCCTGCCAAGCGCTTTATATGTTTGTCACTGGGTAGAGATATTAGAGACCCTCCACTTTAGCTCCACTTGCAAACACGTGTTTAGTACTGTACATATAGCATTTCAAGGCGTACAGCAAATTGTGGCTTTCATGTAATTAGTTCAGGTTTTTGATTATTAACTTGGAACGTTGTATATTGTCCAGTCTCAAAAGTGTTCACATTTTTACCTATTTAAACTTTCTTTTCCATTAGCATATGTAGTATCTAGCATATTAAACAAGTTTTGTCTGGTACTGTCTTCTAGAATCTTTCCAAACAAATAGTCGTTGGCATGTCGTCACATACACGTGCTTACACACACACGCGACCCACACACACACACTCTCTCTTTCTCTCTCTGTCTCACACACACACACATAGTGTGGTGTTTTACCACCGCCCTATACTACAATATATCAGTCATGGAAAGCAAAGGGCATGAGAGTCCAGTAACTGTTTTGGCGTACTCTGTCTTTGACATCCTCGCTTTCGGATACCTAGATTGTAAGTGTTCAACTTGAAAGTGTTGATCTGTGAGGGTAAGAACACTGCTGAGCACTGAGCCTGTGAACACTTCTGAGCTGTGAGCGCGTGAACACCGCTGAGCAGTGAGCCTGTGAACAGAGGCCAAAGCCTCTGATGCCGGTGGCGAGCGACATGTGGCGATGGCCGCCCGCACCTTGTCTTCCGGGCCAGTGGCAGAGACTTGGGCCTGTTTTCAGGCAGCCACCTCTCCCAAGCTGGCAGAATAAAGTGAAGACAAAATTGCAGTTAGAATCGGCCGTTGGGATGGGAATAATGCTGTCGTCTGCTCTCCCATACCCGCGTTACGACCCGGGAGATTCGAGGGCCGGAAAAGCTGCTCCCCAATTCCAGAATTATTGAGCCCCCTCGCTGAAATCTGATTATGTCTCCGTGGTGATTACCACGCGGGTCACAACAGAGAGGACACTGGCACACCCATCTCCTCTCTCTGTCTCTCTCTCTCTCTCTCTCCTCCTTCTTTCTCTGTCCAATTCTGTATGTGTTTTTGTGTGAGTATGCATGTGTGTTTGCGTGTGTAGGCGTGTCTGTGTGTCGTGGGTCCTACTGTGTCCTGTTTCTTTTGCCCTGGCTGGTTAGAGCCTTCCCCATATCCTATTTGTTCCTCGGCAACCCTCATAACTATGGCATGGAAAAAGATAGTTAGCTTACCCAACCAACTTCTGGCAAGGGAAAGAGAACTTGCCAAACCCAAATCTGGCATGAAAAAGATAAAATACCCAGCCGAAGCTTCCCTTCCTGTCTGTTCCTGCACTCACCAGAGTGAAGGCGGGAAAACAAGTTTCTCTTCCCATACTTTGATTTCTGTAATCTCCCTTTGCCGGCTCCTCAAGAACTCTTCGGGCAACAGCCCCTCTGCTCACGTCAAATGCAACATGTATGACGTACATAATGCGAGATTTAAATGAATAATATACTTGCTTCAAAATCTTTACAAAATTCTAATCATCAGCTATAAAGTGTTAACCTTCTCTGTCTTCTCTTTCTCACATTCACACAGCCGCACATATGCATTCGCTCGCGCACACACATACGAACGCACCCACGCACGCACACACAATTATGCGGATAGAGACAGTGAATGGGATTTCCACAGACAAAGAAAGAAAGAGATTGGTAAAATAATGTCGCACGGCAGAATTTTCTTTTCTTAAGGCAAAGCTACATTTTGGAGGCTAAAGGAAAGCTGATCTCCCGTTACGACTAGAGATTCACTCCCTTACCTAGGCGCCTGTTAAGCTGCTTCAGCTGCCGCCATGATGAATCACGCGCCAGGCACCACAAGGGCATCACAGTGGTCTCCAGGTTTGCTTTCAGCAGTTGAGCTGTCTTGGTACGGGTGATTACTTAGTGAGCAGTGATGCTCCTCTGTTTTCAGCAAAACTGGACGATGGTGCTAAGCCTTTCCAGTTTGGGGCGAAAATCTGGGAAAATCTTTAGAGCCTATTCTTAGGTAACTCATTCCTTATCTTCCAGCTGGAAGACACCGGAAGCAAGAAGTAAGCAGAAGTTGTGCGCATGTGCAGGTTTTACACAGCCTCACGCATGTATACATCCACAAACACAAACACTCACGCACGCACGCACCTCCTCCGTCTTCTCTCTCTCTCTCTAGCTCTTTCTCTTTCTCTTTTTTTGTCACGCACACACATACACAATCCCTCACACGCACGAATTCACACACATTCTCTCTCTCTCCCTCACACACACACACAGAGAGAGAGAGAGAGGGGGACAAAATATGTAGCAAACTAACTGAAGACAGATTGACGTAATATGTAATTTGTAGATCTGTGTCTTCAAGGGAGAGAATAAAGGATTTCCTCGGAAATGATGTGACAGAGAGTTAATTCTTCGTTCTAATTTTGGACCAGTATCCCTTCTCTTGAAGCTAGTTTCTAAGTTGATTATTTGCATGCGAGCAACATTCCAAGCGCATGTGCCTCTCTGAGACAGTTTGAACTACAGTGACAGGGAAAAAACAAGGATTTTATTTTTGTAGCTTTTAGAGACTTTTCAGAGCGTCCCCTAAACAGCTTTGGATTTTCCAGCGAACGTCTTGCACAACCCTCTGACAGTCATGCACGTGTCTTGAGATGAGCGAGCGTGCCAGTCAAGAACGCTAGACAAGTTTTACTTTTCACTAATCACACTTTTCTGGTGATCTCCTAGTGCTGCACATCATCAGCTCCAACAGAAAGGAACTCTTTCTGGTTCCTCGCAGACGGCAGCCTTTTGAAGGCGCAGCAAAATGAATGGCTGCCCAGCCAGAGATAGATAGGGCGTGAGCTCAATTCATAGAAGCTGTTTGCTGATGTCATGAATACAGCGCTTTACTAAAACACACCTGCCTGATATGACCTCGAATACTGCCGACAATGCCAGGTGACCCACTGTTTCTGTACTTCAGTCGCGTGGTGACGAGTTTGACCTGTTGTGAAATGTCAGGCATGTAAGTAAAAACAGAAAGAAAGAGAAACCCCACGTAGGCATTGACGGTGGACGCAGCTCACGTTCAGTGAATGAAGCCGCCACAAGGCCACTCATCAAATGGTTTGGTCTTTGAAGCTTCAGGCGTTGCCAGCAACCTAGATCATGTCAAGGTGGGTGTGTGTGTGTGGGGGGGGGGTGGCCCCTTCGCTAATACCTATGCACTGAAGCATCCACCAAACTGATAGCTGCAGTAAGGTTAGTGCAAAGAGCCAATTTAATTTTCGGGGAAGTCGAATGGAATCATGTTTAACTGCAGGATAAAATTCTTGGCCTGGATGCGAACCAGCAACTTTAATATGCAAATCTGATGCTCTGTCGAATGAGCCATTCGGGTCTTTGTCAGATGGTGCCAGGACTCTATAAAAGCCATAAGCTGCAGTCATCGGTCTTCGCAAAGTGTAAAGGCAGAAAAATTATTATGTCGATGACAATGACGATCATTGGTGGTGGTAGGGGGAGGGGAGTGGTGGCGGTGACGTATACCCAAAGTCCACCTTGACTACGCGCTTCGCGAAACTTACGCAAAGAAGAAAAATGTGAATTTCCCCGAGAGTTCGGGAAACTTTCGTGCAGTGGCAAGTGCTGCATTGGACGGTTTTCAATGACAGGAGTCATTGTGTCCATGGGTGCGCGCGTGTGCAAGCGCGCGCGCTTGCAATCAAATGTCTGCGTTCGTATTTACGTATTTGGATATGTGTGAGACAAAAATTCTTATGGCAGAATTGAAAGCACGCATTTTCATTCTTGTGAAATATTATATCAATACTCTCTCATAAAATGTAAACTTTTCGGTCTTCTGTGAAGATTTATCCCTGTTGCTGTTCGTATGCTACAGCTTTCAGGTGATGGGCCGCGCGCAGCTCCTTAACTTCAACGCTCATTTGTAATTGTCTTGCGAGGGGCTGAGCTTTAGATGCGATCTCCACTTATCAGCGTGTGCAGACAGTCCGCTCAGAGTGTGGTTACAGCATTAGTCTTCGGGCTGGCTGGAGGGACATGCTCCCCGTGGGAGGCCATGGTCCGCTGACAGGGTTTGCAGTTCCCTGGGCCGGGGGACGCCGGGTGGGCACCAAAGTGGAAGAAACAGTTGCTGACAGCGGTCTCGCGAGAAGCAGAGGCCACGGGAGCTGCCTTTGTGTTGGCCTAGCCTGCGAACGACCCTCCCATCAACGCCAAGCGTTTCCCGCAGGAGTTAACCCAGGCAGACCAAGTTAGTGTAATTACTGGTGAGCTGGCGTTGTCTCGTTGTCCTTGCAGTCTCGCTTTCGAGACTTGGCGGGTCGCAAGAAGAAAATTGTTATTTCCAGGCAAGTGCACAAGCAAGGCCATGAACTTCACGAAGTATATTGCGTCTGTTCATTCTGACATCATGTTCATCTTCTCCCTCTTTCCAAACTATCCACCACTTCCAAAACCGACTCGGCGGCCTAACGCTTCCGAGACTAGGGCCCGTGGTTCGCGGCCCGGCCGAGTCATATCTCAGACTTAAAGACTGACAATCTAGTAGCTGCCCTGCCACACCCCTAACACCATACATAACAGTACCAGGACTGGTTGGCCTGGTGTCCGTACGTGACTGGGTGGGGTGGGGGGCATTGGTGCTTAACGTCCAGCCGCAAACTATGTGCATATCAGGACGGTGTTGCTTAGACAAAGTTTACGTGCTGCCACACGTGGGACTGATGGCGCAACACGGGCCTCAGTCCCACCCAGTCACATTATACTGACACCGGACCCACCAGTCCTAGTACTGTTCCCTGTAGTGCCAGGCGTCTGGCAGGGCAGCTACTAGATTGCCAATTTTTAAGTCTTAGGTATGACTCGGCCGGAATGCGAACCACCGACCTCCCGCTTCGGAAGCGGACGCCTTAACCACTAGACCACCGAGGCGGTCTGTGACTGGGTGGGACTCAAGCCTTTGTTGTGACAGCAGTCCCAGTGTGGAAGCGCGTCAACTTGTCTCAAGCAGCACCGTACTGAAAGGCACCTAGTTTGTTAGAATGTTTAGTTAAGCAACAATAAAACCAAACCAAAAAAAGTCCTCCAAACTGCACTAAAGGAAGTTTTAGTCACACTCCGGTTCTTAACAGGGTTTTAAACGTTTTGTGATCATCCCCACATCTGGTTGTCCGTCCATCTAGCTCCCTTCCGGCCGCTGTCCGGCTTCCTACACGTGCGGTCCCCTAATGCTGATGCTAACTGCAGTTTCGTGCAGCCAGTGAACATTTAAGCTCTCCGACTCCACGGGACACCGGCGGAATGATCCTTAATGTTGTCAGCTATGGGTCCTTGCGTCTCCGCATCTGGCCGGTCATATAACTGCCCTTTCGGCACTCAAGACAGCAATAGTTTCTGTCCACTAAGATTATATGCGACACGCAGCAGTGAAGCTCGCAGATACTAGTGTATGCTGGTCAACGCTGATGGCCAGATTAAAGGAAATGGCGTTATGAAAAGGCCGAGGCAGCTTTCACAGCCCACGGAGCTTCGCAGACAACCAAAGCCTTCTGCTATTAGCCAACTTCGCTCTGGGTGTGTTCAACACCACTTGCGTCGATGCTAAAGTTGACGCCACACGACAGGAAAACAACCAGCGAGAGGAGCAGAAACTGCAAAGGATCCGGGCGCTTGGTACTTCAAGCACCCAGCAGACCAGCGCGGCTTCATCACGTAAGACCGGGTCTCGATCTCGAGTGTCTTGCACAGCGTTTTTGCTCGACTGGTCAGTGGAAAGGTTAGGGGTCACTTCAGACAGTCTTCGCACATCTCGCTTCATCACAAGTGCTGTGATATCGCCCTTAACACAGCCGGGTCCTTTTTTCAGTTTTGGGGGTTTGTTTTCCTTGCAGCAGCCAACCCCCCGGATTGATATGCTACAGAAAAACTCTCCCCCCACCCCCACCCCACCCACACCAATTGTCCTTTACCCGCGTGTGGTACTTTAAGGAAAGAAGGGAAATGGCAAATGGGAAAGGCACCCGCATTACCTGAAGCAGCAACTCCATCGGGAAGGATATGAGGCTAATGACAGGTGGAACATACCTGCCGGACGAGACGTGTTCAGGGCAGGGCGAACGTAGACTCGTCCTTAGATGTAGGGCAGCTCCAGGGACGTTTAGCTTTCCCTTCTTGTTTTTCTTCATGGTCCCAGTCTGCATGATCATCGTCACCGTCATCGTTAGAATTGCATTCTGGAGTTAAATTTTGTGAAAACTCTATTCAGCCCTTCCCCGAATACCTCCCCTCCCCACTCTGTCACTGAGCTGTCAGGTTGGCCGAGGGTTCACTGTATAGCTTAGTACATATTATTAGCTAGGGGCCCATCCCTTATGTCCCTCTCTATCGATCTTCCGTGCACCTCAACAAGAGGGGTTTAGCTGTCGTACTGATAGGAAACTCAAGATATCAGAAATTCACTTATTTTAAACCTTCCGCAGGAACATTTCCCACCTCAAACTAGTTCAAAACAATTGGTGGTTCATAACTTAACTAACACTCATAGATTACTTTTCAGTGCGCCTTATTGTTTTACACTGAACACAGTTCTGTAACTATTATTCAAAAGCCATTCAGCTCACGATGAAACTATGTCCACTAAGCCGTACAGTACTTGTCAGTATTCAAACAGACGAGAACCGCAATCGTAACAGAAACAGATATGTCTGTCACACAAAATGGTTTCCACTTTTTGGGTACCGGGATAAACATTGGTCTCCCCCCCCCCCCCCATCTTTCCGAACTCGAGAGGTAGAAATACATCCATTTTGTCCATACCGCCAGTACCTCTTGTTGGAGTTATCATACCGCCTACTATGAGGCAGTTAGCAATAATGCTAACTAGGAGAACTTTTTGTAGAAATGTTACCTCTCTCCACACTCTAAGCTTACATTATTGAAACCCTTCTTATTTATACCGAAACGCCACTTTTTGTCTGCAAGTGTCTGAAAAGTGTTAATCATACTACTGTATCAGTTTCAAGCTCACTGGAGATGTGAAACCATCCGGGAGATGAAAACACATTTTTTTCATCTCTCAAGCACTTGCAGATATGTGCAGCCACTCGGCCATCCACCTCCCCAATAAAATTAAAATAGTTTCATTAATAAAACAGCTTTGCTACAGTGTAAATCCATACATTATGACAAAGCTTATGAATAATTTGGACTGAAAATTTAAATTACTGACATATATTTAATTATTATCACACACGGTGTGAAAAGGGCTTGAGGGGTGATTGCCACAGACCAACAGGTAGTGGCTCTTCCCTATCTGAATGTCTGCCAGCCGATCCGCGGATGTAGCAGACGATTTTTATGTTAGTTTTATTTTACTCTCAGTTACAACAATACGAAAGAGAGTTAGGTAGATGACGGCGAAAAGCCTTTTCCTTGCTGCTGTAAATCAAAGGGCGCTTACAACAAAACAGGCGATGGAAACGCGAGTTTGTAACCTTAAGCAAGCGATGGCTGTTTCAATATCAATAAAGAAGGCCGTGTGTGTGTGTGCGCCGATTGCTAGCGACCTCAGGAAAAGTGGGGGAAGTGTAAGTTGCTTTTTTTTAAAAAACCTGAACAGGCTTTTAGCCAAGTTGCGCTTATTATCTCTGTTTGGGGGGGGGGGTCCTTCTGCTTCTTTCTCTTTCTTTTCCTTTCCTTCATTCTTCACCTCTTTCCACCAGAAAGCGATACCACATGTACATGTATGTATATGGATGCACGACCAAAGCTTTCTTTAGCACAAAAAGGTACCAGCTCTAATACAGAGATCAAAAGTTTCAAGCGGTGTGCCATACTTTGGGGTCTTATGCGTGAAGCAGTACTATCGAAATCCAAGGCCTTAAAAAAAATGCCCTGAAAAACCAGACTTTGTCTTTATTCCCCTTAAGTTCCATATTATGACCATAGTACCGTACCAGTCAAAGTTTATGGTCCACCTCTCAGTGTTCAGCTCAGCCATTCTGGTTTGTTTTCACGCTAACGTTCCACGCACATCGGCAAATCTCTTGACAGTTTTGAGCAACACAGGCCAGCGAGCGATGGAGATCTTTGATCGACAGGTCCATCATGGCAGCCCTAAGACGTCAGTCACGGGATTGTACCAGCAGTAGTACCAGTAGACAATCTGAAATCCCTGATTATTCGAATAAAAAATGTATGTAAGTTGTAAGGGCAGTTGTTTAAAGTGAAAATTAAAAGAACGACATGTCTATAACGTTAAAAACAACGACGAAGTTATTTAAATCTTGAATCTTTGTAGGAAAATTCCCTTCTGGCTGTCTTATAAACATACTTTGAACGCAAAGACAGAGAAACGCTCATTTTCTTTTGTCGCCGTTAGCAAAAGTTGTTCAAACTTCATCTTCCTGCGCAGATACAATAAATATGCAATATAGACTTTTTCAAATCTGAAAAAGTTGTCTTGATCCGAACTTAGCACCCATACCTGAAGTTCTACTTAAATGTTTAAATTTACTGTCGGTGAGTCTTTGCATCGGCAGGTAGAGTGATGCAAAGGCTTTAAGGACTGGATTAAATGCGTAGATTCTTGAAGCTTTTACAAACAAGTGCGCGAACGACACGTAAGGAGATAAAGCCATTTTGTTTATGTAACTGTTTATCTGTTTGTTTTGGTAAGTTCACTTGTCGAGATCTTCGTAAATACAAAGGACAGAATGTAAGGTAGTAATACTGCCGTACAGAGTAGAACGGAAGTGTTGCTGTAAATGGACGTGTTTCTGGAAATGGTATATTTGTGTGTTATAATGAAATCCCATACCAGCTGACCTTTAACCTTCGTCCTTTAAAAATCCCTTCGTTGAAGTTAACTTCATATTTCACATGCTGATAAATACTTCATCATGGTCATGACCCAGGCCAGCCGGCTCTTTGTTCTCCACCTCGGGCCGTCAGCAAATCTGCGAGCTAGCGACTAAAAATGGAGGTGGCCAAGCGTGCGCGCGCATGCTGAAGGGTAAGGCGAGCCCGCAAGATGGAGGACAGCTTCACGTGCGCGCATGGCCTGCAGGGAAGAAGACACATAAAAGAGAGGGTGGCGGGAGTTGCGTGGGGCCGTGAGTGGAGGAGTACGTGGTGTCTGCGCTTTCATCACACCACCTCAACTCTCCTCCCACGAAACGCCTTTTATTTGAGTGCCGTGATAGGGTGAATTCCTGTCAGCAACGGTATGATTGGTTTATGTCGCTGTCATGCTCTGATCAGTTCCTTTGGAAGTAACTGCGCTATTTTTGGATGATAGTTACATAAGAACTATAGTCCATCTACTAGCTAAGAACTCCAAAGAGAAATCTCTTTGTTTTGAAAAAAAAACTTTTTAAACACGATGGCCACGATTGCGCAAGAGAACCGAGAATAAGTCTTCTCTGCAGTCCAGCTTCAAGCTCAGAACGTTGAAGGCCTACCTGTTGGCCCGACTGCGCTCAAGCCCACGACCAGCCCGCCAAACTTTCCTCGTTCCATGATCTCAGTCGTCTGCTTCTTAGGTGAGATGAGCTATGGCGCGCAGACAGCAATCAACCAGCCTGTCGGATGACGTCAGGGCCCCGGTGACTGCAGCGAGGATGAAGGGAAAAACGGAGGAGACACGTTGAAAGGGGAGGATGGACTCAGGGAAGAGCGAGGGAGAGAGAGAGAGAGAGAGGTGGGGGGGGGGGAACTGGCTTTACGACGTCAGGTTAAAGGAAGAAAAAGTCCAGAGGATGAAGGATACTCATTTTCCACCCAGCTCTCGCTTTTCCTCGGGCATCCCGCAACGGAAACCGGGAGCCGGTGCCGCGGTGACAAATTTGCAGGAATCGTGTTGTCCAAGTGCTGTCAGCCTGGCCTCCCCGGCTTGTTTCGCCTCTCCAGATGATCCTAGCTTATCGATTTTCTAGGCGGGCTAGCGACTTAAGCTGGAAGACTTTTCATATTTTCGGCACGAGCAGAGCCTTCACTTGCTGGGATCTAGGTCACTCCGTGGACTCCATCTGGGGGAGGAAGGACACCCGGTCGCTGGCATCGAGTGACCGCTGAGAGCAGGTGAAATTCGGGCCTTCCGGATATCAGGAAGAAGGCCACTGCGACTATTTCAGGGTTCTCTCCCTTCTGCCTCGCCTGCCCTGGATCGCATGTCGCAACATGGCGGCAGCTGCCTAATTTAATCAGGCTATGAATTTGTAGAAAACTTAAACTGGGCACGGACGAGCGGGCCTAATTTTCTTAACACGAATCTCACCTCCTGCCCCTCGCTGACATCACTTGCGGTTGGCATCCTCCGAGGTTCCTCCTCTGCTGATAAAAAAAAAAACTGCGTCAGACGTGCGCGCGAGGGAATCACAGGAAGGACAACTACAACTCGAAGAGTAAAAGAAATATGTAGGATGTTCACGCGTTTATTTGTTATGTCTTCACTATAAATAACACTCAGATGTAGAGATTCACCTGTGATGAACGTAGCTCTCTCTCCCAGAGAGCTCCAAACTACAGCACAGTACGGTGAGCACGGCACACAGAGATAACTTTAAAAACCGGGAAA
This sequence comes from Lanistes nyassanus, assembly GCA_004794575.1. Taxonomy (NCBI): domain Eukaryota; kingdom Metazoa; phylum Mollusca; class Gastropoda; order Architaenioglossa; family Ampullariidae; genus Lanistes; species Lanistes nyassanus. The sequence goes on from SMGT01007510.1 coordinate 399,015, forward strand.
CTGTTTGCGAAATCACCGTGAAAAAATAAGAGTGGGTGGATGGGTTTGGGTGGGTAGATGGGGGTGGGGGATGGATAGATGAGCAAGAGAGTGACAGTAAAGGACAGGAGGACGTAAAATAACGCATGTTTTATTTATAAACACCCCGCAGACGGCTCGGTAAGACGACAAACAACGGGTAAAATGCATGCCTGAGTCTCGTGAGAACGTATCATTTGTTAACTGGCGCGTCGTTGGCTGTGGAGTCTGAAGATCAGGTCAGAGCAGGGCAAGCAAAAAGTCCGAACACAACAGCAGCATCTTTGCGAATTACATTTCTATCCCTGTTGCGGAAATAAGACCAAGGGATTCTTTTTAACTGGCTTTCGTCGTTTCATTAGTGACAAAGAAAAAGAAAGCATCACTTTTCAGCAAAACATGCCCGCAAAATGGGTGCCCTCCTTTGTTTTAGTTTCGCCGACTAGCAGCACAGCTGCTGGGGGCGGGGGGGGGGCGACGGGGGGAGGGGGAGGGGGGCAGGTAACTGACCCCGGCAAGCTGGACACCTAGACACGTGGACACGTGAACAGAGACACAGTTACAGGCTAACGCCGGGGACACGGGGTCGACACATCGACACAAAGAAACGTTGATACGGGAAAGTCAGACACGGAGACAAAAACAAACACGATGATAAACAGACACAGACGCTGGACAGACACACAAGATAAACAGAGACAGAGACACAAAGACAGTCGGACAGAGACACACAGACACCCGACAGTGACACACAGCGTTAAAGACACTCTACAGAGATACACTGACACACACACACACAAATAAAACACATGAGACACATATACAGGGACATTCGACAGAGATAAACAAACACTTGACACAGACACAAAGACACCCGACAGTGACAAACACAAAGGCACTCGATAAAGAGATATAAAGACACTCAACAAAGATACACTGACACACACACACACACACATGCGCGCGCACGATTGATATTGACACACAAATACAAAGACACTTGACAAACAGATAAATACACTCGACAGAGATATACTGACACTTTAAAAAAAAAACACTTCACAGAGACACACAGACACAAAGACACTCGACGAAGACACACAGACACAAAGACACTCGACGAAGACACACAGACACAAAGAAACACAGGCTCGAAGACATTCGACAGAGATTCACAGACACAAAGACACTCGACAGAGGCACTCAGATACAAAGACACACAAAGACACTCGACAAAGACACACAGACAGTAAAGACAATCGACAGAGACATATGGACATCGAGACGCTTGTCTCACCAACACACAGACGCAGTGAACACAAAATCGGACACAAAGATACGGACAGAGACAACTGACTGAGAAACTGACAGATATTGACATGAAAACATGGACACAGATACTTAGAAAGACATGCGGATGGACAGGGAGACAGTTGTAGCTGAGAAGTTGAAGTTTTCAACGAAGGAACGCTGTGAGTACAGATTGTGTGCGCAAATCAAGAAGCGGCCCTTTTGCGCAAACATTTCCATCAGACGTAACCATATGTCGGCAAAAGACTTGCTCACACAATCCACATCACGTTGCCTAGCTGTGGCAGCCTGACTTTTCTTAGAAAACTCTGCTAACTTTGTAAAAGGTTGGCAAACCCAAGAGCTGTCTATTGCAGGCAGTCTTTACGCAGCCTTGGCGTAAGGGCTAGAGAAGAGTTTGCGCGCTGCTTTAAGCAGACAGGCAATGCTCGCAAAGGCGGCAACGTTGTTACGTGTGAGCCGTCCTTCTCAAGAACTTGCAGCCATAAGCGGAGCAGGTACCGCATTGTAACCACAGACACGTGACGAAAGAAGGGATACGAAGGGATGGTAAGAGTACCACTGTGCGTGTTCGCACTTATACACTCCTCTACCACCCTCCCCCCCACCACCACCCCACCCCAAGAGCTACCGGAGCGGATTAGACATGAGTGAGAACCGAGTGTTGCTTCTTTCATTGCCAACTAATTACGCTATTACGCTGTGAGGCGTACGATGAAAGGTCACAGCTTTTTTTTCTTTAAACCAGGAATTTGACGTCTTGCAGACCCACATTCTTGTCCCCATATCGGTGCCGGCCCCACCCCCCTCTCTCCATCCCCACCCCCCACCAAACCTCCTCCCACCGTCTGCAGCAGCAGCTTGGTCATATAGCAGCTTAAGCACAGCGCCAGCCTCAACAAGCACTTCCCGCGCTGGATCAACAAAATTTACGCTTATTCCCCTTTCCGGTATTAGCTCGCCTAGTGTCGTCAGATAATCTAATCGTTGTCGCTGTCCAAGGCCCGCAACTCTCGCAGGCAGCTGACAGTATATTAAAAAGCCAGCGGGGAGAAACAGTCCCGTTTGTTCCGGCGCATTACGCCCATTGTTAGACGTATCCGTCCGCCAATCCTCTCCCGACATGGCCGCACGCGCCCAGCCATGCTGGCCGTGCAACCCGAGAGCGTGCGCGTCACAATGAGAGGGCCCAGCGATCGATGAGGGGCGGCCATTATGGCCCACCGTCTGTATTCAGGCTTGACATGGTGAAGCTAATTTAAGTGTATTTTCGGAAGTTTACTTTGCGCTTAACTTTAAGCAGCGTTAAATGCGCGGAGACTGCGTAGCGTAGTCAGGGGAAACAACTACGGTTATATACAGCACATAAACATCATTAAGAAAACAATTTCGATTGTATCGCCGCACCACGAAACCAGTCGGAAATTGATTGGGTTGTTTTTAGTTAAATATATTTTTGAAATCTATAGTGTTTCCTGGTCATTTTGATATAGCAACCATTGTCCTAGCTCAGTTAGTAAGAGAGATATGGCCTGTTGAAGGTCAGGATGTGAATGGCAGCCATTTTGAGCTCCAAAGTTTCACATGCAGTACTGTGGCAATTTCCTGAGCAACAAAAATGTTGAATTTTTTTTACCTAGTTATATTTATATTTGAGGGAAACATTTGCATCTATATTAGGAAGCCTTTTGTGCTAAAAAGTCAAAATTGACCAGATGGACCCCACCGACCGATTTCTGCCTGTAGCTACAAGCCGGCCGGCCCGACTAAAGACTGGTTTCGTGGTTCAGCGACACAATTTAAAAACAAACAACAACAACAACAACAGTACTTCAATTGAATCCTGCGCGTGGCAGTGAGGCTCGAGCAAAGAGAAACGCAGGTGATGCACGAAGAATCGACCCGCAGGTCAGCTGGGAGACTTGCTGAGACACGAGAGCCGGTCAGCGGCTAGTTAAGAAAGGGTGGAGCGGGAGGATCCATCCGATTGCCCCGATGATCGGACTTGTTCCACCAGGGGGCACTGTCTTCGTGGCCGGCATCTTAATCGGTCTGCAGCCAGCCTGCCAACCACCCGCTGACCCAGGCAGTCAGTTAGTCAGTCAATCAGAAGCATTAACAGAGTCCACTATGATGGTACGGTGGTTTATGCGCGCACTAGAAACGTTCGTTAGCTCGTTGGTTGGTTGGTTGGTTGGTTGGTTGGTTGGTTGGTTGGTTGGTTGGTTGGTTGGTTGGTTGGTTGGTTGGTTGGTTGGTTGGTTGGTTGGTTGGTTCGTTCGTTCGTTCGTTCGTTTGAGCGTTCTTTCGTTCGTTCCGAAGCTATATACTTAGAGACTAACTGACAACTTACTTTTTTTGTTAAAAATTAATGCCAACGATACCCCGACGATTACGATGATCAAGATGACGTTATTGCTAGTATCTTGTAGACATATTTTCACTGCGATCGTCCGCTGTATGTCAATAACTTTGTACAACGAGTTTTGTTGGTCACGGTACTGGACGAGCTGTCCTTTGATACTCGCTTTTTTTCTGTTTTCCTTACCTTTATTTCAAATCAGCGGCTGTTTAAAATTTCTTTGCATTTATCCTCGGCTCTCCTTCTTGTGACGCCCAAATATTGTTGCTACTCTTTTTGATGTTCTTGTGGTTGCCAAACGACGTTCAGCACGCCATGCTACCCGACAGATCTCTTGCACCCGTCTTCTTTACCTTCTCTCCTTCGCAGTCGTATCCTTTCCCTTCCCTCCCCAATTAGTCTCCACACACCCGCACCCCCCTTCTCTATCTCTCCCTCTAGCACCGACAAACGTGACGATTCGCACACATATGCGACTGCAGAAAAACATGTTTGCGTGAACCGGTGGAACATTAAAATCCATGATGGTTAAAGAAGGGCAGGCGAGTGGAGTGATCTTCAAAGACAAAAGTCTTTGTTGAAGCAACTGGTCAAGGGTAAAGTCGCTGGTCAAGGGTTAAAGTCGCTAGTCTATAAGTACAGCCGGTAGTCTACAAGTAGAGTCGCTAGTCTGTAAGTAAAGCCGGTAGTCTAGAGGTAGAGTTGCTAGTCTATAAGTACAGCCGGTAGTCTAGAGGTAAAGTCGCTAGTCTGTAAGTAAAGCCGGTAGTCTAGAGGTAGAGTCGCTAGTCTGTAAGTAAAGCCGCTAGTCTAGAGGTAAAGTCGCTAGTCTATAGGTACAGCCGGTAATCTAGAGGTAAAGTCGCTAGTCTATAGGTACAGCCGGTAGTCTAGAGGTAGAGTTGCTAGTCTAGAGGTACAGCCGGTAGTCTAGAGGTAAAGTCGCTAGTCTAGAGGTACAGCCGGTAGTCTAGAAGTAGAGTCGCTAGTCTGTAAGTAAAGCCGGTAGTCTAGAGGTAGAGTTGCTAGTCTATAAGTACAGCCGGTAGTCTAGAGGTAAAGTCGCTAGTCTATAAGTAAAGCCGCTAGTCTAGATGTACACCTGAGACCCAAATGACCCCCTCAGAGCTACTCCAGTAACACGGCCTCTGCACGTGATGGGTAATCTCGGACCCAATGTCAATAGGGTAATCTGGATACTTGGGCGCATAAAGACGGCAATCTTTGTCCTTCAGTGCACTTTTCTTGTTATCTTCTCGAAGTCTGTTGTTTGGCAAGTGTCGCAAAACACGTACACTACTTCCTCGCATCCAAGCTGCACTCGTGTGTGTGTGTGTGTGTGTGTGTGTGTGTGTTGTTTTGTTTTCACACACGATGTACTGGCTCCTAATGGATGTTGTTCATAATTGTTCCTCTCTGCCTTCTTCTCGTCACGTGGGAGGTTACTTTTCCATTAACTCGTCGTTCTTACGCTCGCTCCGCACAACCGCCGTTAAGGCGACGAAATTATTATCACTGTATTATTTAGGATTTTTATATGCACCTTGGCACGACTCCCCCCCCCCTCCATAATCTCCCGACTCCGTAATACAGTAGCAGAAAAGAGATGATTTACAGATAGCTAGTATTTACAGAATGAATAATAATCTAGGATCATTGACAGAAGATGACTCTCTGACTTTTTTTCTGGCTTTCATGTGTTTCCTGCCATCGCTTGCCTTGGTATCATAACAATGATAACATACCTGTTTGAACTACAGACGCCATGACCCCACACGCACGCCACGACCACTTGTAGAGCACAACACTTTCACCTGGTAGTTTGTACAGTTCGCACGCGTAAAGAAATCTGTTCTCATAAAGGGGTGCCCTCTCTGTTGTCCTGAAGACTGACATCAGGAAGTCCTCTTGGCTGCTCCTTCTTAGAGCCAGACCTATCGCCTATCTGTCCTTTGCCTCTGGACAAAGCTTACTGAGAGGTGCAAGCGCTCTCCCTGATGTTGCAACAGCCACCACGCTCGTTCTGCAATGTTCCTCGGTCGACCTTCAACCTCTGAACTCGCTCAGAGTTCCGTTAAGGCTCGATCTTTGCCTCTGCTTTAGACGGTTGTCTGTCTGCGGTTTCTTCTAGGTTCTAGTTACCCTAGAAATTTTCCACAGCAGAGGAACGCAAGAATCCAGACCCCTCGCAGATTTCATTGCGCTAGGCAACTGATCTACTCAAGACACGTGCCGTTGATACTAGACTTCACCCACGTCCAGTAGAACGGGACACCTTGATTCTGCGGCCTATCATCCACAAGACTCATAGGTCTCTTCACAGTAGAAAGTTTGGCAGAAGATGAAGCCGATCAGGCAGATTTGGCAACAGATACTATCTTCCACCTCGCGGTGATTTCGCACTATGGGGGATGGGGTCCTATTACTAAACTATGCACTAAAAGAACCACCAGACTGATAGCTGCAGTAAAATGCAGATAGGCAGTTTAATGTGCGGGGAGGTGGCCGAATGGAGTTTGCACCATGTTTAACTCCAGGAAATATTACTTGGCGACACCAGGATTCGAACCAGCAACCTTCCATCTACTAGTCCGCAGCTCGACCAACTGAGTTAACCAGCCCCCCCCCCCCCCCCCAGAGATCACTTGGAGTTCTAAACCAGTCCTTTTATTCATACATTCTTGCGTTCACATACACGTGGTCATCGAGATTGTTACATACACCAACCAATCAGGACAGAGACAGCAGACGCCACACCCCGTGTTAACTACAAGAACACGTCATGCCCCTCCCCTTGTCTGGGTACCTCGTGGCCCTAGCTACTTCTGCCCTCCCCCCTCCCCTGGCGGTTCACACCTCTTGGCTACAACAAAGTCTTAGTGGTCAACAAAACGCGTTAACAGCTTCCTTCTGACGTGTAATCTCCCCCCTGCTTAACTAGCCCACCCCTGGCCAGCCTGACAGCTGCTTTAGGGCTAAGGTCCCATTCCCAGCCATGGCCCCCAGCGTCAGTAAAACCTCCCTCCTTCGCCCTAGACCCGCTGACACCCAGCCCGACCGAGCTAGGTGGCGGCTTGAACAAGGGGATTAAGGACTAAATTAAGGCAGCAGGGTTGTGGACGGGTCACACCTAAAAGCTAAGGTGCAATCTCTTTGACCCACCAGAGCCCAACTCGTGACACTTCTGGTCAGCCATGTGCGTCTGGAATATATACAACATTTGGTCAAGTGCTGTGTATATCTGTGTCAACCAATGGGCAATACTCACTTCGAAACACGTTAGTTGTCACAGACCTGCGGCAGGAACTGATCCTGTCAGCATGTGACTAATTATTAGCTGATGGGTCACTCTGGAGATTTTTTTTAACTTCACACTATTGACTGCAGCATGCAGAGGCATGTCCTCCTCCCAGAGAGTTGTTTACAATAAAGCAGTCTATTTGAATAGGGCTAAACACATCAGTTGTCAATGAACTATGCACTTGCTAAACTAAATGCAGATATATATACATATAGACGCAGTCATCACTGAAGTGTTCAAAACGTCGACAGTTCTTATGATTATAAAAATCAGAACTGAATAAATTTACAAAATGATGCATCTCCACTTCTTTGACATCGAGGCACGCACGCACACAGAGATTTATATGAAGAGAATAAAATTAGTCTTATTTAATTACACCAACTATATCAGTGTTGGATATTCTGCGCATGGCACGAGAAAAAATAATATATCTTAATTTTTTTTAAAACCACTGGGCTTTCAAAAAACCTTTGAACCAAGACGCGACTTTTGAAAATAAAAGAAAAAGTAAAAAAAAAAATCTTAAAGAAGACGAGAAGGACAGAGAGGCGGGAAAGGAGAGTAGAGGGGCGGGAAAGCAAGAGTCAAAAGACAAAAAAAAAATCAAAAGGAAATTACACAACCATGAATGCCGAGCCTCATTTATTTCTTAAATGGGCGTCATTAAAAGTTCTTCGACATCTTTCCAGCAGTAAGCTTGGCCAGGAAGTCCGAGAAAACGCGAGGAGCAGTAAGATGAAAAGACTCGAACTGTTTACTAATATATCATCGTTCTTCGTCGCTGACACATTCGCTGAAGTTGCCAAGCCACTGGATCCTTCTACCTTGCTGCTCAAGCTCCAAAATCTTTTTCTCGAGCTGTTTCCTTTGGGAAAATTGAAGATTTTTCACACTCCCCAGATACTTCCACAACTCCCCAATCCCGCGCGCGCACTCACACACACACACGCACGCACGCACACACACACAAACCGCTCCCATTCCGTACATTCATACATGGATCCTTAACCCAAAAGCACGCATGCATATAAACACAAAATGTGCCCAGTTACTAAATGTATTTATACACTGACACATAAACACAAACACTTTACATCTCTGTGTATGGATGCGTGTATAGATTTGCCTACCTGCCTATATGCATGCATGCCTACCTGCCTGCCTGCCTGCCTGTCTGTCTGTCTGTCTGTCTGTCTGTTTGTCTGTCTGTCTGTCTGTTATTCAGAGCAAAGGGGGATACATAACCTAAACCGCACGTTCGTTAGGTTTTATCAGATTTTTCTTCGGGGCAGGGGGTCCTTTTCCAACAAAGCCATGAAATGAAAAGAACCAAGTAAAAAAAAAAGCTAAATATCTGCTGGACGGCAGCCACGCAGCAAAACCAAAGAAACAATAAACCCAGCGCCCAGCGACGGACACAGTCGAGACCAGTCTTGAGGTCTCCAGAAAGGTAAAGTAGACGGTAAGGTAAACAGTCAGGTAGCCCGTCTGCGAAGCCGCAGTTTCGTTAGCCGAACCACCAATGACGTGGCAATAAAAGAAATCTGTAGGTCAATACCTGTGCGCGGAGACAAGACACAGAGAACGGGTCGTGTGACTGGCGGCCCGACAGTTTATTACGTCCTTTCAAGCATCGCAAGGCCACCAGTCCACGTCAGCGAGACTACCCCCGGAGTAAGTCTTTGTCCGCCAGTCGGCGCGCCACCTGAATTTCTCCCATCAGCCCCGCACAAGACTGGCCGCAGAAGAGAACTGCAGGACCTCGGAAAAGGAGCTATTTGTTCCAGCATCAGGTAGGGCGGGCGCTGGTACCTTGAACGCAGAAACCACTCCATTAACGACGGCGACAAAGGCTGAAACCTTATAGGTCCTACTTCAAAGATACTTCCAGTTATTGCGACATCATCCCTGGCGGAGAATATCAGCCAAGTAAATTGGCCATCCCTAGCATCCCGGGCTGGATGGAGAGCAGCAAAATTACTTCGACCCAGGTGGGTTGGCGAGGCCCTTTGATTTCGCCGTCTCTAGAGATTGGCAGGTAAATGGCTCGGTACATGTAAGTCTTAAAGAGGCCAGAAATGTAGTGTAGACTGTCTGCTGTGTCTTTGTCAATGACGCCACACAGACGATGCGACTGGAAGTCAGATGATGGCCTTGATTCATGGAAAGCCGACTAATGAGAGTAACTTCGCTTGCTACTTCAGGGGACATCATCCGCTGGCAAAAAAAGAAGAGAGAAAGAAGAAGAATACTATCCATCTATAGTTTCAGTGTCGCGTCATCCTCTGAGCTGCCAAAATGTTTGAAAACGAAATATGAAAGATGACGCCGGCAAAACAAAACTGTTACACAATTCAACAGCGCCGACGAAAACCTAATGACAACGTTGGGCTTTGCAACCTGTTTCTTGGTATTAGCGATGTGGAGGGATCGGAAACCACCTTATTATGCATAACGCTGATTGAAATTAAAGCACGTTTTCCCAAAATTCAACGCAGCGTCAGCAAAAAAAAATACCAAGAAGAACAAGACGCTGAAGTGTCTCCTGTGCCTAAATAGTGCGCCTCAAACCCATACTGCAAGATACTGGCAACATGCCTTTCTTTAGAAAAAAAAACCCTTCTGTTTATTTCTTGTTCCAAGGAAAGGAAAGAAAAAGGTCATCGAGTTTTACGATAACAAGCAAACGAAGAGCGTCAGTGGTCCAACAAATGTTTTAGTGTTGCGTCCCTTTGTTGCTTGCCGCCCGGCTGCCCGTCCAGTCCATTTCAACAGCGCCTTTATTTCAGATCTGTAAGCAGCCCTTTACAACGCCAATTCGAAATCGGCGGATAAAAATACGGGGGCTCAGGTAGCAGTACACGGATAGTTGGGCTTCCTTATGCTGTGTAACTCTCTCTCTCTGTCTCTCATTTTCGGAAGACGTGTCTGCTTCAACTTACTGTATCAATGGATGTTTCTCTGTATCCACTTAAAGTTTTGTTTTCAAAGGTGTTCTTTCATAACGGAAAAGCTCACCATGATCCATCTAGATATATGGTGGATTACGGTCTATTGATTTGGGGGTAAGGATGCTAAATAATATCTAGGAGCCTCGCTTGTGCGTGCGTGCGTGCGTGCGTGCGTTGAGATCTATAGACCAAGAGTTAATGCTGAGACTGGAGATGTCCGGGGATGTTCACTTGTACGTTCGTGAAAAGCTGAATGTTGACATTCACCTTGAAGGTCTGCTGTAAACTGTGAAAATCCCAGTACTGCTTTTCCCTCTGTAAAGTCCAGTACTGCTTTTTCCCTCTGTAAACTCCAGTACTGCTTTTTCCCTCTGTAAACTCCAGTACTGCTTTCCCTTCTGTAAACTAAAACTGTGTGGCTTTCAGAGTCTCCGCCATCTATGGCTGCCCTTCGTCGATGCGTGATGAGAAGATGTTTTAAAGTGTCTTTTGATCCCGGTCACAGAAAGATCTGGTGATGTTCCCTGACATGGGACATGACTAATGTGCTAAGAACTGAAAACTGGGTGAGACTTTGGAGGACTTTTTATACCGTTTACTAGGTTCCTGAATCCTTACCAGATACTGACCTTTTAATTTTCAAGACTGGCCATGGACAGCTTCATAGCATGGACATTTGCACGAGACAGCATTACAGACTGTTCCGAAAGACAAGAAAAAAAATTACACGGGTCACAGTCTGTAGCCCCAATAGGGCAAGGCAGTAGCGTCCATACAGCCAGGGATGGGCTACACGAGCGCTTGTAAGTGGCCTTGTCAGAACAGCGGTAGTTAACCCCGTTCGCCAGGTATATTTTACACACATTCACTGAACAGTACTAGTTAAACCGGCTCGTCCAGTGTCTTTTACACACGCACATTCACAGAACAACATTGAGTTAAGCCCGCTCGCCCAGTTTACACCCGCAGGTTTACAGAGGACGTTGAACCCGTTCTTCCAGTGTATTATACACCCGCACGTTTACAGAGGACGTTGAACCCGTTCTTCCAGTGTATTATACACCCGCACGTTTACAGAGGACGTTGAACCCGTTCTTCCAGTGTATTTTCACCCGCACGTTTACAGAGGACGTTGAACCCGTTCTTCCAGTGTATTATACACCCGCACGTTTACAGAGGACGTTGAACCCGTTCTTCCAGTGTATTATACACCCGCACGTTTACAGAGGACGTTGAACCCGTTCTTCCAGTGTATTTTACACCCACACGTTTACAGAAGGAGCTGAGCCCTCTCGCACAGTGTATTTAAGCCCTCTTCGTTTACAGAACACAAGTAGCTGAGCCCGCTCCCACAGTGCATTTTACACCCTCGCGTTTACAGAAACAAGTAGTTGAGTCCGCTTCACCAGAGCAATCTACACATGCACGTTTACTTGTGAACAGGAAATTCCAAATAAACAACAAACGAGGACCGAGCGCTTATCAATACAACAAGAAGTACTTGAAACGCTCAAAGTGACCGTATGCAGACGCATGCGACCAAGGGAGCTTACTGTACCCAAACAAGTAGCAAGGAGAGGGTCGAAAGAAAGGAACCAAAGTCCATGCGGTCCATGGACAGCAGCTTGTGAAAGGGCCACAGCTGTGGGTTTTCTAGGATCAGAGCCAGGCCTCCTGCTCCACCCAGGCGTCTCCCGAGCAAGCTAACTGGCTTCGTGACAGACAGTCACACTCTTCCTTTGTCGTCCAGTTGAAAAGAATTTTGCTGGAAAACGACTTCCAGACTACAGCTGAATATCATGCAGATTTATAAGCCCGTAAGATTTACCGCGACAAGCGCACGGTCAGCTTGGGGCGACACCCCAGACGTCAGTTCAGGGCACGTTTCACTGGCTGCAACGCAGCTTGCCAACAGAAACCAGTATATATTACCATTGGTATTTTTACCTTCTATCAAATCGTGCTACCTTTGGCACTCTTCTACCCGCTGGTGGCTTAGCCATTCCTCCGGTTCATTTTAGCATCATTACTTGAATCATGTCTTTGGTAAAGGTATTCGTGTCTCTTAGATATCACTGCAGGCGCATTTAACCTTCCTTGCTTTTAACAATTACCCGTAACGTCTTTTCGGGTCTTCTTTCCTTCGATCTTACGGACAATGTCTGGCGGGACTTTCCTTTGATGTTACTAACGAAGTTTCTGGAATCTTTCCTGAAACAATACTAACAAAGTCTTTCTTCAATATTACTAACAGTGTCCTTCGGGTCTTCTGCTCGATGTTACCAATAACGTTTTTTGGTAGTTTCCTACCAATGATGTCTTCAGTTCTTTCTTTTGATATTGCCAATAACGTCTTTCGGGTCTTGGATATTTTCTATGATGTCTTCTGGGTCTTTTTTAGTATTACTGTCTTAAAATTTTACCTTTTTCTCTTTAGAATTGTTTGTTTATCCTTTTTTGTCATTTATGGGTTCTTCAATTGGTTTTTTTCCTTCCTATCCATTTCACCCCCTTGCTTAATTGTCTTTGTCCATCCCACAGCCGGCCCCTTTTGGTCAAGAGCTGCTTGTGCAAGCCGTTTGTGCAAGTTGCCCCAATCCATTTGTGTGAGCTGTTTGTGCACGCCGTTTCTGTAAATTGTTTGTGCAAGCTGATTGTGCAAGTTGTTTGTGCACGTCGTTTTGTGCAAGCCACTTTGTGCAAGACGTTTGTGCAAGCCATTTGTGCTAAACTCGATTTCCATTCCTTGCTCTTGGCTCATTTTGTCTTTTCTGACGTCTTCTGGCAAGCGATTTTACGTTTATATCAGTCTTCATATGGCTCCCATAATTTTCACGTGACATAACTTTGTGGAAGCTGTTTGATATTTTCTACTGAACTGTGGGCTTACAGTGGTCGTTCGATCCTGTCTGGCTCCAGACCTCCGACACAAATTCCAGATATTACAAGCTGTAGCCGAGCCAAGAACGGAGCTGTTACAGACAATAAGGTTCCACGAGCATCCGTCACTTACCACTGGTTCGTTGAAACTTACGTTAACAACTCGACGCACTCAGAAATAAAATTAAATGGCCACTTTTCCTGCGGGTTGGAGTCTTCTGTCGCATATTGTGGATGGTTATAAAAGCTGGTGATGAGCTTGGGACTGCATCCCATTTAAACCACGTCAGTAATAATTCTCACGAAATAGGTTTCTCTGTCTGCGTGCTACTCAAATTACCTAGGTCATTATTTTGTCGCTGAATCAGTTACGTTGTTTCAAAATGAATGTGGACAGATGCGTCTGTGTTTTGACCTCAGCAGGCTTTTATTAGTGTACTGATACGTGAATATCCGTGTACGGTAATGTGGGACGAACGAACGTGTGACTCACAGACTGTCACTTGAATGAGGTCTCACGCAAAAACTAAACGGCCAAAAATGGAGGGATTTTTAAAAATAATTATCTACAGTTGGTGAATATCTGGGTTATGTTTATGTTTATTTTCATGAGAACAGGATGCCTGCTATTTACAGGGGGGGGGGGGATTCACAGAAAAAATGCCGAATTACAAGAATGACTGAAAGGTTATACTTATACATATGTAATTAAAGAGCTGAACGTACAGAATGTACAAATGCTGACAAAGAGAGCTAAAGATACCAACACTGAAATTGGCTGGCTGGCTGACTGGTTTAGTAAGGCAGCACTTCCACTTCTTGTTGATTTATCAGCTGTGTGGGGCATTAGGTCCTACTACTAATCTATACGCATGTATACACTGAAACATTCACCAGACTGATAGCCGTAGTAAGATCCCCAGTGCGGAAAAGCAGTTTGGTTTTCAGAGGAGGGAGTGGATGGATGACCGACTGGCCGTAGAGTCTAAACAAAGTTTGAATCCAGAGTGTAATTCTTGGCCATTCCTGGATTCAAACCAGCAGCTTACCATACTCCATCGCAAAGCTCTACCACAGAGGAGTCCAGGCCCCCACTTCTCAAGATTAAAACCGAATCCCAATAGTTCTGGAGTTCTAAACATAACTAAACATAAAGACATGTACCGTAGACAGCGCGCACACACAGAGTACACATGCACACACTCGGAAAGACTGAAAGACACGATAGACAAAAGCGCATAGGCAATGCTACATCACGACTGAGCTGGCATCCATCAAAAGGCAGATGGAACAGGTCACTTTTTACTCCGGGTGCAAAACCGTGCGTATGAGTGGCATGGACAATTTTTCCTCAACTTTCGCAGTCCACTTTGACAACAGATTGGCAAAACCCCGCCATCTTGCGCGGGACTCGCCCGTTTCCGATACTGGGCCTCTCGAAGCTGAGAGGATGTCTCCGGCTAGCCTTATGATCTACTCTTTCCATCTGTTTTTTTCGACCGACGAACACGTTTGATTTGTCACAGAAAGCACTGCTCCAAAACCTGCTTGTAACCGACGATTTCGTGTACGTGTGAAATATCGAAAGACATGCGCGCTGAGGCACATTTTCCAGCAGTGGAGATATAGTGTTAAGTAAAAGGGACAACTGTGAGGAGACTATATTATATACTATATACATTATTATACAATACTATATTATACAATATTATATATTATTATATTTTATTATATGATATACCAGAGAAATTATATTAAAACACAAGAAACAGCTAGAGTGTGTCGAAACCTCTTCACTAATGAGATCCTCTTCGAGACAAACGTTAGATACGCTTTTGTGAACTGGACTTTAAAGTGTTAGTGACTGGTATTACCATCAGACCGGAACGTGAACCACTTTTTGCGAACTGTGCGTTTTGTTGTCGTCGCGGTTGTAAAATGCTGTACTTCACTTCTCTGCCTTGCCGTTGTTTTGCGACAGGTTTTGTAACTAGTTTTCTGATATCATCAGTCTGATGAGACATCCTCCTCTTACTTTTGGCGTGTATTCTGACCCCTGGGTCTCTCTCTTTCTCTCTCTCTCTTTCTCTCTCTCTCTTTCTCTCTCTCTCTCTTTCCGTCTTTCCTTCTCTCCTCTCCTCTACTTGTCTTCCTGCGACTCTCCTCTGTGCGTGCGCGGGGGACAGGGGAGGGCTGAGGTGTAATTTTAAGCTAGATTCTGTGGCGGGTTGAAAACAAAATAAGCCATTGCAAATAAAGTCCCAATGCACGGATGGTAAACCACGTTGCACGTAAAAGACGAGGTTATAAGGCCACACTTCCTGCTCCTCTACTGGCGGAGCTCATCTGACTAGCCGTGATTACAGAACCCAGAATTATGTCTTCAAGATCTCCTGCTCCGCGAAGCCGAGACGGAGGGAGGAGAGAGAGCGAAGTATGAACTGATTATTTGTCAATCTGAGAGCAGGACGAGAAAAACCTCTCCTTTCTTTCTCTCCTCCCTCCGTCCTTGCCGCCCTAAATAGTCTATATCCTCTCTCTCCTTCCCTCCTACCCCCCCTCTCTCTCTCTCTCAAAATTTTTCTTTTTTTATTTTACGCATCCGTTTTTCTTTCAATTTTTCTCCCACCCTTACCCGTAAATACAGCCTACAGTACTTAGAGCTTTATAATTCTACCGTTGGCAGTAAATATTGATGTTCTTCTCAATATTACAAACGCGTATCCATGTCTTCAATACACGCGTCAGGATTATGAACTGCCCACCACAATTTTAGTTCAGGTCAGAAATGAACTTTCCGCCTTGACATTTTGATTTGATTGTTTGCTTCAGGCCGTCTTTAGCCATGGGCACTTGATCCGTAATCTTCACGTGCACAGCACTCGGATGACGCTAGGATAGTTGGACATGCATCTGACTGTACCCCCATAATAAACTTCCTGGAAAGTCTTCCCTCATGACGTTCTTCCTTGCTTGCAGACTTGTAAACAAGTGCGGTTATCTCCTATACCCTCTCGTTGTTTATAATCCCCATAAAACTGTGGCACAATCCTTACAATGATGTCAATGACTGCAATTCAATACAGAGAGAGAGAGATGTGGAAAAGGTAAAAATGTAGACTGATATAATAAGGAACGATCACTACCGAAAAACAAGAAGCTATTTGTTCTCATGTTTTCGATGTTTTTCTTGTATCAGAGTGTAAATGTTTACCGATCGGCGAATGTCCAAGAGTCTAAATGTATCTGCGTATTTGTGTTCTCCTGAAACAGTGCGTTAATTCTGAGTATGAAAATGTCTCCGGGAAAAAAGCGTTAAAGTTTAAAGATCTGAGCAAAAGGTCCATGAAATTTGTTCTGATGGTCTTTGTGGATTCATGCTGATGACACAGCAGTCTCAGCCTCTCACAAGAACATGCCGGGGGGAATAAAACACGTGCCGGGGTAATATCTGTTCCCCTAAGTACCACGACAGCAGCCCGCCTTGCAAGCTAGGGATCCTGTGCTGGTACAGTGCTGTCACACTAGTGGTGAACCCTTTGATGCGGAGCCCTTAGAACCATGTGTAGTAAGGTGGTAAAGCCTTTGAAGCTGGAGACGTTAGAACCATGTGTAGTAAGGTGGTAAAGCCTTTGAAGCTGGAGACGTTAGAACCACGTGTGGTAAGGTGGTAAAGCCTTTGAAGCTGGAGACGTTAGAACCACGTGTGGTAAGGTGGTAAAGCCTTTGAAGCTGGAGACGTTAGAACCATGGGTAGTAGAGAAATGAGCTTTGTCGTCTCCTGTAAAAAGACACCGCTGCCATCAAAGACCACTGCCTGGATACCCAAAAGAACAGCTGAGTGTGCAAGGTAGTGTGTCTGCGCCAGAGAACGCAAAAACTTGCTCTGGAGCCGGTATCTTCGCTACTACCGGGAGTACGACCAGGGCAGTCTGGCCCGGTCTGGAAGACGTACGAGTAATGTCAGACGGGCGACATAGCAGGACTCAATTCCGTTTCGTTCGTGACTGTTATTCTCTTGTGTGACATCCTTTGTAGTGTCTCTCAACCGCAGTCGAGTAAACGACCCGTAGCTCTCATAAAGCCGAGTTCTGAGCGTTGAGGAGCGGATCAACACTGCAAGTCAGTCGATGAGATCAAAGTTGTGGGACGGGGCCTGCTTCCAAAGCCCAGTGTCCACTGGGGGCAGTCAGAGCTGTGTCCTGGGCAGCTGTTAGACTTTGAGAGTCAAAATACTGTACGCCTTAGTACATTTACAGTCAAAATACTGTACGCCTTAGTACATTTACAGTCAAAATACAGCATCGACAGCAAAAATACAAAAATGATGTTCAATGTAGACCTTAGTACACGTACAGTCAAAATACAGCATAGGCGGGCAATGACTCCTGGTAAAGTAAAAATACAACATTGAACTACATTCGGAAATATGTTAAAATGCGTGCATGAGACAAACTTGGCAAGACAAGCAAACAAAGCTATGAAAAGAAAATATTATTAAAATAACATGATGTAGGTAGAGATTTTATTTCAAAAGACAAGGGAAACAAGCAGCATTCTATCAAATGTAATGTTTTTAACGCTCCTGCAATACAGATGACACAAGAAAATCATTGTTAATGACAACTAAACCTGATTTTCTTTACGTTCCCCTTTACGCAAGTAGAGTAACATAAGCCTTAATTTTCGTTAATACCTACTGTTAGGTTAGTTAATATGTCTCTCATTCTTAGAAAAAAATTAATATGATAATCTCTCTTTTTCCCTCCAACCCAAATCTCTCAACACCCTTACTACTCCCTCCCATCCATCCACCTGTCTCTCTAATCTTTCTTTCTTTCTTTCTTACATTCTTTCTGTCTTCTTTCCTTCTTTCCTGCCTTCCTTCTTTATACCTGTATACCTGTACCTATATACCCTAGAATTTTTATATTACTTGGATCTTCAGATATGGGAAAAGCCCAAAGACATTCTTTGGATTTTCTTTTTTTAAAAAAAGCTGTATTTATCGATAGTCGTCGAAGGAAATTAAAGAATGCATAGAACACAGGAAAAACCCGACTGCGTCACGCAAGTTTCGATACTTGCTTCCCTTCTGAAGACTGTAGAGGCCATGGAGGTGACCAGGTTGCATGTTCTGAAGACTGTAGAGGCTGTAGAGGCGACCAGGTTGCGTGTTCTGAAGACTGTAGAAGCTGTAGAGGTGACCAGCGTATGTGCGTCTGAGTCACGGAGCTCACGTTTGAGCAGGGTGCCATGAACAAGGTCGAGTGCCGCTGTCACCCTGAAGGAAAACACTTGTGCTGAACTGGCTCCTGGAGAGTCGTTTGGGCGTCTCCGAATCTCTTAATTTAGCTGTCACTTCTCTCCCCTTGTCCCACCCGCTGTCTCCCACCCTCAATCCCGAAAAAAAAATCTACAACTCCCGTCCCC
>SMGT01007510.1:429698-457106 GCA_004794575.1 Lanistes nyassanus
GGGGGGGGGGGGGGATTTCAGTGTCGTGGAGCGACTCGGCAAATAATTCAAACTTCTCAGAAGCACACCATCTGCCTGCAGACCTGATCGACTGAAACTCCGAAACATTCAACATCAAATAAACCAGCCACCAGACACCCACTCCGCTCTCCGATGTCGCAGTTCTGAGCTGCACGTTGGTAATGGCTGAATATCCACTGCCAACATCTGATGGCAATAACAGTATCTGCCTCGATGACTTGTCGTTTCTTTGAACGTAAGAGTGTGTACTTGGCGATATATGCTTCATGCTTTCTATGAGACCCATTAGCTAGCAAGGAAAGACTGTCAGAAAGTTTACTAGTGTGTGTCATTTTCTTCGTTTGTTTCAGGTATTGATCGCAATTAAGATGAAACTTTTATTTTGATAACATCTGCTATGTAAGCCTTATTCCGTGCTGGCCGTTCATAAGATTCGGAATACTGGCAGCTAACTCTTTTTCGTTTTTTTGTCGTTTTTGTGTCGTCCTGATGAAGGGGTAGTGCCAAGAAACATGTAGATTGTCTTCGTCTTTGTCCTTTTTTTAGCTTGGTCCAGTTCCCATGTTTTAAATTTAATTTGTTTTTCTTTTGATACTGGCAGAGTTTATTTCATCTCTGAAAGGTGACCGTTTGTAACATGGCCGCGTGTGAGTGGACGCCTTTGTGTGGTGGTGTGTTAATAAGGCGTACATGTGCGCGGACAAACCGTCTTTCGGAAAGCGAAGACCTAGCCATAAGAAATATTTAAATTTTGCATTAGCCGGGCTTTTCCACATCTATTTCTGCACCAGATAATGTTTAACGTGTATGTTTGTGTCGACGTGACGGGCGGTACCTTATCTTACTGGACTTCGATTTTCCAGAATTACTGGTCAACTTTTATGGTGATCTCGTAAAAATGTAGATTTAATTGAGCAATCGTCACCAAAACCTATACTGCAACAGGTCAATGGCTTCTACACCAAAGGGTGACGACGCTGTGAAATAATGTGAACAACTAGAGACATCTACCGAGGGAAAAGATTCTCATACTTCGACACGCTCGCTCAGTCTCTCACAGGCAAAACACTTCTAGCTCAAGAGCCCCCACCCTCGTAAAACACACAACTGCAGCGAACTGTTATTCAACATATATTTCAAACACTAACTGGCTCGACAACATAAAATATATCTACAAATTATTTACAAAGAATCACCGTGCTCGTGTCTAGGGTAAGACGCTGCCTGATGACGTCATACCACGTGCAACAGACAAAGGAAATAATCAAATCAATGCAAGAGGGAAACCAAACTGCCAAACCGGCCTATGATCCCGCTCAATACACACATACAATAAGTGACCGACAATAGAGCTCCTACTCTTGTAACACAATAACAAAGCTATCAAACTGAATCAATAAGTGACCACCACAAGACCACCTACTCTTGTCACTATGGAAACACTACTTTTCTGCAGAACACAGTTACGATACGTGACCGACACAAGAGTACCAACTCTGATCACTACCGAAACTTCTGCTTAACTGCAATACGCGGCTCTAAAGCTATTCATCGACCGACACAGAAGCTATGACACTGTACGACCAGCACTACCTGTCTGAACCCTCTTTTGGCATACCCGCCCGGCCACTAGCTTATGACGTCACCTGACTCCGGCAGGATAAAATCACCTATCTTACATCAACTCGAGTCTCAGACTCTAAGATAAGTATTTGGACAAGAGCAGTCTTACCTATAAGGCACAGTCAACAGTCACTCACTACTTTGTCTCGTAGTCGGCGCAATACACTCCAATGTATTCGCGAGATCTGCTACTGAACCTCTTTCCACGTCTTTGGCTAAGATTGGCAAGGGTTAGAGGCTCGTGTGTCCTCCGATGTGTCCCTGTGTCGATGTGTCGATCCCGATCACTCTCCTAACCTGTGTCCCGATCGCTCTGTGTGTATCGCTCTGTGTCTCGCCCTCTGTGTCGATCTAACGTTTTTACCTCCTTATGTAGTAAGCGTTCTGACGCACTACCCTCAAGTAAACCGGTTCTAGCCAGACTAGGGGGAGCAGAATGATTAGCCTGGCCAATACCCGTACACCCAGGTGTCGATTGTGGGCGGCGCGGTCAGCCTGGTGATGACGTATCTTCCCCCTACTAACTTACTAAAGGGAGGAGCTAGAAGGCTTACCTAGGAGTGACAGGTAATAGCCTAGGGGTGACATGTGACAGTTTGTATGGGCCTATACTTTCTTTAGAAAACTTTAGAAGACAATTATTAAAATTGTACACATTAAAATTGCGCCCCCTAACGCATATTTCTCTTTGCTCTTGCGACAGTTACAAAGTGTTTCTGCCCCTGCACAGACGATCACACACAATCCACTGACTGCTACAATATGAAAACATGAAACGTGACGTGTGACAGTGCTGTGTATAATTTATTGCGGTACTCGCGGCACAGACTGTCAGGGACAGGTCACTGGCTCCTCGCTCGTGACTGCGTGGTCGCTTCCGACTGTCTGAAAACAAAGATGAAACTTCTGATGAAAACATTGCCGTATTGATGAAAGGATGCATTTTGAAAACACTGACTTCAAATGTGCACACACACACACACGGGCCCACGCATGCGCGCACACATACAGGCGCACACACACAGGCGCATGCATGCACATACTCACACCCATAGCACACGCACGCGCTCTCTTGAGAATCTCCAAATCACTTTTTAAATTAGTGACCATTTTCATCTGTAATTTTTTTTAGGGCGGAGAGAGTCAAGGCAGTGCATTAGTTCACCTTATCACGCAAACAGCCTACCGACCAAGCTAGACACAATGGAACCCACCAATCACCTATTAACCAACTTGTGACAATAAAAATACTCACGACTGATATCTCGTCCATCGCAGTTAGCCAGACGTGGTAGAGCAGTCGCCTGTGCATAAATCCGTACAAACACCGGCCGCCCCACACCACACGTGCCCGCGCGCGCACACACACAAACACACACGCGCACGCAGGCACGCACAGAGTCCGTACGTACTTTTAAATGCCGCTGGATATGCTGGTAATCGGGTTTACTGTTTAAGAGTCTTCTTGCAGTCTAGAAGTTAAAGGTAATTTACGAAAAACTCTCAGAAAACGAAAAAAAAAACTTGAAACATTTTTCATGGAGGCAACGACTGTTCGTGGCTCAGATATCTGAGGATGTAGGCGTTATGAGGAGAAGGAAAAAGTAAACAGTAAGCCCTGTTTTTTTAACGAAAATTAGACAAAGAGTTAAATGATGTATAACCGTCAACCTCTCTTTTCTTCGACAAAGATGTTACAAAACTTTAATGCGGCACCTGTTGACAGAAGCCTTCACAATCGATACCGTGCGTATGATTTGCCTTTATTTTCTGCCTAATATACAAATGACGCATTGTGAGCCTCAGATCTTCATTCTGTCTGTAATTAGGTCTGTTGGTCTACAGCTCTACAGATGTTTTAACTGATATTTCTGTAGTCAGGTCTGTTGTCTATGCCTCTAAATATGTTGGAGCCAGTATCTCTGTAGTTCGCTCTGTCCTCTATGACTTTAAACATATTGCAGCTAGCATTTCTGTTTTCAGGTCTGTTGTATATGGTTCGAAATATGTTGCAGCCAGTATCTCTGTATTCAGGTCTGTTGTCTATGGCTCTAAATAAGCTGTAGCCGGTATTTCTGGAGTGAGTTTCACTGTATGTGTCCCTTATGTTTTAACTATAATTTGTACAGCTATGCCTGTTGTCTTTTTCTTCTGTATGTCTATATAGTCCAGTCTGTTGTCTATTTTTAAAACATGTTGTAACAGGGAAAAGGTAAGAGCGAGAGAGGAAGAAGGTAGAAACGAGAGGACCAACGAGAAAATATGCGTCGAATGTGGACGATTTATCAAGTACACATACTAGAAACTTTGGTAATTTAATAACTAAACTAGAAATTAAGTTGAACTACAGGTGAGGTGCGTACCTGTCAGGATGTTCCCGACGCTAGACAAAACGTTATTGACACCGCCCGTTAGGGAAGTGAGCAGGCCAGTGACAGAAGACAACAGGCTTTTAATGCACTCAGGGCTGAGCAACGCAGTGAGAATCCTCTGAACGGCTCCCAGAAGAGAGAGGACGATGTTGACAAGGCCAGCCACCACAGGTGCCAATACGCTGGTCAAAAGTGGCGTCAGAACGCCCACCACAGTGCCCAAGAGAGTTACGGCGAGATCCAGGATAGGTTTCAGAAGAGAGCCAAGGTCCAGACTTCCCATCAGACTGAGCTGACGCTCTGCAGGCACGTGAGCCGACAGTGTTGTCCCGGCCAGCACCAAGATCAGCAACAGCAGTGTCCTCATGGTTCCGAGAGATCTGAAACTACAGCGGGCACACGTGTTAGACACAACTCGAAAGAGTTATTATCTAGATCTGATAAACTCAGTTCGTTTTACATTTCATAATAAACACCCGTAACCTCGAGGATGTACCACATAAAGGTCAGACAGGACCTTTAAGCGAAAATTCCGGTTTGCGGGACAAAACCAGGATTTGTCTCTCGGCTAGCGATAGACAGGACAACACTCTTGACACTAGTCGTTCTAAAACTAAGTGTACAGTCAGTCCACGGCTAACCACTTTGCGATCTGCTTGAGACCGATTCTGAGCGTACTTTGCTAGTCACGGGTCTGTGACTGATGCGAGAGGAACTGTTCCTTGGAGTCCTTCCGTTGACACGGATAATACCAGAAACTTGGGTACAATAACCTAATCTGGTCCAGGGAAACAAGATGCTGATGCGGACTACCTTGAACAAGTAATCCCGGTGCGAAAAAGTGAATACAGTCCAAATCAACAGTAGCCCACTGCCAGATTCATCTCATCAGGAGACACAAGGAGTAGAAGAAACCAAGCCGGAGATGAAATACAGGGCGTGTTCCTGGACCTCCCGCTGGTATCCCAGCCTCTTAAGGTCGCGCCATCTTGAAATGCGAAAACAAATTTGCCGGTCCGACGAAAACTGGGTGTATTCCACCTTACACGCTCCAAAGTATGACAGAAACCTTGTTGTCACTTAAAGCTTTCCCTTCCTGGGAATTTACCTCTGCCTCAAATCTCAGAGGCTAAGGCAAACTAGTCGTTCTCCAAACCGGTTACAAATCTCTCTGGGAGAGAACTAAAAACGTCTGAACTGCTTCGCTCCTCGGGTGTGTCTGACTGGAAAGTGGGCTGAACATAGCCTCCTTAGATCATGAGTAAAATCTACATAATAAACTAAATAGGGTATTTGTGATGCAAAAGGCGTAATTCAATTTATAGGAAATTTGTGAGATACAACACTCAGGACTCAAAATCATTTTGTCATACAAAACGCCTAAGAGAATTAATTTGTTGAAACTATCCTGCCTTAACATTAAAATCATTTTGTGTCATAAAAGGCCCATTGTTCTATCGCCTGAGAGAAATACTTGAAAATTATCAGGCCTTAATATCAAAATCCTTTTGTTTCATAAATATTGTCCATAAAGATATACTTTCTCAGACAGCAAGAACGTTTTTTCTGGAAACATATTAAAAAATATATAAAAAAAAAGGTTAACGTTAGAGCGAGGCTGTCTTTGCCGTAGTGCATTACTTTGCCATATGACCAAGCCACATATAATTTCCCACAATGACAGCACTTTCTTGCCTGACTTCGACACATGACCACGACCTACACCAAATATAGGATAACTTTAATAATGACTGCTACATGCTTTATGCAGGAGGAAAAAAATCAATGTCTAAAATCAATTCGAAAAATTTTGTCGTAAGAGAATATAGTTATATTCTCTCCGTGAGGGTTACTCACCTCTAGGAGGGATGGAGAGACGTTCGGAGCAGAACTGTAGCTGATGCTATGCACCTTGTGAAAGCAGGTAGCCAAGGTGAGACATCGTCTGTCTTTTATAAGCCGATGTCTGACGTGATGACCGATGCATGATGAGATGTCAACACAGATGAAGTTAATGAAATAATAACAAAGTTGTATTTACTGGTGTGTTTCTAGAGCTGGTGTACGTCTGTAGGTCCTTGTGCGGAAACTGTCAAGCCTTTAGAAACAACATTGCTTGTGTTTACTTACACGATACACACAACGACATGACAGAAACACAGTCCTTGTGGAAACTTACCGTAAAAGTTTTCAAACTATTATCGTAGGAAAATAGAAATGTGTGCTAAGGAATAATAACGATTGTGCTTCTTATCTGATGATCGTGAGACCAGTTATGTCGATAAACTGACGAGAAGTTTTGCGAGTAAGAAAGAAGCTGACGACCCTGACTTGCAACGTTTCATCGACTGAGCTTTTCATCGACGGAACAATCGAACTGTCAGTATAGAAGTGAAGAATTGCAGTATTGGGGGGGGGGGAACTAACACAAAATTGCTCATTTTTCGTGCAGTCCATTACAACTAATTGTCTCCAAACACTTCAGATTTCTCAGTCTCTTCTGACATCTCTCAACACCTCACGCCAGTATCGTCCATCCCGAAGATTTTATTCTTGATGCGTCTTTCAGGTTTATCAGTTTAATAGTTGAGGTTTTATATGTATATATACAGATACATGTCCGAGCACGTCCCAAATAAAAGTATATTCTGACTTGACTCATGAAACGTCGTAAGTGACACATTGAAAGGACACGAAGACTTAAACTGCTGTAAGGTTTCCTGTCTTATGAGCTTGTTATAGTTTTCTCGAACCCGCTAGGAGAGTTGTCTTTCCTTTCCATCCAAGTCATATTAGATGGCTCAGTCTGTGCATGTTTGTGCCTGCTTCCTTTTTTTCATTATTTATTTATTGTTGGCTGATTATATTTCGACTGCTGCTCCCAGAAAGACATATGTGTGCGCGTGCAGGCAAGCGTTTGGCGAAACGGCCGTTCGGCAAATGTTCTGTCAATTAACCCTCCGTTCGGCAAAACTGTACTTTATCAGACCGTTCTTTGGCGACACGTCGGAAACCTTACCTTTAAGTCAACGTGAAGTACTGTTTTCCTCTTAGTAAATGTTCGTCTGTGCGCATGTGTGTGAAGGTTCCTCTTTGAATGTTGGTCTGAAAGTGACGTTAGCATGGAAAGTAACTGCGCCCTATATTGACACGGCCCAGTATGCATGTAAACTTGACTAAATGTTTACTCGAAAAGCAGATTGATTTTTGGTCTCTGAAAATGCTGTTTTGGCGAACTTGAAATAATGTAATTATTACCGACTAACGAGGACAAAATGTCGGTTTTCGTGCATAGTAAATTCAAGGAACTTATTCTATAATATCCGCCATGACAGGAATGTCAGCTATACTGTTGTCTTGCACGCGGGCCCAGGTTCTGTTCAGGAAACAGTAGGATGATGTTGAAGCTTTTTAGGAGAATAATAATAACAAATGTGGATTTTAAACGCGCGAGAACACTTTTCATGCACACTTCGCGCGGACGAGGCAAACACTCATTGAAAACAACGAAACACACACACACACACAGAGGGAGAGATGAACGCAACAAACACACAGAGGGAGAGATGAACGAAACACAGGTTGGGATACAGATCGTCCTTCAGTCACAGATGGATGGAAAAGTATCATAATAGAGGAAGTTGTAGGTTAATGCAGACAGGCGATCGTGACGTCAGTCAAGGTACTTGGGGAAAAGAAAAGTTTTTAAGTTACGTTTGAAAGTCAGTAGCGATGGGGAGCGGCGAATGTTGTGGGGAAGTGAGTTCGATTGGGTGGATGCCGAGAAGGTGAACATGCGCTGTCCATATGTTTCTGTCCTGATGCGGGGTACTGAGAGAATGCTATCGTCGGAAGAGGAGCGGAGCTGTCTCACTGGAGTGTAGATTGTAAGAAGTTCTGAAAAGTAGATGGGGCATGCACCGGTGAAAAAAATGAAACAGAGAGTAGACAACTTGTAATCGATGCGAGCCTGAATGGGGAGCCAGTGCAGAGTGCGGAGGAGAGGTGTGGCATGGTCTGTTTTGCGCGCTTTCAGGACAAGGCGAGCGGCCGAGTTTTGAAGTTTCTGTAACTTCTGTAGCAGTTGCAGAGGACAGCCGGCTAGCAAGGAATTGCAGTAGTCAAGTTTAGACAGAACGTAGGCACATACAAATGTGTTTGCAACCTGATCGGATAGAAGGTGACGGAAGCTGCTGATTTTTCTGAGTTCAGAATAAGCGGATCTGCAGATGTTGGAAATGTGTTTGTCAAGTGTCATGTTAGAGGTAATAATAACACCGAGGTTTCTTGCAGAGTCGGCGAAAGGGATGTCGACATCACCAATCCGAACTGCCGTGGGATATTCTGTCACTCCAGCATTTCTTTTACTGAAGAGAAGAGCTTCTGTTTTTTCGTCGTTCAACTTTAGTCTGTTGTGGACCATCCATGCTTCCACTTCATGGGTGGAGCGGTTATGGGCAGTAGAATGAATATGATTACTGTATCATACAGTTTGTACTGATCTATCTAATCTAACCTAACCTAACCTGACCTAACCTAACCTAACCTAACCTAACCTAACCTAACCTAACCTAATCTAACCTTATCTATCTATCTATCTATCTATCTATCTATCTATCTATCTATCTATCTATCTATCTATCTAACCTTCTTTCCATCTAATCTATCTTTCTTTCTAATCGATCGTTCTTTCTATCTTTCTATCTTTCTATCTATCTTTCTTTCTTCCTTCCTTTCTTCCTTCCTTCCTTCCTTTCTTTCTTCTTTTTCCTTTCTTTCTTTCTTCCTTCCTTTCTTTCTTTCCTTATTTCTTCCTTTCTGTGTGCGTGTGTGCTTGCATGCGCGTCCGAAGTGTATGTTCTTGAAAGCCTCGTATTTCCTGCTATTGGCTGTAATATGGTCTTAATTACCACTGGCTGCTGCTGTGCTACTGTGCACTACGGCTGGTATAGTGCTAGCCAAAACCCAAATCTGTGTGGAAACCTAATTGTAAGAAGCCTTACTGTCTGTAGAATATTCATTATACCGACCTATGTTGAACGGCTTCAGACTGCCATTGCCGGACAAAAGAAATCCAATATTCTGGTGGAATTTTAAAAAAAGACCGCATGCTCAATGCGAACATGTCATCAGGCTTTTCGGTGACCAAACATGATTGTGCAGCCTTTACTGGCATCACGGAGTGACGCCTACCGGGAAATTCTTTGCCCGACAGTTCTGCTTTGAATAGTTTTAACCTTATATGTGAGTAAAGACAGCGTCAGCTTATATGTTGTTTGAAATAATCAGGAGTATTGCATGTACAAATGGACAAAGCAGCAAACGCTGTGTTGCATAGTGTGGCAATATTGCTATGGGCGTTCCAAAAGAATTAATATGCCAAAACCATGTCTGTTCGCGCCATCCCAGCCACAAAGCCCAATGAGCGTCTAACATATCAGAGCAGAAGCCAGATTTTCCTTTTCGCCTTACAGTTTGAATTACTAAAGTATATTGTATTTCCATGCCATAGAGAATGATTTTATGAGCGGGTTTTGTTTTTGTCTGTTCAGGCTGTTGTCCAACTGGGATCCAAGACAAACACAACATAGGACAAATACATGAAATCCTCAAGGTGCAAATCAAAATTAGTAAAGAACAAATGAGGACCGAGCGCTTAAATTATCAAATGATAACTCCAACAAGAGGTACTGGCAGCGCTCAACATACCCGTATGCAGACGCATGCGACCAAGGGAGCTTACCGTACCCAAACACGTAGCAAAGAGAGAGCCGAAAGAAAGGAACGTGGCAGATCCTCAAAACGATCTGCCATCCCTTTCTTTATTAATTATGTTTATCTTGGATCCCAGTTGTCAGCACTCGCTTAGTGAGCGGGCTGACTACATTTAATAGGGATTCTCTGTATGCACACGTTGTGTACCGAGGGTTAGCTGTGTGAAGACTAGCGCCGTTAAAAAGAAAGGGATCTGCCAAGTTCCTTTCTTTCGCCCTCCTTTGCTACGTGTTTGGGTATGGTAAGCTCCCTTGGTCGCATGCGTCTGCATACGGTTATGTTGAGCGCTGCCAGTACCTCTTGTTGGAGTTATTATGTGGACTTGAGTTGGAGAGTGAATGTCACTTTATTTTGGAGTGTCAGGCATTTCATGACATCAGAATTAAATTTATACATCAACGCCATTCTCTCTCTCAACTAAAGAATTATTTTTCCTTTATGTCGCTTAGTCTGTGAACACTTCGCTCGTGATCACTTAACCATCAAAACTATTTCTAGCCGTGCAACTGCTGAGTGAACAGTTCACTCTCATTGCACTGCACGTGCTAGTGGTGTCTACTATCACCACTGTCTGCGGTGATGTCATTCACCCTGTGACACACTATATATATTACTTCAGTATTAAGATGCCCCTCAGTATCTTGAACTGTATGGCTGATTGATGACAGTATATTGTTTCGATCTAGCTGTTGGTGTACCAATGAACAGTTGTACATTGCATATTTGTTTTTGATTTACTTCTGACTGTGCACATGTGACTGTCCTCTCTGATAACCGCATATTAGATCTCGCTTTCATGCATGGAGCGTTAAGACCCGCTTTTCGAGTAAAGCTGCTCGGCAATAAAGTGTTATTATTCGTCATTATTGTGCTGTCTCCTTCTGTTGGGGCTAATGTTGCTTGAGCATGGTTTTACAAGGTGAGGTGCAAATGGCTGTTCATATGTGGATGTTTACCATTGTTATGTGGGGACAAATACGTGTTACTGCAAAGTCGGTAATCAAGCATTATAGTAGTACATTAATAAACATACAACGCATTTCCTATAATCTCACATAACATAACCTTAGCACTCATTGGTTCATTATCACCACTCATGCACACTCATTCCTAATGCTGTTTATAAATCTGCGCTTTTTCCTCCTCCGCTGATCGAGAAATCTACAGAATTCTCAGCTGCACTGTTACAAGTGAGAGCACCACGCTACCTTCCCCATGTAATCCACTTTCCCAGTTTGTGAGCATAAATAGTCTGCTGAGAGCAACACGGCTATCGTGATCATCAGTTGACAAGCATGAGAGTAATTATTCTTAGGAATTATCTCATTTTCTTTTCAGATAACAGTTTGAAAAATGTATTTCTCGAAGCAGTGTATTTTTTTCTGTCGTTGTGCTTGTACGGGACACACACTGATTTGTTTAAAGTCATCTTCGTTTCAACCCGCGTAAACATGTGGACACCCACAACACGCACGTAGAACGTGGACAGATTCTCTGATAACCCATCAAAAAGGAAACAGTGACAGTATTATTTCTCTAAACTGACCACGTTGACTACCTGCAGTAAGGTACACTGCATCAGATCAAAAGTCGGCTTATAAAATGGACGATGTCTCACCTTCGCTACCTGCCTTCACAGGGTGTCTAGCTTCACCTGCAGTTATATTCCGAAAGTGTACAGCTTCCATCCATCTTCTAAACGGTAAGTAGCCTCCACTCGGTTCATATGAACGTAATGCTTAGTAACAAAGGCGGCTGTCTTACACCTTTGAATACCTCTCAGAAACCGGATTAACCAACAAAACTTTCCTCTCTTTAATTTAGTTTATTGATAGTGTGTGTATGTCTGAATGCGTGTAGGTGTTCGAAATTTATTAGACGCCTCAATCAACTCCAAAGAAAAACAAGCGTGGATCTATTTCCACCTTTTATTTCAAAACAATACGAAATTATTCTAAATGAGTTCAAAAAGACTTACGTTGATGTAATGATTCCACACACACTAATTAGATACACAGTCACGCAATCCAAAGGAGGTACTTGGTCGATAAATGAGTTCTGTTCCCTACAGTTTCACACAAACAAAATGCAGCAACTCTAGTGTCCACGGTTCACTCACAGTTCACAGTTCACAGTTCACGCTTTGATAGTGTCAGACAAGTTCTTGTAGATCAGAGTCGAAGACGTTTACGACGATATGTGATGAATGGCGATGATCCGGAAGACAGGCGAGGATACTTAAGACGGCGGTGAATTGAAGACGGGCGATGTTGTTGAAGCTGGCGATGATATGTAGACAGCGATGATACTGAAGACGGCGGTGAACTTAAGGACGAGCGATGTTGTGGAAGATGGCGATGATACGTAGACGGGCGATGATACGACCCACCGGTCGAGTAGTGGTTGACGAAGTTTAAGTACAGTTCTTTTCACAGCAAGCCAATGTTTCCACGTTTAGTTCAATCTAACAATTCAATGGGGTTGCTGCTGGCCCTAATATACTATCCGGTAATGTAATGTCTAAATCCCATAATATTTGGTTGTTCGAGAACATTCTAGAAGGTTTGTTTCCACTGATTCAGTAATTTTTGTGCCTACGCAGCACCTTTTGTTCTTAAACTCGCAGCAAAACACAGGAAGATCTCGTCACTTTTGACAGTTCGAACTGTCGCTGACCTGCTGGCTGAACTCGCTATTTCCTGTTTTTCTTTTTAAAACTAAACTATACTGGGCGTTCCTGACAGTACCCAGTCCAACGCTTCTGAGTACTTTGCAAAACAACAGTGACTCCTATTTCTCCACTCGGTTCAAATGAACGTAATGATTAATAACAAAGGCGGCTGTCTTACACCTTTGAGTACCCAGTCCAACGCTTCTGAGTACTTTGCCAACAACAGTGACTCCTATTTCTTTAACTACTGTGTCTAACACGTGTGCCGCTGTAGTTTCAGATCTCTCAGAACCATGAGGACACTGCTGTTGCTGATCTTGGTGCTGGCCGGGACAACACTGTCGGCTCACGTGCCTGCAGAGCGTCAGATCAGTCTGCTGGGAAGTCTGGACTTTGGCTCTCTTTTGCAACCTGTCCTGGGTCTCGCCGTAACTCTCTTGGGCACTGTGGTGAGCCTTCTGACGTCACTCTTGGCTAACGCATTGGCACCTGTGGTGGCTGGCCTTGTCAACATCGTCGTCTCTCTTCTGGGAGCCGTTCTCAGGATTCTCAATGCGTTGCTCAGCCCAGAGTGCATTAAAAGCCTGGTGTCTTCTGTCACTGGCCTGCTCACTTCCCTAACGGGCGGTGTCAATAACGTTTTGTCTAGCGTCGGGAACATCCTGACAGGTACGCACCTCACCTGTAGTTCAACTTAATTTCGATTTTAGTTATGAAATTATTAAAGTTTCTAGTACATGTTGATAAAGCGTCCACATGAAACGAAATCATTCTCACCGCACCCTCTCGTTCTCTTTTTTCTTAACCAAACGACATAAAACCCGATTCACATTTCACATTCGTAAATCAAGAACACTGCAAAGTTTATGTCTACCTGTCTTTCGAAGTAATTAAACGCTAGAGGTACTTGTTACTACGTATTTTAAAACTAAACAAAAGTCGGACTATATAGACATATAGACATTTAGACTACAGGCATGGCTGCATAAATAATGGTTGATACATAAAGGACATACGTGTGTGCGTGCGTGCGTGCGCGCGCGTGTGTGTGGTGGCTGGTGTTTGTACGGATTTATGCACAGGTAACTGCTCTAGCCCGTTAGGCTAACTACGATGGACGACACATCAGTGGTGAGTATTTTTATTGTCACAAAGTTGGTTGATTGGTGATTGAATGGTTCCAATGTTTCTGGCAGGGTCGGTAGGGTGTCCGTATGATAAAGTGAACTAAGGCGCATCCTCTATTCTCCACAAAACCTACAGACGACATTGTGGAAATGACTTGCCCGCATCTACATTCATAGCCAAACGTTCTACAAAATAATTTGGAAATTCTCAAAAGAGTGTTTGCATTCGAGCGAGCAAGCGCGCGCGCGCGCGCGTGTGTGTGTGTCTGAGCTTGTGTGTGTGCGTGTGAGTGTGTGTGTGTGAGAAGGAGAGAGAGCTTACGATATGCATCCTTTCATCAAAACAACAATGTTTTCACCAGAAGATTCATCTTTGTTTTCAGAGACTGTCTCAAGCGACCACACAGTCCAGACTACCGGTACTCAAGCTGCGCTTTCTTTCTGTCGTCACAGCGCTCAAGAGCGAGGAGTCAGTGACTCGTCCCTGACAGTCTGTGCCGCGAGTACCGCAATAAATTACACACAGCACTGTCACACGTCACGTTTCATGTTTTCATATTGTAGCAGTCAGTGGATGGTGTGTGATCGACTGTGCAGGGGCAAAAATACTTTGTAACTGTCGCAAGATTTAAATATTTCTTATGCCTGGGTCTTCGCTTTCCA
Organism: Lanistes nyassanus; assembly: GCA_004794575.1. NCBI lineage: Eukaryota > Metazoa > Mollusca > Gastropoda > Architaenioglossa > Ampullariidae > Lanistes > Lanistes nyassanus. The sequence continues at coordinate 443,951 of SMGT01007510.1, forward strand.
AAAGATGGTTTGTCCGCGCACATGCACGCGTTATTAACACACCACCACACAAAAGCGTTTTACTCACACGCGTCCATGTTGCAGCCAATCACCTGTCAGAGATGATATAAACTCTGCCAGTATTTCGAATCTTATGAACAGACAGCACGGAATTAGGCTTACAGAGCAGATGTGATGAAAATAAATACTTTAAATTTAACTGCGATCTATACTTGATACAAACGAAGAAACGTGAGACTTACTTCAGTATTGTCTGACAATCTTGTTTGTCTAATCGAAATATGTTCATGTAGACCTAAATAAATACATTGAAACAGTGTGAGTGAGCGGCGGTATAGAATTAAGAATCTGGATTTAGAAGCCACAACCTGAACGCAGTGTTATTACATAAGTAGATAAACTGTTCCAACATATTTGTACGCATTCATTCTGCTGTACGGGTTACTGGATTACTAGAAGCACAAAAATGTTATCCTGTCGTTGCCAAAGATCAACAAAACAACCACAACAACAAATCGATAGGGAGAAAAAGTCCAAGTGCACGACTGGTGCGCAGGTCTACAAAGTTTTGTCACTATTTCGACTTATTGATTCATGTGCACACGTGTAACGGTTTTTAACATGTAAGAAGATGGTGTGCAATCAAGTATTATGACTTTCAATGATGGGGGAGGAGGGGCGCCAAGCGCACATGAAATTCTTACCTTTTCTTTTTTAAACTAAACTAAACCAAAATGCTTGGTGACGAATGTAGAAGGGAACGAAAGAACGAAATAAAGGGGCAACAACCTCTGACTAATGCGAAAACTCAGTGCAAGGTGCGGACAGTGTCACTGTTTTAGCTCACTGTCCAAGGAACTTAGGATCGGGAACAGGCAGCTGGAACACTAAAGTTGAACCAGGGAAGTCGATGTGATAAAAGAACCGTCATGGTACGTCAGCAGTGCGTAGAGAGGTAGACAAGATTATAGATGCGGGTGTGAAGAGAAGATGATGGCGAGGCGATGGCGATGGCGACGGAGATACCAGGATGCGGCGAAGCGGAATGAAGTCAGAAAGTGTCAGGAGGAAGGAGATGAAGACAATAGAGTGCAGGCAGTGGTGATAGAATAGAGACCACTAGCACGTGTAGTGGAATGAGAGTGAACTGTTCACTCAGCAGTAGCACGGCTAGAAATAGGTTTGATGGCTGGGTGATCAAGTCAAAGTGTTCAGAGATATGGGGACATGAAGGGGAAATAATTCTTTAGTTGACTGAATGAGAGTGTGTGTGTGTGTGTGAGAAAAGAAGTAGGGGGGTGTTACAAAGAAAAACTAAACACGCGGAAGGGGAGTGAAGAAAGTGGTGGGGGATATGGTGTCGAAATGGGAAATGATATGAGATTCCATGTTCTTGCGGTCTATGTTTTTACTTTAACCATTAGTCTGCTGTAGAGTTTTAAAAATATTTGTTCTATATTTTATTCGCCTTGTATATGTATGTTTTGTAAATTATGTTTTGTCAAAGGTAAAAGGCCCCCATGGCTTATAGCTAAATAAACAAATGTTCAAGATGTTTAAAAACAACTGGAGGGAAAAGCCGCAACATTTTAACAGCCTATAATTTTCATGGCTGTGTTGATGAACAATGCAACGAGCGCAAAGGTTGTGTTATAGCGAAATCTTCGTAATGTTAGCACAACTTCATACGTAACAAATCTTTTTTTTAAGAAAAAGCCCCATTTGAATAAGTACTACATATATGTGCAAAATTGTCCTCTGAATTTGCTTTTGAAACAATGTTACAGCAGACGTGTACAGAGGAGATTTGACACTGTCTTTGGACAATAAATAGAGGCTAGCCTGCAGCCTAAGAACTCTTATAGTGATGCGAGATTATAGTGATGTCATATTATCAGGAAATGTAATGTGTGTTTAATAATGTACGAATATAAAGTTTGTTTACCGGCTTTGCAGTCACATGTATTTTCCCCACATAACAATGGGAAGCATCCACACAAGAACAGCTATTTGCACCTCACCTTGTAAAGCCATGCTGATGCAAAGATAGCCCCAAAAGTAGGAGACAGCACAATAATGACGAATACGAACACTTTATTGCCGAACAGCTTTACTCAAAAAGCGGGCTTTAACGCTCCACGCATGAAAGCGAGATCTAATATGCGGTAATGAGACAGTACAGTCACATGTGCACAGTCAGAAGTAAATCAAACACATATGCTATGTACAAATGTTCATTGGTACATATTTGTCTGCCTACCTACCTAACAACAGTAAGATTGAAATAATGTACTGCCATCAGTCAGCTGTCTGTGTCTGTCTTGCAAGCGTCAGTAATGCAGGTCACTTGTGCCTAACCTAAATATTATTAAATTAATCTGTTGTGAAATGACATGAATTGTAATCTGTTTGCATGAAATGAAGAGAGTGGGACAAATAATTGGTTTAGCAATAAGGAGTAATGTTGTCATTACAGTCAACGCATATCATTACACTGGTTACGGGGAGAGAGCAACATTTCTTTTTCTCATTTTTACGAGCAGTACTTTTCCTGCCCACTGTTCCTGGGCTGCTAATAAACGGTTCTTGGTAGAAGGAACTATTGGAATTTGGGAGACTTCCACAGAGTTTATTTACTTCTTTTATGGCCAATGATTACAGAAACTTTGAACCATTTTCTACATGTGATGGACGCAGCCATCACGGAGACGGTTTTGGCCACCACGCTCACAGCCACAGCCGACGCCCTGGGGGGGGGGGGTACACAGGTCGAGTACCGCACGCGATCCGTGGCTGTGACGCGCTGTGTCATCTTACCGCGTGTTGTGCTAGGCCCACTCTCTTTAGACATCTCTATATTCTTCTAGGATATTTGCAGTTACTAACGACTAACATCGTCTGATTCTCCTGGATTTACTCTTTCGGTAGATACTAAACTCACCTAACGTCTTAAATGATTAGGTTAGTTGGTAGGCATATTTCTTATCTTTTTCTATTCACATTAGCTAGTTAAACTGTCTTTTAACGTAATTATCTTTATTTCCTTTTAACTCTACTTAACTTTCCTTAACACTAACAGGAAGAGCAAAGCGCACTCTAGTCACTGCATATTTTCATGTAATTATAGGTATATTCTTTTATTTTTTTATTCTAACTGTTTTATGTGTAAGAAACACAAAATGCGGTATCCACCGCACTTCCACCCGCTAGCTGCTGGTGTAGCTGGCAATGCCTCCGTTGTGGCCCGCTCCCACCCGGTAAAAGCGGGCCAGATAAAGGAGAGTGGCAGTCATCTCATTGGCCGAGATGCGGAGAGCATGCAGCCATCTTGGAGTATTTACCACCGAGGTCGACGCACGTGGTGGGAGAAGCTCGGACTACCCTTCGTGAGATCATCTGCCATTTTCGACGGCTTCGAGGCGCGGTCGAGTGATGGAGAACGCGAGTAAGTTCCTACCTAGCTACTAAACGCAAATTGTCTAAATTGTCTAAATAAACTAACAAACAGAAGCTACTAGACTAAATACTAGCATTCTATCATTGTCACAACTAGACATAAACATTGAGTGCAGCAGGGCAGTTAAAGATGGGGGATCGCCCCCTCGCACCACTCTAAACAAGAGTAGAAAGACAGGGACAGAGACAATGACCACGAACACAACTAGGAGAATGACACGCAGCGTCAGCAGACTGTCCAATACGACAGACGAAGAAGAAAACATTGAGTCCCAAGACCATCACTACAACGGTAGCGACCTGAACTGTAATGACTCCATTACGTCTGTAACTGTAACTGAAGACAGCGACTCTGAAGAAGAAGGGTTTCAACTCGTCACAGGAAAAAACAGACAAAGAAAAATCAACCAGAAATGATCAGGAAGAAACAAACCCAGACTAGGCAAAACCAGTTCAGCTTCCCAATAACTGTAGAACCTAAAATCAAGGACAGCAAAAACCTGTCTTCAGCAGGCCAGGGAAACTTACCAGTCAAATAATAGACGTTTTTGGAGACATAGACGAAGTTAGACAGTCAGTCCGGTCTAACAAACTGATTCTAGGATGCAAAAATGCAACACAGCAAAATAAGGCAATAGACGTCCAGATTTTTCTAGGAATAGCAGTAACATGCTACAAACCAAAGGCAAACGCAGAAAAAGAAACCAAATCTAAACAGAAGAGAGGACTAGGAGTGAAACGAAGAAATTCTGGAATCGCTAAACGTTCTCTTAGAGGAGAATAAGGAAGTAAAGATAAAAGCCCTCAAAAGATTCAACATCAAGACGAAAGAAGGCATTGCCCCCAGTCGGACAGTTCTACTAGAGTTTTTCGACAGAGAGACACCACAGAGAGTCAGGACAGGCTACACAGTGTACTCAGTCGACCAATTTAACCAGACAGAACGGCAGTGTTTCAACTGCAATGGCTTTGGCCATATAGCAGAACACTGTAAATTGAAGGCCATTTGTGGCCGGTGTAGTGGCCCACCCGACAAGAGATCATGCACACTAGAAGATCACCAAAACTTCACTTGCATCAACTGTGGAGTGGCAGTGCACGATATGAGCAGAACAAACTAACGCCACCACAAGCTACAGCACAAACACAAGCAACAGCACAATCCACGGAAACAGCACAAATCACACAAACACCACCACCAGTACAAACCACACACGCACCAGCTCTAGAAACAAGTCAGGTCATGAACACAGTCAGCCGCCCAAACCAGCAGTAAGAACACTGCCCGAGACGACGACCAGTGACAGAGGGGACTGTAGCGCAAACAAAGGACGCAACCAAAACACCGATTGTTTGGACCGACCCGAACAGGACGACAAGACAGAACCTGGACAAATCTAAAGTTTAAAAGAAGAAGCAGAAAATAGATTGTTATATTAACACACTAAACCAGAACAAAAACCTAACCGATATCCCAGTTCTAACAACAATGCTGAGAACCTTGTCAGGGTTAATGACTATACTTCTCAATTAAAATGGATCTCCAACAGGTGAAGTTTATGCAGTGGAACTGCAGTGCACTAAATAGCAATAAAATAGAATTACTAAACTTTATTAAAAATAACCTACCAGAAATAATTGCCCTGCAAGAAACAAACTAAACCTAAACCTAACAAAGGAGGAGGAGTAGCCATATACGTTAGAAACGATATCACAGTAACAGAAATAAACCAAAACTTTAACCCAGAAATAGAATCCGTATCAGTCGAAATAACTCTTCATTCAGGAAAAAAAAAAGAAAAAAAGTAAACCTATACATCTCTCAACAAAGTAAATACAACAATATAACAGTAGAGGACCTAACCAATATTTTCATGCCAGGAGATCTCATCCTAGGGGACTTCAACGCTAAAAATCCACTATGGGACAAGAACAGACCTAGACCAGATAAAGGAGGTAACTTGATAGAAGAAGCAGTCAATAATGCAAACATGTTCTTTCTAAATAAGGGGATCAAACCCACATTTTGCGCCAGCAGCAACACAGATGCTACTTCTGCGATTGACCTGTCTATCTGCAACCCGGCCCTCGCATAGGATCGAGACTGGGAGGTCCATTAGGGCTTATACCCTAGGCAGTGACCACCAGTGGGGGCTGTGCCGGATAGACCACAGGAGATCCGACTAAAATTAATACTAAGCGAACAAACTGGGAACAAAATACTTTTCCACCCATCTGTGACTGAAGGACGATCTGTTTCCCAACCTGTTGGTCAGTGGTGCGTTCATCTCTCCCTCTGTGTGTGTTCGTTGTTTTCACTAGCGTGTCTGTGTCCATCGTCCGCGCGAAGTGTGCATGAAATGTGTTCTCGCGCGTTAAAAATCCACATTTTAGTTATTTTTATTTATTTATTATGCTCAAATTGAACTAAATAACGTATGGCTAAACGAAGATAACATAGACATTAAAACAGAGAAAATGACAGACCACAATTTCAGCCATAAAATCAACACCAGTAGGCGGAAACAATAAACAATACGAAGATGCAGGCCAGGTCTGGTGGACCAAAGAATGTGAGACAGCAGTCATGCCTACCCTGATCAAAGACAATCAGAAATATGAAACTAACCTAGAAAAAGCAAACCTATTGGTAGAGACATTTCAGGAACTCAGCTCAAATGCAAACTTAGGACGACCTAGACAAAGTAGCAAATTGGCTTAAATTCAATGGCTTTAAATTATCAGCAACAAAAACCCAAGCAATAATCTTTAAACGACACAATCAAAAAGTACAATACCCACACAGTCATAGAATATAGCTCCAAAATACCATTTCTAGGTGTTATTTTCACAGAAACTTCCAACTGGTCACCGTATGTAAACAAAAAGGAATAAATCTAATGAGGGCCGTCACAGGAAATAGCTGGGGCACAAACCCTAAGTCCTTACTAAAGCTCTATCAAGCGCATGTCATGTCTAAATTACTGTATGCAGCACCTGTATTAATCCACCTTAGTGCAAGTCACATAACTAAGCTTCAATCTGTACAGGCTAGGGCACTAAAAGTAGTATTAGGAGTCCCAGTGAGCACCCCAAATCTAGCGGTGATGGCAGAGACAGGATAAAAACCTATAGAACTAATAATTAAGGAAAGGGCAGCAAACTTCTACTACAAGATACAATGTCTACCTGCAGAAGATCCAGTAAAGAAGATCCACACAACAGCACGCAAACACCGTACGGGCAAACCCACTCCTCAACCAAGCATCAAGAGGAACGCTCAAGAAATAGAAAATACACCAGGAGCAGACATTAACATTTATGCCCCATACCCATGCACAGACTCACAAATGCTTCCCTGGACCCTTCACCCACCACAGAACGACACGGGCCTCACAGTTTTCAACAAGGAAACCCATCTTATTAAAATACTAACTAAATTCATACAGGCATAAACTTAACACTACCTACAAGGACCACTCCCAGATATATACAGATGGGTCACACGACCCAACATTCCACTTCACAGGAATAGGAGTCTATGCACCAAAGATCACCAATATTGCAGCCGAGGTACCAAACCACACATCAATATTTACAGCAGAGATCATAGCAATACGCACTGCCCTAAGGTTGATAGCACTACAAGCTAGAAAAGCTCCAGCAGAAAAATCCTTCCTAGTTGTCTCTGACTCCCTGTCAGGACTCCAGGCTCTTCAAAACCAGTCTTCCCAAAGGATGGATATAATGTATCAAATTCTAACCTTGTTAAATAGACTCCATAAAATAGGAATCCAAATCAACTTTATCTGGGTGCCATCACATGTAGGAATAAAAGGAAACGAGGAAGCAGATCGGCTAGCTAAAATGGCAATAAAAGACAATCCAACCACCAACGTCATCCAAATAAACGTACCCGTTTCAGCAGAGGAGAGAAAAATAGCCCTTAAACCAGCGACTAAAATACAGTGGGAAGAAAAGTATAGAAAGGAAGCCAAAGGCACCAGGAGAGAATTAGAAGAACTACCAGGTAACGAACTAGTATTGTTCCATTCCAACAGATCCAGCCAAAGAAGGATAGAATGAGACTAAATGGAGGAGGAGGAGGTATTTGGGCTTAACGCCGTGCCAGCAACTAAGGCTATATCACGGGAGACTAAATGGAGAATACCACCTTAACCGTAAAGCCCCAGTAACCTGTAGTTGTGGAGACAGACTTAGTACACCACATGTCCTGCTAGAATGTAGCCTAAACAGTCAGGAAAGAGGTGAGCTAAAAAATGCTATGCAAAATCTTAATCTAGTAGTAAACCTCAAATCTTCTCTTAGCCCTCCAAAAAATATAAGACAACACATAATGGAACTGACAATGCAGGTAGTTAATGCCCACCCAGATGTTAGATATATCTAAACAAAAATCAAAATGGGAATTAACCAGCTAAAAACAGCACAGAGGATACCAGTAAAACGCTAAAAATAAAAACAGACTTATCAAAGTAAACTAATATTACACAAAGCACCTTAGCGGTAGAGATAAAAGAATGTAGGGATGTAGCAGCGGTAGATCTGCCAGCGAAAACTCCACCACTCCAGCTACTCAAGCCATCATCAGTGCGCCAGGAGAAAGGCCAGCCAGCGGGACCATACATAGCCACCACTAGTGCAGGACACCAAACCGCAGACCCCTTCCCTTTCCCCTCACCTATCTCCCCTCCCCTTCAGTGCGAAATCACCGCGAGGTGGAAGCACTTTCCCTCCCAAATCAACAACAACAACAACAACAACACGACGACGACGACGACAAAGGAGAGTCAGGGTGAAGCAGGAGGAGGGCGAGAGAGAAGATGTAGTGTGGCAGTGACGTGCAGTGAGCCGTGGGGTGGCGGAGCACGTAGAGGGGCAGTAGTAGTGGCGGCCCTAAATAAAGTACGCAGAGGGCGTGGGAAAAAAACCTGTCTTGGTTGAAGGAGAGAGAGAAAAAGGAAAGTTTGCGGAGCAACCCGCTCCATCACATACACATATGAATACACTGCGTTGCTATTGTGGGTTCTAAATCCATATTCTCCAGTCTATACTTCCGCTCACTCACACTGTTCCAATGTATTTATTTAGGTCTACATCAAAATATTTAGTTTGTACAAAAACGATACTGAAGTAGGTGTCAAGTTTCTTCGTTTGTGTCATGTATTGATTACAGTTAAATCTGTTCATAAGATTTGGTATACTGCCAGAGTTTATATCATCTCTGAAAGGGGACTGGCTTTTTTTCCATTACATCTGCTGTCTGTTCATAAGATTCGGAATACTGGCAGAGTTTATTTCATCTCTGAAAGGTGACTGGGTGCAACATGGACGCGTGTGTGTAAAACGCCTTTGTGTGGTGGTGTGTTAATCACGCGTGCATGCGCGCGGACAAACCATCTTTTGGAAAGCGAACAGCCAGCCATAAGAACTATTTAAATCTTGCGACAGTTACAAAGTATTTCTGCCCCTGCACAGTCGATCACACACAATCCACTGACAGCTACAATATGAAAACATGAAACGTGACGTGTGACAGTGCTGTGTATGATTTATTGCGGTACTCGCGGCACAGACTGTCAGGGACGGGTCACTGGCTCCTCGCTCTTGAGCGCTGTGACGACAGAAAGAAAGCGCAGCTTGAGTACCGGTAGTCTGGACTGTGGGGTCGCTTGAGACAGTCTCTGAAAACAAAGATGAATCTTCTGGTGAAAACATTGTTGTGCTGATGAAAGGATGCATATCGAAAACTCTCTCTCACACACACACACATGCTCGCTCGCTCGAATGCACTCACTCACGCAAACACTCTTTTTTGAGAATATCCAAATTATTTTGTAGAAGATTTGGCTATGAATGTAGATGCGGGCAACTCATTTCCACAATGTCGTCTGTAGGTTTTGTGGAGAATAGAGGATGTGCCTTAGTTCACTTTATCATACAGACAGCCTACTGACCCTGCCAGAAACATTGAAACCATTCAATCACCAATCAACCAACTTTGTGACAATAAAAATACTCACGACTGGTGTGTCGTCCATCGTAGTTAGCCTAACGGGCTAGAGCAGTTACCTGTGCATAAATCCGTACAAACACCAGCCACCACAGACACGCGCGCGCACGCAAGCATGCACGCACACACACAAGCACACAAGTACTCCTGAATGTCGCCATATATTGTCATAATCGGAGTCATTGTTTAAGACTCTTCCTGTAGTCAGTATTGCTGTCGTAAGCTCCGTTTTATGTGTCCTTTGTGTATCAACCATTATTTATCAACCATTATCAGCAACAGCAGTGTCCTCATGGTTCTGCGAGATAAATCCCTGTAGCCTAAATCTCTATATGTCTATATAGTCCGACTTTTGTATAGTTTTAAAATACGTAGTAACAAGTACCTCTACCGTTTAATTACTTCGAAAGACAGGTAGACATAAACTTTGTAGGGTTTTCGATTTACGAATGTGAAATGTGAGTCGGGTTTTATGTCGTATCGACTTAAACAAAAAGGCAGAGTGAACGAACGCTCGCGTGAATGGACACACGTACGTCTTTCTGTCTGTTTTTCTTTCTGTATTCATAAATAAATTTTGGTTAAGAAAAAAAGAGAACGAGAGGGTGCGGTGAGAATGATTTCGTTTCATGTGGACGCTTTATCAAATACATGTACTAGAAACTTTGGTAATTTGATAACTAAACTAGAAACGAAGTTGAACTACAGGTGATGTACGTACCTGTCAGGATGTTCCCGACGCTAGACAAAACGTTGTTGACACCGCCCGTTAGGGAAGTGAGCAGGCCAGTGACAGAAGACAACAGGCTTTTAATGCACTCAGGGCTGAGCAACGCATGGAGAATCCTGAGAACGGCTCCCAGAAGAGAGACGACGATGTTGACAAGGCCAGCCACCACAGGTGCCAATGCGTTAGCCAAGAGTGACGTCAGAAGGCTCACCACAGTGCCCAAGAGAGTTACGGCGAGACCCAAGACAGGTTGCAAAAGAGAGCCAAGGTCCAGACTTCCCACCAGACTGAGCTGACGCTCTGCAGGCACGTGAGCCGACAGTGTTGTCCCGGCCAGCACCAAGATCAGCAACAGCAGTGTCCTCATGGTTCTGCGAGATCTGAAACTACAGCGGGCATACGTGTTAGACACAGTAGTTAAAGAAATAGGAGTCACTGTTGTTGGCAAAATACTCAGAAGCGTTGGACTGGGTATTCAAAGGTGTAAGACAGCCGCCTTTGTTATTAAGCATCACGTTCATTTGAACCGAGTGGAGGCTACTCACCGCTTAGAAGATGGATGGAAGCTGTACACTTTCGGAATATAACTGCAGGTGAAGCTAGACACTCTGTGAAGGCAGGTAGCGAAGGTGAGACATCGTCCATTTTTATAAGCCGACTTTTGATCTGATACAGTGTACCTTACTGCAGGTAGTCAACGTGGTCAGTTTAGAGAAATAATACTGTCACTGTTTCCTTTTTGATGGGTTATCAGAGAATCTGTCCACGTTCTGCGTGCGTGTAGTGACTGTCCACATGTTTACGTGGGTGGAAACGAAGAGGACTTTGAGCAAATCAGTTTGTCCTGGAAACACACAACGACAGAGCAAAAATACACCTCTTCGGGGAATAACTTTTTCAATCTGTTATCTGAAAAGAAAATGAAATAAATCCTAAGAAATAATAATGATTGTGCTTATCAACTGATGATCATGATAGCCCTGTTGCTCTCAGCAGACTACTAACGCTCACAAACCTTTGTGTACGAACCTCAACCGATCAGTACCGATCTCCTAGTGCACACATGAACAACCTGTATACACACACACACACACACACACACACATCAAGGTAAAAAAAAAACTTTTTATTCAAGAATCGGTTTGGGATCGTTTGGGAAAACTAGGGAGTTGGCAACGATAAGATTTTCTTGTCTTAAGTGAAGGATAGGCTTGTAGCCATAAACTCACAGCAATGGCACGCGGATCTAGAAGCAAGCGAGAAATACGGATGGTATCTAACATTTAAACCTGAACTGAGAGCAGAGAAGTACCTTTCCTGTATTTTTAACTCAAGACTCAGTATTGTCTACTAAGATCAAAAAGCATGGTAATCTATGGAAGACGGACAGGATGTAGTGTGTGATGCATGTGGACTGGAGATGGGGAGTGAATGTCACTTTATTTTGGAGTGTCAGGCATTTCATGACATCACGCCATTTTAACAACACAACATGGAGTCAGCTATCCTTACTTTTACAATCTGAGAATACTAGAGAAATGGTTAATCTAGCTAGATTTATCCACTTGGCACTGGACAGGAGACGGAGCTCATCGTGAAGACGAAAGCTTGTTCATTCAGTTGATCGCGAATGGCCTGCCGTACAACCAGCATATATACAGGTCATTATCATGACTGTTTCAAGGCATTGGTGTACGAATCACGTAACTTGTTCGGTCAGTCTACTGACCACCTCTAAATTTTGCTTTGAATGTGAAGTTGAATTGATGTGTTTGCAATGTCTCTCTCTCTCTCTCTCACTAACACACTCAAGCACTCAAGTACACATAACTCTGTCTCTAAATTTTTCCCAACATACTTCTAACAAACTAGTTTACGGAGAGTTGGTAGGTACCCAGTATATATCAAAACGGCTATTAAATCCATTAAATATTGGCGAAAACTAATTAAGCTACCCATGAATAGATTAAACAGACAAGCCAATGAGATGTTACTTCTACAACAGGAAGCTGGTCAATATAACTGGGAGTCCCGGGTCAAGGACACGCTGACTAAAAACAGGGGGTTGGAGTTGTTCTGCTGCAACAGGGAGTAGGACACGAGAAGCTATTCTAGGCAGAACTACACGACAGACTTGTTTCTTGTTGTTATAAACAATCCTGCCACTCGTCTTTAGAAATGAGGAGTAAGTACACCAAACCTGCACTCGAACCAGAAAAGTTACCTTAGCACTGTAACAAAGAAGTGGTTTTAAACGGCATGAGCCAAAACCGGAGAAGATGGTATTGTTCCTGCGTCTGTATCAAACAAAGTAATATCAACCAAAGTACGGGCTGTCCATCGTGTGGGTGGCACTATGAAGATGAATATCATTTTCTTTTTGAAAGTCCAAAATATGCTGCTAAGCGTCAGGATTGTGGGTTTTTTGTTGTTGTTTAACCCTACACTATCACCCCAAAGCAGCGTAAACTCTAAGCGTCTAGCAACCACGTGACTATATGTAAGGTAGCCAAGTTTATACCGAAAGCTTTAAAAATTAGAAGCAGCACAGGCTAATACTAGGATTCCATAAGATGCCGTGTGTTATGATTTTTTGGCGTCTCTTTGGCCTAACCAATCAGGAGGAAGAGCAACTTGTTACCGTCGACCTGATTGGCTCTCTAAAACAGCCAGTCGAGAAAGCGCGCGGTGGAGCGAGGGAGGTGGTCGGCAGAGAGCCGAGGGTAACCCACCCCCTCCCCCGGTTGACCCGTCAACCTGAGAGGGGGTCGGGTGGGAGGTGGGGGTGAACAACCCTCCGGGCTACAGCCCACCCTCCCGAACGGGTAGTGAGTTCTTGCAAGTCTGAGCCAAGGGCTATAAAGGCAGACGACTGCCAACCTCGAATGACGGGGCCTGGATAGCTCAACTGGGAGAGCTGCTGACTAGCAGATGGA
>SMGT01007510.1:466239-487143 GCA_004794575.1 Lanistes nyassanus
ATCATCATCATCATCATCATCATCATCATTAAACTGGGAAAGTGCATGACTGGTGATAATGCACCAGTGGGTGGTAAGGTTATGTTATGTGACATTATAGGGATGTCAGGAAATCTGCTCTTAATAATGTACTACTATAATGTTTGATTACCAACTTTGCAGTAACACGTATTTATCCCCACATAACAATGGTAAACATCCACACAAGAACAGCCATTTCCACCTCACCTTGTAAAACCATGCTCAAGCAACATTAGCCCCTAAAGAAGGAGACAGCACAATAATGACGAATAATAACACTTTATTGCCGAACAGCTTTACTCGAAAAGCGGGGTTTAACGTTCCACGCATGAAAGTGAGATCTAATATGCGGTAATGAGACAGTCACATGTCACAGTCAGAAGTAAATCAAACACAAATATGTTATGTACAAATGTTCATTGGTACACCTGGTCTGCCTACCCACCTACCTACAGTAAGATTGAAACAGTTATTGTCATCAATTAGCCTTACACTAACAAAACCCCGCTCTTTAAAAAATAACGCGTGACTTCTTTATTCATGTGCACACTTGTAACGTTTTTATTAATTTAAGAAGAAAGTGTGCATTAAAGTATTAAGACATTCAATGATGGGAGGGGGGCCAAACCCACATGAAAGTTTTACCTTTTTTATTAACAGGAAAAGAGACAGCCAACTTAGGTAAATATTTCTTAAACTAAACAAAACTAAAGTCCATTGCCCCATATCAACAACGAAGTAATACACATAACAATATAGGGTGGTGCGCTGTACCTTTGGGGCTGAGTAAACAGCTCCATACAATATTCTCGGGGAAACGAAAGACTTCGCTAGTATTTATTTTCAAACATTCTGAGATGTACAGAGCTACTTTGTGGGATCGTTTGCCTTTGAGGTTCATACACAAACGTTTGTGAGCGTTAGTAGTCTGCTGAGAGCAACAGGGCTATCATGATCATCAGTTGATAAGCACAAGCATTATTATTTCTTAGGATTTATTTCATTTTCTTTTCAGATAACAGATTGAAAAAGTTATTCCCCGAAGAGGAGTATTTTTGTTCTGTCGTTGTGTGTTTCCAGGACACACTGATTTGCTTAAAGTCCTCTTCGTTTCCACCCACGTAAACATGTGGACAGTCACTACACGCCCGCAGAACGTGGACAGATTCTCTGATAACCCATCCCGGCCAGCACCACGATCAGCAACAGCAGTGTCCTCATGGTTCTGCGAGATCTGAAACTACAGCGGGCACACGTGTTAGACACAACAGCCACTCGGTTCATATGAACGTAATGCTTAATAACAAAAGCGACTGTCTTACACCTTTGAGCACCCACACGTGTTAGACACAGTAGTTAGAGAGATAGGAGTCACTGCTGTTGCCAAAGTACTCAGAAACGTTGGACTCGGCAGTCAAAGGTGTAAGACAGCCGCCTTCATTATTAAGCATCACGTTCATATGAACCGAGTGGAGGCTACTTACCGTTTAGAAGATGGATGGAAGCTGTACACTTTCGGAATACAACTGCAGGTGAAGCTAGACACTCTGTGAAGGCAGGTAGCGAAGGTGAGACATCGTCCATTTATATAAGCCGGCTTTTGATCTGATGCAGTGTACCTTACTGCAGGTAGTCAACGTGGTCAGTTTAGAGAAATAATACTGTCACTGTTTCCTTTTTGATGGGTTATCAGAGAATCTGTCCACGTTCTACGTGCGTGTTGTGCGTGTTCACATGTTTACGTGGGTTGAAACGAAGATGACTTTAAACAAATCAGTGTCTCCTGGAAACACACAAAGACAGAACAAAAATACACTGCGTCGAGACCGTTATCTAAAAAGAAAATGAAATAATTCCTAAGAATAGTTAACTATCATGCTTGTCAACTGATGATCATGATAGCCATGTTGCTCTCAGTAGACTCACAAACTGGGAAAGTGGATTACATGGGGGAGGGTAGCGTGGTGCTTTCACTTGTGTGATGGACGCAGCCATCACGGAGGCGGGTTTGGGCCACCACGCTCACAGCCACAGCGGACGCCGGGGGGGGGGGGGCGGTACACAGGTCGAGTACTGCCAGCGACACGTGGATGTGGCGCACTGTGTCATCTTACAGCATACTGTGCTAAGCTCACTCTCTTTAAACGTTTCTGCATCCTTCTAGGACAGTTGCAGATACTAACAACTAACATATTCGGATTCTACTCGATATACTCTTTCGGTAGATACTAAACTCACCCAACTTCTTATAATAGATTAGGTTAGTTTGTAGGCATATTTCTTATCTTTATCTATTCACATTAGCTAGTTTAACTGCCTTTTAACGTAATTATCTTTATTTCCTTCTCACTCTATTTAACTTTCCTTAACACTAACAGGAAGAGCAAAGCGCACTCTAGTCACTGTATATTTTCATGTCCTTGTAGGTATATTCTTTCACTTTTATTCTAAATGTTGTATGTGTAAGAAACACAAAATGAGGTATCCACCTCACTTCCACCCGCCAGCTTCTGCCGTAGCTGGCAATAGCTCCGTTGTGGCTCGCTCCCATCCGGTAAAAGCGGGGTGCGTGCTGGACAAAGGAGAGTCCCGAAGTAGGGTGAAGCAGGAGATGGGTGAGGGAAAAGATGTAGCAAAACAGTAAAGTGCAGTAAAGCGTGGGGTGGCGGAGCATGTAGGGCGGCAGCACCAGTGGCGGCCCTAAATAAAGTACGCAGAGGGCGTGGAAGGAACAAAACCTGCCTTTGTTTGAGAGAGAGAGAGAAAGGAAATTTGCGAAGCGAACCCGCTTCATCACATATCTTTATTTCCTTCTCACTCTATTAAACTGTCTTTTACACTAACAGGAAGAGCAAAGCGCAAGCTACTCTTCGCATATTTTCATGCTCTTGTAAATATATTCTTTGTTTTTTTTATTCTAACGTTTGTATATACAACAAACACAAATTTCGGTATCCGCCGCATGTACCGTGGCTAGCTGCTGCTGGCCCGGACAGTGCCCCAAGCATGTTGGGGAACAGAGAGAGTTGTGTGTACTTGAATGCTTGAGTGTGTTTGTTATTGTGTGCATTACAGAGAGACATTGCATACGCACCCATTCAACTTCCTATTCAAACGCATCCATTCACATCCGAACTTCACAACTTCACATTCGAAGCAAAATTTAGATGTGGTCAATAAATTGACCGAACAAGTTACGTGATTCGTACACCAATGCCTTGAAACAGTCATGATAATAACCTGTATATATGCCGGTTGTACGGCAGGCTATTCGTGATCAACTGAATGAAAAAGCTTTCGTGTCTCTGTCTTGTGTCCAGTGCTAAGTGGATAAATCTAGCCAGATTGACCATTTCGCTACTATTCTCATATTGTAAAAGTAAGGATAGCTGATTCCATGCTGGGTTGTTGAAATGCCGTTGATGTATAAATTTATCCTGATGTCATGATATCCCTGACACTCCAAAATAAAGTGGCATTCACTCTCCGACTCAAGTCCACACGCATCACACACTACATCCTCTCCGTCTTCCATAGAGTACCATGCTTTTTGATTCTTAAATTGGGAGACACGTAACCGTAATCTTAATAGAGAATTTCTGAGTTTGGGGTTTAAAATATAGGAAAGGTACTTCTCTGCTCTCAGTTCAGATTTAAATGTTAGATACCATCCGTATTTCTTGCTTGCTTCTAGATCCGCGTGCCATTGCTGTGAGTTTATGGCTACAAGCCTATCCTTCACTTCAGACAAGAAAATCTTATCGTTGCCAACTCCCTGGTTTTCCAAAACGATCCCAAACCCATTCTTGAATAAAACGTTTTTTACCTTGGTGTGAGAAAGAGAGAGAGATAGAGGGAGTGTGTGAGAGAGAAACAGAGGAGAGAGAGGTCTAGGCCCGATATCCCAGGTCTGAATGTGCTCTCCTTAGCACTACTGTCCGTAAGCCCAGACGCTCTAACGGACGCGAACTCAATCTTCAACTAGTAACTACCAGAGCTCGACTCTGCAAATAGTTCCTCGAAATGTATATCCTCTCGGGGAAATACATTAAACAACAGAACTCCAATTCTGTTACTTCGGGTTCCAGTTCTCGGACTTGAAACTATCACTATACTTCGAGTTTGTTGCTATAAGGCTCTTGTCACCTTTGATAGCAGACCACGGGCTTGCTACGTCAAGGGTTTTTGAAGTTACTCCCTGGTGTAAAATGGAGAAGCAAAGTTTGGGGTGCTGCCGACCCTAACATGCTATCCGGTCCTGTGATGACTAAATCCCATAATATTTGGTTGTTCGAGAACATTCTAGAAGGTTTGCACGCACGCACGCACACACACAAACGCATTTAGGAGAATATTTAAAAAAAGACTTAGAACAACACATGTAATGCTCAATAATCGTATATTTCACGATGAATTCAGACTGCGTTTGACACAGTCTCGTCGCACCACAGAAGACAAAGTGTCTTGATCTAATGCGCCGCCACTGGATTTAGAACCTTGTTTACAGAATGGCCTTTGAACAGATAGAAGGCATGCGAAGATTACTAAAAAATCACGTCATTACAAGTCACTGTGACATATATTCAGAAGTGGTGCCAGTACTATTTGGCTTGCGAAAAGCTAGTGTGTCGACTATTTACAATTCTCAAATATTGTCAATGTTCAACAATGTATTTACACTGTATAAACATCTAAAGTTCCATTATTTTCTGCCATAAGCCGTATCAGTGCAATGCTCGTGTAAAAATATAACATCACAAATACAACAATGGAGATTTTTATGGCCAGGTGGTAAGCAAACCTCATCTTTTCAGATATCATAGGACCACAAATTACGTATGATGGTATTTTGTTGTCTATGTTATCAATGTTATGGCAAGTTCTAATATTCTTTGCAATACTTACTTGTCCATTGTTTTTGTAGCTGTGTCGGCCTTGTTTTCAAACTCTTTACACTAATGCAAATCATTATTTAAGAACTTGTTTTCCACGTATCGTTTCTCACTTATCGCCGATCTGCTCACCTACATTCTGCAGACCACGTCACAGTCAACGAGGACAGGCTGACAGCCACAGTTCCTGATCATGTTGTCACATGAACGCAGACACTGCTGTGACGTCAGCGGAAGTCGGTTTCCACTGGGATCTGCACAGAAGCAAGATGACCAGCTGCCTTAGGTCAATACACTCTAACTATTTTAACACTAATTACAGGTAAAAGTGCTAAATACGTGCTGCGTGTGTAAATTGTAAGAGGTGTGCTAGATGTGTTCTAAGTTTCTAAGTGTTCTTACCATGCCCCTAGTTGACTGAACACTTGCTGCCGACACACAGTTGGAACATTACCAGAACACCATTTATGCATTTTCCGGTCATCGGAACACTTTTGAGAACGCAGACTAGAACACTTTGTGACACTAACGCGTTCTAGATCAATCGACAATGTGTTCTGTTTGGCAACAAACTAAGTGTTCTAACTTCAACACTTCTTGTTTAGAGTGTAGCCTGATGTTGAAAACTTAACGATGACGTCCACGACTAAACAGTGTTAGTGGGATAGCTTCTCCAAGCTACATAGAGGATACACGTTGGTTGGACTGGGGGGTTGGGGTGGGGACTCTAAACAGAATCGAGGATAGATGAATGGATGAATAAAATATCAGACACAGACAATGTATAGAGAAAGGTTTTGTGGACTTGAATGATCGTTGTACATTTGATGATGATTGTTGATCGCCAGATTCAAGTAAATGTAGATGGAGGGAAAGTAAAACATCTGACAACACGTTTAACTCGCAAATACGTAATTCCAAATCCTAGAAAATAGTTTCGAAGTAGAGGGATTTGTCGGTCAAGTACACGTCCCTTTTGCAAAGATAAACTTTTCAGCAGTTATTATTGGGCAGGGACAGCCACCACCACAACCACAACAATAATAATAACAACAACAACAACAACAAATGATATAATGGTTAGATCTGGTTAGTAAAGTTATACCCTGCCCTACGTACCCAGAAAATCACGTGACAACGAAGTCAGGCAACACGCGGTGCTGTTGTGCGCCGACTCCGCCACCTGGCGGAGAGCCCTGGTCAGTGAGCGGCCGGTGACGCCAGAGCTGCAGGTTGGTGACGGGAGGGGGAGGAGGGAGAGAATCAATCTCAGCGTGGAGGTCAGGAAGTCAAGCAGCAAGGTGAAGAGGTCTGCTAGCGGCTGGGCCACGATGTCTGACGTCGACACGTCGAGCACGACTCGCAGGCTAGTCAGGATCTCCTCTTGCATCTTCTGCATCCCAGTCTGCACCGTGCTAATGATGACGTTCTCCACGCCAGAAAACACGCCACCCGCCAGCCCTGACACACAGCCCGTGCCACCCGGGGTAGGAAGGATACCAGGAACAAGCGAGCCACTGAGAACACCCGTTGCTGTGTTTGTCACGTCGCCACCAACATCTAGAAGGTCAGTGTTTCCAACATCCAGACCAGACACGCCACCGATATCGATCCCAACATCCAGACCAACAATGTCACCAACGCCGAGACCATCAGTGACACCACCCGCGAGACCAACAATGTCACCAAAATCAGGAACAGCAGTGTCAGCAACATCCAGGCCAACATTGTCAACAACATCCAGGCCAACATTGTCAACAACATCAGGAACAACGGTGTCAACAACATCCAGGCCAACATTGTCAACAATATTCAGGCCAACATTGTCAACAACATCCAGGCCAACATTGTCAACAACATTCAGGCCAACATTGTCAACAACATCAGGAACAACGGTGTCAACAACATCCAGGCCAACATTGTCAACAACATCCAGGCCAACATTGTCAACAACATCAGGAACAACGGTGTCAACAACATCCAGGCCAACATTGTCAACAACATTCAGGCCAACATTGTCAACAACATCGAGACCATCAATGGCACCAACATCCAGACCAGCCGTGCCACCAATATTACCGATATCGAGGCCAGACGTGCCCCCAAGCTCGAAGCCTACAGTGTTACCAACGTCCAAGCCAACAGTTGCACCAGCATCTGAGTCAGCAAGGACACCGGAACCTGCTGTGTCAGTCGTGACCCCCAGGCATCCTGTGTCAGCAGCAACACCAGCAACCAGACCGCCAGCAGAGACCCCGTCTATGACACCGAGGTCACTGGCACCAATAGATGAACTGCTCATCCCACTGGTAGAAACAGGTGAACTGCTCACCCCACTGGTGCCACTTAGTGCGTCAGTGAGTCCAGGAAGTATCGACAACAAGCCTCTGTCCTTGCGCCCTCCTGACTGGGCTGACGAGGCGAGAAATAACACAAGGAGCAAGAGCCTCATGGTCTGTGCAGATCTGAAATCAGAGCAAGTCACGACAACAGACTGAACAGACAAAAACAAAACCCGCTCATTACATCGTTCTCTAGGGCATGGAAATACAATTTACTTTAATAATTCAAACTGTAAGACGAAAAGGAAAATCTGGCTTCTTCGCTGATATGTCAGACGCTCATTGCGTTCTGTGGCTGGGATGGCGCGAACAGACATGGTTTGGCGTATTAAGTCTTGTGGAACGGCCATAGCAATATTGCTACACTATGCAACACCGCGTTCACTGCTTTGTCCACTTGTACATGCACTCCTCCTGATTATTTCAAACAACATATAAGCTGACGCTGTCTTTACTCCCGTATAAGGTTAAAACTATTCAAAGCAGAACTGTCGGACACAGAATTTTCCGGTAGGCGTCACTCCGTGATGTCAGTAAAGGCTGCACAATCATGTTTGGTCATCGAAAAGCCTGATGTGACATCATGTGACATGTTCACACTGATCATGCGGTCTTTTTTTTTTTAATTCCACCAGCACATTGGACTTCTTTTCCCCGACAATGGCAGTCTGAAGCCACTCAACATAGGTCTGTAGAATGAATATTCTACAGACAATAAGGCTTCTTACAATTAGGTTTCCACACAGATTTGGGTTTCAGCTAGCCCTATACCAGCCGTAGTGCACGCGCAGAAATATGAACATGAACATTTAACTTGTGAACACCAACTGTGAATGCTACCGAACAATCCATTTACATTTCAGTCTCTTGGTCGTTGGGCTGCACTGCCCTGAGCAGAAATTAAAGGTCTGAAATTATTAACTCAGGTTGTGATATTTAATGGTACAGATAAAACTACTAAACGGTTATCACAAATTATAGGTACATTTTGCAAAGCTTACAGAAGCTTTATTGTTTTCGGGTTTAGAAAAAGATGAAACTTCTCACGAAATTATTGATGCCGTCAGTTCTGTTTACAGCAAAAGAAGCCAAAAAATTACAAGTAAAAGGACTTTCTTAACGTTCACAAGGAGAGAATATCACTGATATATCTTTACGGTGTACCGATATCCTACATTTACATGCATACTATACTGTGTGACTCTTCCTCACACTATCAACACATATGTAAGTCACTGTTTCCATGATAGCAGATCAGTTGGCAAGCTCGAAAGAAATTCAGAAATAATGTCTACCAATGAAACGAACAACTAGTGACTGAAAATCAGTCTGTGAATGACGATGTATAGTACATCATTTAATTAATAAGGTATTTACCGTCTTGGATTGAAAGAGGACAACCAAGAATTCTGTTTCTGGAAAGAAACTCTACGGGACTAAAGAAAACGATCTTTTATAACTCTGCTGTTTATTGGACACAGCTAGCAAGACGGAGCTCGGACTAACGGAGTGGAGAGGGGGCGGGGGAGGGGGCACCACAAGACAAATATCAAAATTTGATTTTCTTTGTCGCGTCTTACGGTGAATTTATAAAAATGAAACACCAGGCTCTTTGTTGCATCGGGTTACGATATCTGCTGGCATCACCCTAACGGCAGCTGGCGTCTTTCGCTAGAAAAAGCAACTCCCAAAACTAAAAGTGACAGCAGCATTATCAAGGGAGCCGTCACGTAGTCAAAATAAGAGACTAAATACACGCTGACGGACCCAAAAACTGACCACGCAAAGCGAAGAGTAAATATCAAAACCAGTCGAAAGTAAGCAAATGTTTTAAGAGATCACAGGCTTCTTGGCGGCTTTTTGTTTACTTGCTTGTTGAAAGTCGCATTAACAACAATGTCTTGAAAGACTTGACAGCTTTTTGTTTGCTTGTTTGCTGAAAGTCGCGTCAGCAACAGAATTTCCAGGGATATACAGTATCTCGGTTAGGTGTTAAGAGATCTGGGGATAAACCGAGGACTTTAAAATGTCTGGGGACAAGCTACAATGGACAATACGAAAGATGAGCACTTTTATTTTAGTTTTTTCCCCAAAAAATACTGCTATTCTTCACTTCTGTACTGACAGTTCTTCTTTTCATTCAGTGAAAAGTCAGGGTGCGTCACCCTCCTTCTTACTTGCAAAACTCCTCGTCAGTTTGTAGACAAAACTGGTCTGGTGGAAGATGTGTCCTCATGATCCTCAGATAGCCAGCACAATCATTATTATTCCTTAGCACACATTTCTATTTTCCTACGATAATAGTTTGAAAACTTTTACGGTAAGTTTCCACAAGGATTGTGTTTCTGTCATGTCGTTGTGTGTATCGTGTAAGTAAACACAAGCAATGTTGTTTCTAAAGGCTTGACAGTTTCCGCACAAGGACCTACAGACGTACATCAGCTCTAGAAACACACCAGTAAATACAACTTTGTTATTATTTCATTAACTTCACCTGTGTTGACATCCCATCGTGCATCGGTCATCACGTCAGACGTCGGCTTATAAAAGATAGACGATGTCTCACCTTAGCTACCTGCTTTCACAAGGTGCATAGCATCAGCTACAGTTCTGCTCTGAAAGTCTCTCCATCCCTCCTAGAGGTGAGTAACCCTCACGGAGAAAATATAACTACATTCTCTTGCAACAAAGTATTTCAAACTTGAATTTAGACATGGATTTTTTTCCCTCTTGTCTAAAGCATGTAACTGTCGTCCGCCTGTGTTAAAAAATGGGAGAGGAGTTTTACAGACCTTAGATGGGAGGACATTTTTCTCCACCCCTTTATTACTACTCCAGATACGAAACTTAGATGGTTCGAATACCGAATTAACCACCACATCATAGCTACCAATTCACTATTGGTTCCTATTAGTAAGGGACTCAAACGTATGCTCTTTCTTCTCATTTTCTGAAGAGACAATTGAACATTTATTTTTTGACTGCAATATTGTACAAAACTTCTAGAACATGTTTTTCCACAAGACTGAAGGAGAAGTGTGCTCACTGTGATAGATTAAAACCCAGAAAATAACTAATTATATTTGGTATTGACAATGACTGTACAACAGACAATACTTTTAATTTGATTTTACTTATGACTAAATTTCACGTTTATCGATGTAGATGTTTAGATAAACGCATCAGTTTTGTTGCTTTCATGAATGAAGTACAAGCAAGATACTGGGTAAAAAAAAACTCCCACCAAGTGAACTGTAGAAAAGACAATTTTTCGCAAAACTGGTTACCATGTAAAAATTAATTTTTGGCTGATAGTCTCCCTTCTGACCTCGAGATATATCCTCACAACACTCAAACTTCATATGCCCCACCTAGACATTTCTAAGAAGTGGAAGTTCCCTTTTACTCTGCTTGTCGTGTCTTTCCTCTTTCTCTCTCCTCTTTCCTCCCATCTGTGTGCGCGTGCATCTGCCTTACCTACTGTGTTGAGATTCTTCACCTGTATGTTTACGATGCGATATCATACTCAACATGTATCATGTGTCAACTATTATTGATGTTCACCATAAAAATGTCTTGATGAATTAAAAAGAAACATTGTCGACGGCGTTGGAAATAATTCTACATATGTTACCTGCATGTCGTGGTCCTGTCAGCAGAAAACTGTTGTTGTGTGGTTAGGTCATATGGCAAAGCAAAGCAATGAGGCAAACACAGCCTCGCTCTGCAGTTTACCTTTTTTCTGGAACTCTCGAAAGCATATTTCCAGAAAAAGTGTTTGCTTCCTAAGAAATATATCGTAAAGCACAATGTATATAAGCGAAAGGATTTTGATGTCAATGCAATACAATTTTCAACATCTTCTCTCAGGAGTTAGAACAGCATGCATGGTATGACAAAGAGAATTTTTTTATGTAAGGCCAGGACAAATTTCAACTCTCGTGACAACACACCTTGGTCTCCATCAATGAGCCCTGAGTTTTGTAGCTCACAAATTCCCTAGTTAGTGTATCACACCTTTGGCATCACAAATTCCGTGTTTAGTGTATCACACACACCCTACCCCTTTCTAACCCGCAACCCTTTTTTTTAACCCTTACCTTTGCCTGCCGTCTCCCCTTCAAGCGAAACAAGGGAAAGTACTCTTCGTACGAAAGGGAAAAGATTGTGTGATCATCTCCCTTTCACGCTCATCGATGTGTACAAGACTTCTTATCACAATTTTGTTAGGCTTAGGTACGGGGTCAAAATATGGCCTGTGAGCATCTTCGGGTGAAAAGGAACCCGCGTGCCGAATTTGGTATGATCGGTTTCAATCGTGCGGATTTGTATAACACAAACACACACACTGGTAACTTAATTACAACTGTGCCTGCTGCATAAGATCTCTGACATCTGTCTATGACAGCGACTATAACAACAAACTCCAAATGTTTCGACTGCCGTGTCCTCCATGCTATCTGTATCTGCCAGATGTGTTTGCAGTGTCTAAGAAAGGTGAGGTCTATATTTACGCTGCACCGCTGTGTCTAACACCTGTGGCTGCGGTGTCTAACACGTGTGACTGTTGTGTCTAACACGTGTGCCCGCTGTAGTTTCAGATCTCGCAGAACCATGAGGACACTGCTGTTGCTGATCTTGGTGCTGGCCGGGACAACACTGTCGGCTCACGTGCCTGCAGAGCGTCAGATCAGTCTGCTGGGAAGTCTGGACCTTGGTCCTCTTCTGACACCTGTGGTAGATCTCTAGGGCACTGTGGTGAGCCTTCTGACGCCACTTTTGACTAAAGCATTGGCACCTGTGGTGGCTGCCCTTCTCAACATCGTCGTCTCTCTTCTGGGAACCGTTCAGAGGATTCTCACTGCGTTCCTCGGCCATGCGTGCATTACCAGCCTGCTGTCTTCTGTCACTGGCCTGCTCACTTCCCTAACGGGCGGTGTCAATAACGTTTTGTCTAGCGTCGGGCACATCCTGACAGGTACGCACCTCACCTGTATTTTAACTTAATTTCTAGTTTAGCTATTAAATTACTAAAGTTTCTAGTACATGTATTTGATAAAGCACATACAGTATATATTTCTCACTCAATAAAAGTTGAAAGCTCTAAGTTCTCTCGGCCTGGGTAGCTCATTTGGTAAAGCTGCGGAGTAGCAGATGGAAGGTTGCTGGTGGGAATCCAGTGTGGCCGAGGAATATTTCCTGGAGTTATACATTGTGCAAACTCCATTCGGCCATCTCCCCGCACATTAAGTTGCCTGTCCGCATTGGCCATCTTACTCCAGCTATCAGTCTGTTGATTCTTAGAGTAAATAGCTTAGTAATAGACCCATGTCCCCCAAAGTGAGAAATCACCGCTAGGTGGAGACACTGCCCCCTAAATAATCAACCAGCCTTCTCTTTTTCTCTCAGCCATAATATATACATTCGAAAATATATAATTACGTACAGAATGACGTACCTGCGTCATTCACTTTTTCTTTCCTTTAAAGTTACAGAAAAATCACGACTTAAACCCCGACTCACATTTCACAGTCGTAAATGGACAACACTACAAAGTTGATGTCCACCCGTCTCTGGAAGTACATAATCCCTAGAGGTACTGATTACAACACATTTCTGACTACATGGACACATAGACGCATAGACAACAGGAATGGCTGCACAAAAAATGGTGAAAACATAAAGAACACATACAGCTGAGCTTACTGCGGAAGTTCTGGCTACAGTTTAATTAGAGCCAAATTTAACAGACCTGACTCCAGAGATACTTTCTACAGTATATTATAAGCCATAGACAACAGACCTGACTCCAGAGATACTTGCTACAGTATATTATACAGACCTCAATACTGTAGACTACTGTAGAGCTGTAGACCAACAGAACTAATTACAGACAGAATGAAGATCTGAGATTCGCGATGCGTCATTTCCATAATAGACAGGCGGAAAATGAAGGCAAATCATGCCTACGGTATCGACTGTGAAGACTTCTGTCAACAGCTGACCCATTAAAGTTTCGTAACGTCTTTGCTGATTAAAAAAAAATAGGAGGTGAACGGTTTTACATCACTTTCCACTCCTCTTCCCATATTCATCAAAATACAAGGTTTTCTGCGGAGTTCTTCATCCTCCTCAGTATGCCTCCATCATAAAAAAAATATCAGTCGTGAACAGTTGTTCTCTCAAATAAAAAAATCATTTTTTCTGCACAGAGTTTTGTAATTTGTCTGTATAATGTCTTTTCGACTGCAAGAAGAATCTTATCGATATCATCGCGTTCCCGTGTTTGTGTAGTTGTTTGTTTGCTTGTGCGTGCGTGCGTGGGTGCGTATGTATACATGTTTGTTCGTGCGCGGATGGTGGTATGGATGTGCACGTGCATGTGTTGTCGGTGGTGCGGGTATTTGCACAGGTAACTGCGCTGCTTCGTCTGTCTAACTACGATACCCAAGATGTCGTCTGAGTATGGACAAATATTTCTGTGATCGCTAGCTTGCCTCTTTGGTGATTGGCCGCTGCCTTTCGTTTCTGGCTTGTAGTCTGTAGTAAGGTGATGGTGTAACATGGTGTAACATTACTTACTGGATACAAGTATTTAGACAGACAGACAGACAGACAGACAGACAGACAGACAGACAGGCAGGCAGGCAGGCAGGCAGGCAGGCAGGCAGGCAGGCAGGCAGGCAGGCAGCAGACAGACAGGCAGGCAGGCAGGCAGGCAGGCAGACTGACAGACAGACAGACAGACAGACAGACAGACAGACAGACAGACAAACACACATTCAGACACACAGACACACAGACAGACACACAGATAGACAGACAGACATGTGCCTGTGAATTTGAGGCGGGGGCACAGGCTGGATGCTGGGTGTTCGTGTACGTGCTTAAAAGAAGAAAATAGTTGTGAAAAAAAAACAGACACACAGTCTGTTGGGGGGGGGGGTTCTTCAGTGACTGTTCTCACGCGACCAGTCCACGGTGACAGCATCCCCAGCTACGCCGGCAGATCGGTGTCGTACGTCACAGTTCACAAGTGTGATCGCGGGCCCATCACAGTTTTCGCCGCGGCTACTGCAATAAAGTGAATGTATGACCCTGTTATGAGTCCGCGTTTCACTTTGTTTATAGTCGGGGTATGGGTGTAGCTGTGAGCATGAGTTCCCATACGTAAACATCTCAAGTGGCGATTAAAGTGCCGATTAGGTATTCACACAGGGCCTTCAGGTGACCCTTGGTCCTCTCTAAAATGTCATTGACCAATGGCGTACTTGAGCGGTATTGATCATTTGCGTCTGTGAATTTTTATTGTTGCTGTTCTCTTCTTTGGCACACGAACAATAGTCATCCTTGAAGCAGACTCTCAAATCACCAACATCACACGCGTGCTTGAAGCAGACTCTCAAATCACCAACATCACACGCGTGCTTGAAGCAGACTCTCAAATCACCAGCATCACACGCATGCTTGAAGCAGACTCCAAATTTCTATCCTGAACAATAAATGCTTTGTGAGAATGGTCAAAAGTTATTATAATGTGAAGAAATGGAAGAGCACGGAGCATAGGAGATTTTACCAAACATTACTACCTTCACAAACAGTTCGATATTCTACAACTTATTCAGTAACTATAGTAGTTCTTAGTGACCAGCGGGATTCAACCTGACATGTGTGTACGTGGATGTTTACTTATACGTGTAAAGCGGCTGTATGAGTGTACATCAACCTGACATGTGTACGTGGATGTTTACTTATACGTGTAAAGCGGCTGTATGAGTGTACATCAACCTGACATGTGTGTACGTGGATGTTTACTTATTCGTGTAAAGCGGCTGTATGAGTGTACATCAACCTAACATGTGTGTACGTGGATGTTTACTTATACGTGTAAAGCGGCTGCATGAGTGTACATCAACCTAACATGTGTGTACGTGGATGTTTACTTATACGTGTAAAGCGGCTGCATGAGTGTACATCAACCTGACATGTGCGTACGTGGATGTTTACTTATACGTGTAAAGCGGCTGCATGAGTGTACATCAACCTGACATGTGTACGTGGATGTTTACTTATACGTGTAAAGCGGCTGCATGAGTGTACATCAACCTGACATGTGTACGTGGATGTTTACTTATACGTATAAAGCGGCTGTATAGTATACATGTACACTATATACCGAGGAATGGTGTCATATATATGCAAATGTAAATGTACACACGTGTGTACATATCTATATTTATAGGTAGATTTGGACACCAGTACCATTATGTGTAAGTAGTGACTTACACAAGTCTTCTCACTTTTAGTTCTTCCGTTCTTCCTTCTTTTCTTTTTTCTTTCTTCTCTCTCTCTTTTTGTCTCTTGTGCTTGTGCTTGTGTGTTTGTGTGTGTGTTTCTGTGTGTGTGTGGGGGGGGTCTGTATCCCCACATATGTGATATAAAGCAAATTAAAAAAATAAACAATGCTCAAAGACCAGGCAAATATGGAAATAAGGCTTAACTGGATTGAATTATCATTTTACAGTTTCCAGTGCCTGAAATGCTCCCTTTGCACTCGTAAAGAGAAAAAATCGAGAATGTCCGAAACAAATTTACCTTGTGGCAAAAGCAGTTAAGACCTGACTGAAGTTCAATTTAAAGAATGAAAGAAAAATGATAGCGTCGGTGGCTTCAATATATTAACCACTTAAGAAAAGTCATGTCGGGTCTCCGAGTAAAGCTGTAGCTGAAATGAGCCTGTCAAGAAGGTAACCAGGGTAAGACTTGTCGGGTTTTTATGATCCGACTTCAAACGTGATGCGCAGTGTCTGGTGGGATATGGGCAGCGTGGTCAGTTTACATAGATAATAACACATTTGTTTGCTGATGACAGCAGACAATCTTTCCACGTCCCTAACTGCTTGTGCGAGAAAAAGTAACAGATCTTGAACAACACGTGTTTGTTTTGGTGGCCCCATGGCATACAAATCTGACAAAATATCCTTCGACAGTCGTATAAATTAATATGCAAATGTTTCAGGCGCTGATAAGCAAGAAGCAAATGGAACAGCCTCATACAGGAACAACAGTCATTATGCCTATCCACCGATGATCATTATGATTATGTTTCTGTCAACATTCTCGGTATTACCGATCTGCTGGCAGAAAATGACAATCATCTGTGTATATGCATAATGATTGTTATTCCTGTATGAGGCAATCTCATTTGTTTCTTGCTTATAGGCATCTGGAATATTTGCATGCTATTTTACATTTTTCTCAAACGAACTGTGTTTCCGATATTTCTGTGTGTTCCTTGCGGCAACAAAAACAAACACTTGTTATTCAAGATCTGATAGCTTTTCTCTCACAGGTAGGTAGAGACATGGAAAGATTCTGTGATGTCATCAGAAAACAAATGTGTTATTATCTATGTAAACTGACCACGCTGCCGAGGTCCTGCCAGACACTGCGCATCACATCTGAAGTCGGTTTATAAAAGGCCGACAAGACCTACCTTGGATACCTGCTTGCTTTCACAAGCTCACTTCAGCTACAGCTTCACTCGGAGACTCGACTTCAGCCCTTCTAACCAGTAAGTACCCCACTAAAGAATCTCATTACCTCTTTAAATCTAAATTCAGTCAAGAGGCTGATTTCTAGGAGATATTAACTGATCAGGCGTTGGAAATTGTATAATCACAATGCAACCCATTTACTTTAGCCGTGTAACAATGTAAAGCATTGCGGTGAAGATTGTTTCGTTATTATGTCCGACACGAACAATTAATAAATCAAAACGTGGTCAGAACGGGCGTACTGACTGAGATTCAGGGTCAGAAATTACACGTTGCAATGTCTTGTTAAGTGAACAGCACTTGCTAAACACCGCTTAATTCTAACTTGAACAGGACCCTACGTTTCTGCATTCTAAAGAAAAGACAGTAAAAGAAGAAATACCTAAATGATTCATAAAGAAGTAAAAAATAAACAAAAGAACGTCAAAACGATTCAAACCTAGAAGCGACCATACAAATCATAATTGTTTTACGTGTTGAGACTCTAGCTGTGATCCATCAACAGCCTTTTCTTTAATTAGGTCTTTAATCATCTTGTTAAGCCGCCATCTCGCTCTCTCACGTAATCGTCAGGCCAGGTGAGCCCAGGTGTTAGGTGCCAGGGGGTTCCTGTTCACAACTCTAGCCAGGATGTTTGGTCTTGTCCACTGAAGAGTGTAGCAGTAGAGGAGGTATCAACACACTGGTTAGCCCTCTGTGTACAGGTGGGATTTGAATAAAAGCCATTTAGTCGGTGCCAGGTGCCGACCTGGTACGGGGTTAGTTAGGCAAGGCGGCAGTGACGCAACAAAGAAAGCTGTTAACCCTTGTAGTGTCGACCAGCAGCGTTTGCTGCAGCAAAATGTAATCCAGTCAGATTACGTAATAGCATTTAGGGACACACTGAACAGTTAAGGACTCGCGTGGATTTGGAATTCTGAAGAAAGTATAAATGTATTATGGTTTATTTAAAAGGTGAAAAGGTGTTTGTTTGATCAATATATACAAAGATGGTTCCCGGAAATCAATAATAGAATAGAAGAAAGAAAGAAAGAAAGAAAGAAAGAAAGAAAGAAAGAAAGAATGAATGAATGAAAGAAAGAAAGAAAGAAAGCAAAGAAAGAAAGAAAGAAAGAAAAAAGGACAGATAGGAGAAAGTAATAAAGAAGAGATTAAAGGGTTAAAGAAAGTGAACCACAAAGCTATTTAAAATTATTGTGCTAGCAATGATATGGATAGCAGATAATCCAAACATGTGATCGCTGAGGGATTCATACCTTAAAGGCATCCAGATTCTATGTCACTGTGACCCCTAGGTCTGACGCCTATGCCTTGTGTCTCTAATGCTGCGTCTATCGCCTGTAACTGCTTTGTCCAACACTTGTGACTGCTTTGTCCAACACTTGTGACTTCATTGTCTGACACTTACGAGCGCTGTAATTTCAGATCTCATACGACCATGAGGACCCTGCTGCTACTCTTGGCGCTGGCCGGGACAAGTCTGTCGGCTTACCTACCAGCAGAACGCGAGGTGGTGCGCAGTGTGGGTTTGACTGGTGGTATAGACATAGTTCTGTCGACGGCGCTATCAGTCGCCATCGCACCCCTTTCCATTGTGATTTCTGTCGTGGCGTCAATTTTGTTGCAAATAACTGTGGGCACTGTAATACACTCCTTGGTTAGTTTGGTTTCTGGTGTCCTGAACGCCGTTCTGATCATTTTGAACGCTCTTCTCAGTCCCGCTTGTCTTAAGCTCATCCTTGCAGCTGCTGCTTCGCTCGTCACTGAAGCTGTCGCTGCCATCCTTAGAAACCTCTCTCTTGTGATCAGCGCATTGACAGGTAAGCAATTCATGGCAGCTTGGCCTGTACTACAGTCAAGCCTCCCTATTGTAACTGTTGAAAATGCACCAGAAACAGGTTTAACTGAGAGGGGTCTTCATAGAGACTACTTGTTGTGTAACCCAGCATGGGTCGGTGAAAACAAATTATTCTTATCTAAAAACGAAGTTGTAACGGGGAAGGTCTTAATAGGGAGGTTTTACCGTATTTGGTAGAATTTCAAGGTTTTTACAAACTGGTTATACAGTACAACGAATTAAGGCCAAAACTTCTGGTCTTCCCTTCCACCCTTGCTCTCGTTCATGCATTCAAGCATGTGCAAATCCCTGCCTCTACCCCTCCCTACACATCTACACGTATGCACTCATAAACACAAGTACACAAGCATCGATTCTGTTGGGAGATTTCTATCCTCTTATAACTATTAGTTAAAATATCCAAAACATACCGTACATAAGCAACCATACAAGCATCTTACGGACACGTCCAGTCCACACAAAGACAAAGTAGTCGACCCGCACAGTACAAAGGGTTTCAGAAAATACACACAATGAAAAGGTCAATAACCTCGTTTTTTCGTAAGATGCCAACAAAATGCACGCAGCGACAGACCTCTGTTAGTTGTTAACAGTTCCAAAAGTCCACACAGACTGCTCAAAAATGTCTTCTACAACCTCATCAGGGTAGGTTCACAGTTCACAAACACAGTGGTATGGATACCTCTTGAAGTATGGTCGAATGTCACCACTTCTTGCTAATTTTGAAATAAATCCGACTCCGCTGTACGCAAACCCCTGGAAGGTACCAGCTATGCAGTAAAAGTACTACCGCGTATAGTTTGTCCCATTGCGATCAGTTACCTGACTGATTGCAGTGGGAAATGTTCCGATCCGATGACTGTGATTATAAGAATAGAACATGTCACGTTTTCCGTAACATTCAGAGACCGGCAGTAGTGATTGTCCCAGAAACCTCGCTGTTCAGGTTTCATGTTGGGGGACACCTTAGTGAGATCTCTCCGTGACAGTTTATAAACTTGCTCTCAACAAAAGTAGGATCGAGTTCCACATACACGTTCGGAGCACGTGTTCATTTTAACCCATGACCTATGTAGGCCTAGTGTCTCAGTCGCTATATTGACAATTGTGTATGCGGTTTCTTAAATGCTTATTATTGTTACAGACACAGCGGTAGTACTGTGAATACTTTGACAGTGTAATATAGCACAGAGGGAAGGCAGTTACTTATTAAAAAATCTTTCTGTAAGTTCCTCCAATGCTTTAAAATGAGCCTGGGCTTCTCTGGATTATTCCAGTCTTTACTCGTGCAAGCTATAAGAACATACAAACAAGTCTGTTAGCACTTTAGTCAATTTAAGTGTGTGTGCGTGTGTGTGAAGAAAGAAATCAATTACTATACATTTAAAACCTGCTGTAAAGTTAATATAATATAATGTTTTTGTTAACCTGTGTGCAGGTCTTGGCTGCAGTACCCCGCCGTATACGTATTAATTCAGAGCGACGCCCAGTCTCAGAGTCTGTGAGTACTGTGTTTATCAGTAAGATGTCGCCGATGGCCACTGGGTTGGTTTTATCAGTCACGGACTGCATTCAAGATAATTTTAAGTATAACTGCGCAACATCTACAAGTCATGGAAATAGAATGATTTCCTTAATTACAGGTTCATCAGAAAAGTCAAAGAAACGACCATAGACAATTCAAAATGTCTGGCATCTTTTGAATTAAGAGATAGATGAATTGACATGTAAATGGTTGCGCATTCCTATACCTTAGTAACTTCGACAATCTGCTCGCCCAACCACACGCGCTCGCACGCACACGCACACACACACACACATGTGCAAATACATCCCACTAACACACTCATGTAGATTTACTTAAATGCAGAATTTTTTAACTAACCTTTTTTTCTGTTTTCCAGTGGCATTTCTCTAACAACCAGTTCCCCATAACGGAGTTATCTGCCGCGGTAGCTCTTATGCAGCTGTGAGGACGTATCCATCATAGTTTGTGCTGCCACTCCAGCAATAAATTAAGCATACCACTGTCAAATGCACGAGTTCAGCTTTGTGTATTGTACCGGTCATTGTGTGACTGTAAATGATAACAGATTGATAGTAGCGGTCATTGTGTGAACGTAAATGATAACAGAGTGATAGTAGCGGTCATTGTGTGAATGTAAATGATAACAGAGTGATAGTAGCGGTCATTGTGTGAATGTACATGATAACAGAGTGATAGTAGCGGTCAT
>SMGT01007510.1:515087-560224 GCA_004794575.1 Lanistes nyassanus
CCCCACCCCACCCACCCCCCCTCTCTCTCTCTCTTCGGCCAGCTTCACGGTCGAAGAAACTCGTTACACCAAATAAAGAAACAAATGTTGCGCTGCAGTCTCAATGCTAAGCAGCATAGAACAATTAATGTAAATAACGCTGGAAAGTCATCATCACCATTTTTTTCATTAAAAAATGCATTCCAGATAGACTCTCGACAGACATACACACATTATTCCAATGCACAATTAGGAGGTCACAATTTTCTTAAATTTAAAACAAGGGAACTGGACCGAGCTAAGACATGACAAAGGCAAAGACGAAGACAATCCACATGTTTCGGGGCAATTTTCTGTTACGAAATTTATGATCCGTACCTCTCGATTTATTTCTGATCAATCCAAGGTAATACCAACGATATACAGTAAATATATGTACTGTAAATCTTTGGTAGTACCCCCATCAGGCGTTCCGGTGACAATGAAATCGACAACGATTTTACGGGAGCAGCAGCGTTAGATTGCAGCATTGCCAGGGGAAGCAAATCGCTTGGATTATATAGTCACGTGGCACATTGCCTGTGAAGGTCACTTCTGACAACAACGTGAACGAGGTGAGGTGTTATCAGCAGAAAGCAATATTAGACATGCTACTGTTTTCCATATGGCCTTCCCAGTTTTAGTTTTCTTATCAAACATCTGCAACATAGGTCCAGAGAAGAAAGGAACCAAGAGCCCTCGGTTAAGTCTCAAACCGCACAAATTAACTTACTAAGCGAGTTCGACGAATGCTACTAAGCGCTAAGTCAACTGTCCTTAGAGGCCCTTCAGTTCTTTGAATTCTGACTTTCTTTTGTTATGCCAGTTCAGGCTATGATACGAATGCAAACTTTGTCAGGATTTTATGTGTATCCTTTCGATGATGTTTACTGGGACAGTAAAATAAAACTAGCTGTCTCGCAGTAAGTTTTAGACGACTGAATATATTCACTTGTGACTGTGCGA
Organism: Lanistes nyassanus; assembly: GCA_004794575.1. Classification (NCBI taxonomy): domain Eukaryota; kingdom Metazoa; phylum Mollusca; class Gastropoda; order Architaenioglossa; family Ampullariidae; genus Lanistes; species Lanistes nyassanus. Next base: position 516,072 of record SMGT01007510.1, read on the forward strand.
GTGTGAGTCTTTGTGTAGACGTGCGAGCGTGTGTATTTTCTGCAGCGTCTCAGTTGAACAGAGAAATAAACTACAGAGCCTTTATATATGAACTACATAAAACTGCGACCCATCCCCCAGAAAAAATAAAGCACAGGGAGCCATTAAGAAGACTTTCTAGAAATTCTGCTAACCACTGTCTTCACACAGCAGGGTTTGATTCCAGCATTCTTCTTGACAGTGTTATGCTTTTAATTTAGAAAGTTATACCGCAATCGATAATTTGATGCTCTGTGATTTACATTTTTTCGGCAAATCAAATGAAATCATTGATTTTTTTTCCACATTAGAAATCAAAATGGCTGTTGCGCGCCCCCAGCTTCGTGGTTTGCTGAAATCCAAGGTGAAGCGAGACTTTGTTGTTGCCGTTGCATTCTCTGCCGTCTGCACTGCAGCATGGAAGCTTGGGGTGCAGGAGCCACGCAAGGCATGTTTTGCAGAGTTCTACAGGTATACTGGCATCACAAGAAGGCTACAAATAAGATCCAACATGGCAGGCCTGACATTGCATTTTTGACTTGCCCTATGGGTCGGTTGTTTGCTTATTCAAAGATCACTGGCACTTGCTTGCTAACCCACTGTCCTTTATGTGGAAGACATTTGAACTATTTACTTGCACAGTTTGTCAGATTGTTAGAAACACTATTTGGCCAACAACTAGTCACTTTCTCCTATTGGTGAAGCAACTGTTAATGTCAAGTTCCACATGGTTCTTCACCATTATGATCTTTGTGTTATTGTGCTGGTTTGAGCATGTGCGTGTTTTGTATAACTTGATTACATTGAAATGTGGCAGGCTACAAACAAATGACTGTTAACAAAAACGCCTGTTGGTGTGGATTTGTTCTTCTTCAGAACGTACAATCCAACGCAGGATTTTGAGAGAATGAAGGCAGCTGGAGTGTTTCAATCAGTGGCACCTGATGGGTCAGTGGTCAAAGATTGGTGACAACGTGACAGCACTAGGTGAGCTTCATCAGTGAAATCTGAAAAACGTTTGGAAATGAACAAGTCTGTTCTCTCTTTGCTTCTTTATTTCATTCATCCTGTCTTGCCTGTCCAGTTGCTTGCCTATGCCCACCATGATAGTGTCAAATAAAATCCTTCTGTAAATTTACAGTTGTAATGATCTCTTCTCAGTCATATAGTTTTGGATCAGTAAAGATAAATTTTTTTGAGAAATTGTTCATATTTGTTCATATATTATCATTTGTAGACTTGTACTAAATTAGACCCAACCAAAAACTTACAATTTAATGCATAAAAATAGCATATTAAATACAATTTATGGTATTGTTACAAATGTTAGTAAGGGCTCCCAATTTAAAGAATTTATATTTTGCCTCCCTAAACACAAAAGATTAATAATAGTGAAAACCTGATGTTCAATATAGCCATAAGGTGATAAATATGTTTAATGTTTATAAAAATGTCACTTAATTGTCCAGCTTAAAGATCCTTAAATGTATCAAAGCAAAACATCCATTTTTTCTAAAGCACTGAATATACGTATATGATTAAACTTCTGAACATTTATCAGTCTTTGGTAAAAAGCTCAACAGATGTAAGAAGAGTGATTGCTTCAGCAATTAGATGAATGCTTCAGAATGCAGAAAATCCTAAAAACAGCACAAAAATGAAATGTGCATAGAAAGTGCTATGGTGGCTTAGTTTTGAACTAACTAATGAAAAGGGATACTGAATGGTTGGAATCATCATCCAGTGCTGCATGTAGTAATATTTTTCTTGAAATGGTTGCCATTTTGTGCTGTTCATTTTGCAGGATTATATATGTAATATAGGCTTCTGTATGTTCCAGGTGTGTGTGAAACAATTGCCTGACTGGGAATTGGGACCAGTTGGACTTGTGTGGTGACTGAATCTGAATCACAACATAAACTTGAATAAACATCATATCAGCTATTTTCCTCCCTATTTTTCTTTCCTTCACTTCCTCATGATAAGCATTGTCCAGAGAATGACACTATATTAACAGTGCGCATGTAGGTGTGCACATGCATGAGAAGGACTTCAAAGAGGGGGAGATAAGCTACCTCCAGCATCAAGTGTTTGGTGATGCATGCACATTCTCCATGCATATGAAGACGCAACAGATATTAAAATGACTCAAAACTAAGTTTGCAGAATTTAACTAGTACTTCTCATAGTATTAACAGAATAACAGCACAGCCAACCATTCACCCACCTTTTTGTCTCCCAGCTCTTGAAATTGGGCCAAAACTGGTCTAAGCTCTCTGAACTTCAATAGTCTTAGAAGGGAGAACGATAAGTCCAGGAGTGAATGAATTTGAAGTTTCCTGTTTCAAACATTTGCATATGTTAAGCAGATAACTGCATCATCTGCAGGTGCCTATTCACTTAAATCAGTACACATATGACCAGACCCCACAATGCCCATTAAAACTGTTCATATCTTTAAAACAGTTTTATTTGTCAGGTTAATACATGTAACAAACTATGGACAATGTATGTCAAAACACCAGCTTGATAACTACCAAATCATCTATTAAGAAGGTATGAAATTGCATGTGAAAACACGTCTCCCAGACTTGTCTAAAACAGCTGTGATCAGAAAGATGTGCATCTCTCCATAAAGGCTGCATGAGATTCATTTAACAGATAAAACTTGTTTTTACGTCAGGCATGCTGCTCAAGCCCGTCATTAGCATGAAACTGGCGTACAGGTATTGTCAAACACATGCACAATGCACCTTGGCACAGTAATATAAACTCGATTGAATCTGTTTGCCAATGTGCCCATAGAACTCAACTGATGTATTGTCAGCACAGAATTAAATATTTCAAAAAACTTATTTAATAAACTATAGCTCTCTGATGAATGTATCTGAGATTTTAAAAAGTAGGCCTTCACTGATTTCCCTTTAATGCTTGGGAATTTAGTAAGTCCAAATGGCCACCTTAGTAACTGACCACTGATTAAAGACTTGCTTCCGCTGAAAATGCAACTGCATGGTATGAAAAGGTGATCTTTGACAAATCTTGTTAAAAATATCTTAAATGTACTCTGACACATAATACCAAATACACATAACAGCTGTTTTGGTCAACAAACTATGCTTTGTTGTGACCACATTTTTGCAAACTCTTCATACACCAAGAAAACATGCTCACATGATCTATAAATGTAGAGGTTTTGTGTGTCTGCTACACTGCAAGGGAAAACCTCAGCCTGTGGGTGATGTAACAAAGAGGATCTGCAGATGATAAATTGTGGCCAAACCATTAGCCGACATCATGACTCATGTATAAACATCACTATTATTCTACAGAGGCTAGAGCATGAGAACTTCCCAATTCGATGGGTGCTACTCTGCTGGCTAGGAGCCGGTATTTGATAATTGATTTTGGTAGCACTACCAGTTTTTGGAAAATTTGAGAAGCAAAGTTTGTCTAGCAAGACCAGCTTTGCAATGGCCGGCTGGTGTCTGATCCAAGTTTTTACCCCCCGGACCCCTACCTTTCAGGTTTTTGACAAATGTTGAGCAGCACTCATACAATTCAAGTGCATTGTACCACATAATTCTACTAACATCTCTGTGATGAGTTATTCCCCAAAGAATAGTAATTAGTGAGAAAGTTACCAATATCTGTAATAAATACATATATTTAGTGTCTTAGAGGGACTACATGCCACGTTTTGGCTTGGACAGCATTGTCGGTATTTTTAACTTGATCCGAAAATGCTAAATGTAAGAACTATTGGATGTAAACAACAAATATTGCTTGACAACTATTTCGTGTGATACAATTGATTGATTTATGGCGCTGATTGCTTACGATGGACTGTAGATGCACTTTTTGCTCATGATGCTTCAGTTTCATATTAACAAAGAGATTGTCCAGTGACCCTTTTGTTGGGGGGGGGGTGTATGAGACCCCCACTTTTTCTGTGGCCCAGCATCATGAGGGTGGTACCCATCCTTGCTGCCTTACATGCACTGACCCATGGCTCAAGTCAAATGCCCATTCCCAGCTGGGTTAACTGGGGGAAGTGTTCTGCAGCAAATGGATATGGAACCAAGGCTGTTAGGTTCAGAGGTCAGCACTCCAACCACTCAGGCATCCAGTTCCCCACATTTATGCAGACCAGTAAACTTAGAAATCAAATTTATGGAATCATTCAGGTAGGGACTTTTATTTGAGATTATTGTTTTCAATAAATCAAATGAAATTTGTGCTATTTTCAAAATCTAAAATCATACGACTACAAGACTAGTAACCACATTATAAAGATACGACCAATTGAAAGCTATATTGTAGACTGGTTGATGTTCACAATAGGAAGTACATTCCTTTTATGTCTCTTGAAATTGTGCTCCTGTTCTTGGATTGATTCTGATATGCACTCCCTATTTTATAAATGGCCCTGAATAAACTTTTTTTTAAAAATCTGTTTTCATTTTAGTCGATTATTCAGTTTTTACAACAGAGAATGGATGCACCTTGGACAACTGTGGCCTGCCTTACACTAGAACTTATAAATATACAGGTATACTTATCTTGATTAGCATATAATTCAGTTTTACTTGCTTTATCATATTGGGTTTACAAGTCATAATTTAGGAACTGGCAAAACAGCAGAGTTGAATGCATAGACTCACAAATAACAAGTTATAATCTCAGTTTACAAGATAAACCAAGTTAAAGTGTCTGTTCTATTATTAAACAAAGAACTACTATCTCATGCCTGTACATGAAGAACAAAGAAACGTCAAGAATCATACACCAGGATATCCACCATGAGAATACTGTAACAATTTTGTTAAGGTGAGGCACAGCTTTAACACTTCGTGTTTCACATACAAATGTATTCTGCAATAGAGTCTTCAGCACTTGTTTATATGTATCTTGTCAAAAATGCTGAGCTGTTTCTAATTGTATGGGGGAAAAAAAGGGAAACTCCAGTGTATCTAATGTGAAAGAACCAGGGGTGGCTTGCATGAGCTTTCATAGTTGCTTTTCTGGTTATAAGAGTGGTCAAAGGCCCATTCACCCTGCGTATTTTACATGCAGCTTTACGTAGAAACAGGAGATAAGAACACTCATGCATACCAACCCTGGTCACGTTCCCCATAGGATTTGGTTTTCTGCTTCAAAACATCTTAACAATAAGATATACCACGAGGTCCACCAAACCAGCGATGCTCAGCCCCAAACTGTGTTTGCCCCACAGTAGTCTTTTCAAAAAGAAAATGAACGCTTCATTTCTCTAATTGAACAGGCTACCTTTTGTAATACTAAGCACCGTGTATTCTATCCCCCGTAACACCCTGCCTCTGACTGCCTTGGTGGTCTAATGGTTAAAGCACCCTTTTCTGAGGGGGCAGGTCATTAGCCAAGTCATACCTAAGACTGAAAAATTGTCAGTCTAACAGCTGCCCTGCCAACATCTGGCACCATAGGGAACAGCACTAGGATTGGCTAGCCTGGTGTCAGTATGATGTTACTTGGGTGGGACTGAAGCCTGTGTTGTGACAGCAGTCCCAGTGTGGCAGCACATTCACTCGTCTCAAGCAACACCGTCCTGATATGCACCTCTTGCACCTGGACTTTAAGCAACAAAAACCAACCAGCCAACCCTGTGTCCCCCTCCCCCCAGATCTACTGCTATCATGCTTTTTGATAATTTATGGTCTGTCTATAAAAAAATGTATGTAAGAGCAGCAGATATAATCATGAACGGAAATAAATTTAACCACCATTTGAGTAATTATTAAGCTATCAACCCTTCTTTAAAATGTCTCTCGTCAGCTGCAACAGTGGCGTTAGCTGTCAGTGATAAATAGATCCTGTAGGACAGAACGTAACCATGAACCAGAAGAGAAGCCGGTGAATAATACCATAATAACTACATGACGTGAAAAACGAAGTCATGACTTCAATGTAATGTTATAATGCTGGGTACATGATTTCACAGGTTTCAAACTTAATGCAAATATTGCACATGAAAAATATTCCATTGTAGCACAATTTCCAGAACACCAATGTATACGACACAACATTTGAATCTTAGAATATCACTTACATGTATATAGAAAAAGAGATTCTGTTTAAGCAGCATGTCAATGGTTGGTCTGTCTTTATGAGAATTTACACTGGGAATAGACCATCCCATAATGTGAATTTACAAAATGCTTATGAAGAATATCAGTCTGCCTGATCTTGCTGACTATGCACAGTATAAGAAAATACCTTTAGACATTTTGTACTTACTTGCCATTCTCGCACTAAAACACCGTGAGTAGTCTTTTTTTTTTTTAAACAGCTTCCTGCTGATTGATTCCCCTTGACCTCTGCCTCAGGAAGAAACTGTTGAAGTGGAGGTGTTCATGGGCTCTTGCTTGGCTTTATCAACCCTATCAACACCACCACAAGCCTACTAATAAGTAGCCAGAAAGATGCGGTTATTTTGCATCCATCTGCACCACCAACAAGCCTGCTTGGCTACATAAGCATGTGCACACACCTGCACAGCATCAAACACAATTTGGCACATAGACACAATGCGCACACATTCTGTAATGTTTTGTGCCATCCAATCTCAGTAAAGGTGGGGGGTTTTGGCAGGGGAGGGGGTATTATTGTTGTTGTTGTAAGGCGAATGACTACAGAAGGTTGACAATAAAGTATATTCTTGTATTCTTCAGCACAAGAATGCCAGAGAAGGTCTTTGAGAAGCACCTACCTTATTCAAAAAGCTGATCACATTGGGAACTAAGATTAGAAAATAAATAGTCATGCAAAGAGAATTCTAAGGAATCAAAATTCTCCTTTCATGCTGTAATATGGCCTCAGCTTCTGGCACAGCATTAATTAAACCCCAAAAACCAGTTGATTATCAAGAAATGCATATCCCATCATCACTGAATTCTTTTACATGACTGCATGTACTCACAAAACAATTATGCCCCTTAAATTCTGTGCACACATATGCACTGCAGGTGGTGGAATGCTATGCCCTTTAGAAAATCTATATTTCAGTTATTACTGAACATAACTTTTGCTGTATACATGATTGTGCATAACTTGCTTTTTCATTCCAAAATCTCAACTATGCCAGGCATAATATAATACTCTATAATACAGTGTATCAGCAAATAAAATATCAATAAGTTGGATACTAGTCACATGACTTGCTAAATTTAAGATAGCTGTAAGATGTAACAAGTCACCCATATAATAAATCACTGTAAACCAGAATATTCTCTCATAATCACACAGCTCTAACCCAAGGGGTTTGGATAAAAATTAGCAGAAAAATAAAACATAGAAAACAAGATTTAAAAGATAAACTGACAGTCACAGCCCTATCAAGAGTTGTGTATCATCTGAAAAATGTCAGATCTGACCTCATTAAAATCTTAAGTTAACTCTGAAGTCAGCAGACATCTCTAGCACTGCACTCATTTGCTCATTCCAATATCCAAGTTCTTATTTTTCTTTGGTTTATTAATGTACCTGGGAATGCACTGGCCAACCCTGAAATACTTTCTGATAAGGAAAACTAGAGTTTACTACAGAGGATTTCAGTTTCCAGTACACCACTGCACCTTGGGTTCTTGGAATTTGTTTCTTTCATAGACTATTTTCTGTCCAGGCTATGCATCTAATGATCCGAGGCTGTTGTGTAGGGATGTGGAAGACTAGTACACCTGTAGCACACTCTGGCCTTTTCTTATGGCAGTGTGTCAATTACTGCACACTTCTGCTGATGTCTCTGGGTCTGTAAACCTCTGGTTGACCCCTCTGGTGACAACGGTTGTGGCTGTTAGTGTTAGATATCAGTCACTCGCTTCCTCTGCTCTCGAGGTAACACCTTGGGTCTTGCACCACTGCCTGCAGTACAGAGTGGGTGCAGAGGTTAGTGGGCACTTTTCACACAAAATGCTTGAGGCAATTCACAAACATCCATCACACACCTGTTTCATCATCTTGAAGCAAAGCTAGGCAGCAACGCACTTTTATACAGTCAGGATTATGGAGACTTTAAAAAAAAAGCTGACATGTTTGCATGTCTGTCAGCACGCCTGCACATCCGTATGTTAGCATCGCTGCATGCATGTTGTCATACCCGCTTGTGTGTTTGCTTGCCTGCAGAGGCATGTTATTATACCTGCATGTCTGCATGTGCGTTAGCATGTTTGCATGTGTGTCTATGTCGGCATCCATACACACGCCAATGTAGCCCTGAAATCTTCTGGTTGTTAAGAAGTGTTAGACACCACATTTTTCATGGTACAAGCTTAAAGCCATCATGAATTAGGTATCCACTAACAGCTGAGTGGGCTGGACAGTGGCAACAAACTACACCCTCTTGCTTTATTCCACTCACAGAAGTCAAGGCTGCTGAACCCCTGTAAGGATGCAAGACTTTCTCCAAACAAGTTATAATATTGAGCATTTATTTACTGCTGGCTTTGTAATTCCTACCTTCAGCAGGTGCTGCAGGCTCTGGCACACCTGTTCTTATCACCTTTGTTCTTGGTGGAGCCACTGGCTTGGGTCCAGACTGCGATGATGATGATGATGGCTCTGGCCCCACCTTCGGCAGCACAGATGGCTTTGATGGTGAAGATGTTTGTGAAGGCGCATTCTGAGTGGGAGTGACCACTGGTTTCGGAGGCAGCACAGGTTTTGGTGGTCGACCATGATTGACAGTTTCAGATTTTTCTCTTTTTATAAAACTGTCTGGTTTACTCTCATTATTGACTTCCGAATTACTATTGTTTACTACTACTGATCTTTCACATGGTCCCTTGCCATCAGAGACCTTGTTATCTTCATCAGCACTGTCCACCCTTCCGTTTGCATCAATTTTTCGTCGAGGTCTTCTCGGTTTGGGAGACTTTTTCAGTGAATCAAGTTCTGCTGTCTCCAGTGAAGTTGCACAAGTATCATCTACTTCACAGTCTATCTCATCAACCTGATGTTCTCTAACATTCTTGTGGCACGTACGTGATAGTGCTGATGATTTTAATTTTGGCATCGTTCTGCTCATCAGCTCATCGCTCCTTGCTGGCCAACTCACATTTTCAGCTGATGCCGAAAAAGACATCTTAAGCTGTCCAGGTGATGACAAGGGATCCCCTGCCTGAGCCAGCTGCAGTGATTTTGTCATCTGAACAGGAGGGTGAGTGATATCCACATCTTCGTATGGGTCATCCCAGTCATCTGTAATTTCCTTTTCAGCTCCTGAAACATATAGCTGCTTTAGAACAAACTCCTGAACTGCTATTTTTTCACATGAGCACACAACATCCTCCGGCATACGGAAAATAGAAATCATTTAAAAGAAGAATATGCACAGCTCAGACTAATAAACAGAAGGATCAGTCTTACAAACATTTCTGTTTATGTGGATTAGTCTGACAAAGATCAGATCCTTGCAAAGAGATGCACAACAAAACAATGTGCAGGTGGAGGTATACTGACCACAAGTTTTACATAAGACACACATATATACACCATCATATGATCACCACCACAAGTTTTACATAAGACACACATACATACACCATCATATGATCATCACCACAAGTTTTACATAAGACACACACACACAGACACCATCATATGATCATCACCACAAGTTTTACATAAGACACACATACAGACACCATCATATGATCATCACCACAAGTTTTACATAAGACACACATACACTGATACAGACACCATCATATGATCATCACCACAAGTTTTACATAAGACACACATACAGACACCATCATATGATCATCACCACAAGTTTTACATAAGACACACATACAGACACCATCATATGATCATCACCACAAGTTTTACATAAGACACACATACAGACACCATCATATGATCATCACCACAAGTTTTACATAAGACACACATACAGACACTATCATATGATCACCACAAGTTTTACATAAGACACACATACAGACACCATCATATGATCATCACCACAAGTTTTACATAAGACACACATACAGACACCATCATATGATCATCACCACAAGTTTTACATAAGACACACATACAGACACCATCATATGATCACCATAAGTTTTACATAAGACACACATACAGACACCATCATATGATCATCACCACAAGTTTTACATAAGACACACATACAGACACCATCATATGATCACCACAAGTTTTACATAAGACACACATACAGACACCATCATATGATCATCACCACAAGTTTTACATAAGACACACATACACTACAGACACCATCATATGATCATCACCATCTTTCTGGATGGCACCATAATAATATAAATACAATCTGCAACCAGGAATTTATCCTATCTATAACATAATGAAATTGTTATTTCAAATGTAACCATAGCATGGATATTAACTGGGAACAGTTTTATTAGCACCAAACCAAAACTGACGACAAAACTTTCAGACTAAACCATTAGCTTGGGCCAAGCACAAATTAAGCTCTTACAACTGATAAACAATAAAACATCTTGCTATCATTAGTTTGTCACCAAACTGTGTTATCTGGTTATTCTGTTATTCTGGTTGTTTAGGAGGGGTGGGGCAAGGAGCTCAAATGGATGGGAAAAGATTCAAAATCAAAGAAATCTTATAGCTAGGAGAAACCGACAGCATCAGATATATCACATATTTTGTGCTTACATGAAGCAACTCAAATAGTACAGATAATTCCATAGCAAAATCCAAGACCCTGCTGGCATTCCTCTCTTTTCACATTCCTCGGGACTCACCTTTTTGGCTTGTCTCGGAAACTTGTTTCTTAAATTTGGGGGATTGGGGACTGGAGGCGCCACCGACATCCCCCTGGTACACATTGGAAGCAGCCTGCGGTGGCTGAAGGGCCAGTGTCAGTATGCCAGACGCCGTGTAGCCTGGCGGGGGAAGCGTTGCTTCACTCTCTGCTGCAGCTGACCGAGAAAATTTCCACCTTTTGGGGTTTAGAGCTTTACTCAGCCGTTTCACTGGATCTACTACACCCCACTTGCGCTGTTCCAGTGATCTGAGAAATGGTGAACAAAAGTTTGGTACACATATTCTGTCCCACAAAATGTGCAAATCACATTCTGATTTGTCTGTGTAGTGTGTATAACTGGGTGACTGTTGCTTAAGGCCATAGGTGTCTCATTTTAAAGGGTGACTGTACTCACAGCCTTTAGCCTTCACTGAATGCTCTTTTTGTCATCTCTCACACGATTCAATCCCCAGTCCAGTTTGAATCCAATACCCAAAATTGTGGTTCAGAATGACACTTGTTTTACCCAACAGCAGATTGTTGTTAATAGTACTGCATGACTGATAATCTCAACATATTAAAATAAATACAATATCAGCTACCACCCAATAATTCACTGTGGAAAAAAGAATTTCAATAATAGGAAAGCCATAACACCTGATGTATGTGTAACCGCTCAGGGTTATGCTGCTGCACCCAATTGTAAAGGAGGATGGACACATGAATCATAACACCTGGGGCACTACGTGTCAAATGCATTTATGGAGTTACATCCCTTAGTACTGTGTACATCCTACAAGGCCATATATCGAATGTAAGGAAGTTCTTACCCTGTAGAATGAGTTCTGGGCAGTGAACCATCGCTAGAGGCTCCAGAATGTCCACAAGTACTGCCACTACCCGAACCTCTCTTGCAAGTGGTCTGATTCCGGTCACCAATGCTGACGTCTTCATACTCCGTTGCCAACTTCTTGGCACGCTCTAATTCTTCATATTCACTCTCCGTGACCTCTTCAATGCTCTCAGCAACAATCTTGTGTGCTGGTGGCATGACAAAGTAACCATCTGGAAACTCAAGTTTGCGCTTAAAGCCCAGCGTAACGTCATGACGGAGTGGAATCCAAACAGCAGTGTTCACGACAGGACTAATTGCAGAGGTTGAATCTAATGGAGATGCAAGGATTTCTTTGTCTGTGAGCACCTGAAGTATGTGGAATTCTGTTGGTAAACGTGAGTAACTTCCACCGTTCCCTTCTACCACAGAAACACTCCCTGCAGGTACAGCTTCCTTGCCAGAAAAAATGTCTGCTATATCAATGACCTTGAGATCTGCTGGGTCTGTCTTTAGAACCATGCTGACTTCAAGATCCAAAGGAATCTTCAGCTTATCCAGCCTTCCCCCATCTGGCCCAAGTCTTTCACACTTCAACACAGGAACCTCTCCAGTGTTACTGTTTTTGGATTTCCAGAAATCTCCGCTCTTCAAATTTTTGATTTTCCAAAAATCCCCTGCTTTGATGCTCCTTGGCTTCAAAAACTCTGTCTTGTATTTTTTAATACGAAGGATATCACCATACTTCAGTATGAAGGGTTGTGGAAAGTCCGCTGCTATATCTGCCAACACTTGAACTCTTGAATTATTTGGCAGTGATAAAAGTTCCAGTATACTAGAAAACATCTGTGGTGCTTCCACAAAATGAATTCTTTGTGATTCTCTAATAGCAAAATAACAGCTATGTTTTGGATCTTTGACAAACAGCTTTTTTGAGTGCAGCACTTCGTGAACAACAATATCTTTACATTTTCTGAGGCAGCCTGCCATTTCTTTGGGAAGGTCCTGATAACGCAGTAATCCTGCATGAATAGGAAGCTGATATTCATATTCAGCAGCAAAGCTGCTGATGTTCTGTGGGTGTATTTTTTTCCTTACCGGCTCTTCGTAGTCACTGGATGAGCGATGCAGACGTACATGCAAGTTGGCTGAGACTGGTATCTTCCAGTTTGTTCCAGGATTATCCAGAGGTGACACGTCCAATGCATCTTCTGGTCTTGACATATAAATAACTCCATTGAATTTCAATGGCAGGTCTTGAATGCCAAAAGCCATTTCACCAAAAGTATTTTCGCCTGAGAAATCCTCCCCTGAAGAGTCACCAAAGTCTATCAAATCACCATTTTGTGGCGCTGGTTTCAGGCGTCTTGGAACTTTTGCTAAGCTGATTAATTCTTGAAGAGTGTAGACAGTTTCATCTTTGAGCACCGTGAAATTCCCTCTGCAGCTGGAGGATAAGCTGACGATCTCTCCGCTCTCTGTCCTGCACTGCAGTCGGACTCGGCTGCAATCTTTGGGGTCTGCAATTGTTTTAACAAAACGAAACTTGTCTCCAGGCCTGACTGAAAATCCAGGCAAATACGGATCTTCGTAAGATGTGTTGGCTTCAAAACAGGTTGGACAATCCATGAGCAAGTCAGCAATAGTTGGGTAGGATATCACGGACAGCGGTCTGTGTTTTGTCAAATGCAGATTGTCTGTGTCGTCTTCAACCGACTCTTTAGGAGGCAAAACAATAAATTTTGTTGGTATGTCTGTACTCACTTGCACTTCACGCTTCACCTTCGTGGTCGAGTCATAAAATGTGAGATTCACCTGAGGAGGTGCCAGGCCGTTGAGAACAAGGACATCGCCTCGAGCAAGCAAGGCGTTTTGGGACATAAAACTTCCTTGCGTGACAGCCACAGTCTGGGGCAAGGTGTATGTGTTCAGGAATTCCGCCAAAGTCACCTGGATTTCGTCTGAATACAGATGATCTGTACCTTCATCATCTGAATCAGGCGCTGCAGACGCCATTTTGTTTGTCCCCCGACGCGCTGGTCCTTTATTTCCGTATATGTCTTCAGTGTTAAGCCGAGGTCACCTGCGCAGGCGACAGGTAACTGCGGTTGTTTCCCCTTACCTGCTGTGGCACGCACAGGTACCCCCAGTGCTTTCGTGCGGACATTCGTCCGGACAGGTATCAGTAGTAGCACGCACCTCTAGCAGGCACAGCAGGCGAACGTTTGCTGGACCGCGCTCCGCGGCGACCCGCTGTGTCCTGGAACTGGTTGTGAGCACGGGACAGAACTACATGTAAACAAAAATCAAGTGAAGCATTCATTATATTTATTTCAATAAAAGACATGTGGTGAATATTAACGTCTCGCGAAGACGTCTGCAGAATTCTGACATGATGAACAAATGTTACCATTATAACTTACCGAAGATGGTGGTTGTTGCGTAACTTCGATATTATTCAGTAAAGCTCAAAGTAGTCGTGTTGTAATTTTTACTTCAACTGTAGTCCCATAATGTAATTGTTATCACATTCGCATCCAAATACGTACATGAGCCGGCGCACACACACACACGTACACACGTGCACAGAGAAAGAAGGAGAGAGAAGACCATTAATCAATTTTCTAAGGATTTTATACGGTGCTATGTAGTGGCTTTTTTTATTTGAGGGGGTAGGATGGCTGGTAGGTGCGGCGCATATATCCTACTCGATCATTCGCTAGACTGCATGGTTACTCGTGGAATGTGTAGCTACTATACAAGCACGGCTACACTAAGCTGCATGTGTAGTTGGTGACATTTACCACAGGTGTATAAGTTACTTTATCCGAAGTTCCATTGGCGGTCATGAGCAATACGTGTGTTGCCCTACATATGAACTGCCTGTACAACTTCTGTTTGCGACAACCGGCGAGTTTTGTTGTGGAAGTTATCGAGCACACAGTATAACAGATGGAGCAGAAGTATATGTGCAAGTTACACATGCATAATATAAAAATGTCTGTAAATGCTGGTGACTATATATATATAAGTTTGCTCATTAGTACGCAGGTCTTCGGTACCTTAATTAGCAAACAGTATACGTGTTTGGTAAACCACAGATTAATTAGCACAGTGTTTGGTAAGCCATGCGTGGGTACATGTGTGGGTACGTGTGAGACGACGCGTAACGTGAGCTTGAGTACTCTGGTGTATCACCCGATCCTGTCTGTTACAGTTTGCATGAGTTTTGTTTTTGATTCCACCCACCTCCTCAAAAAATTTCTACGACGGTCCGCATCAACCACGCGCGTGCATGCAGTTGAAACTGCGGGCGTGTCAAATGTGAAGAAGCAGAGTGCACTTCGTTAGACTGGAAAGTTAATTTTTGCGCCCCCCACCCCACATCCCTCTCTCCCCCTCCACCCCTTCCTCCACTCCCCCAACCATATCCCCCAGCATGAAGACATCCTGACGTTGAAGACAGGTGTTTAATGACATACAGTGCTTGCAGTGTACTCCGCGGGCTCTGGCAAAAACAGTCATGCCTAAGTATTCTTGCTGTACAAATACTATACCGGCGGTGCCAATGTCTGAAACCTAAACCATGAATGCGAATGTCTCAATCGGCCGTCTGCTTAACCCAGATTTATATAAGTACGTGTTTGATGTACTATATATGATCTGATAAATGACATTACGCCCATCGAGAACAGCTCACAAACACATGAGAATGCGTCTCTTTCCTAACAAAATAAACAAACAGACAGACTAGCTGGCATTCTGCTCGTCTTGTCAATGCATGCTAGACACAAATTTACAAAGAGAACGCAAGAAACGTTCAGTAAGAAGTTGTACGTAACCTGACGACCAGTGAACGTGTCAGTATGCTACTCCTATACACAGCATTACATCGTAGTTCAGTATGAACAGAAGCTGAAAGTTAAAATAGGAAAATATTCGATAGAATGAGCAAAATTAGGGTGAGGTTCACTGTTCTGGCTGCCGTACCGATACATGCAAGGGTTATGTATAATTAATGCCGTTAATTAGTCTGTGTAGAGCGTTCATCTACCTTGGCGGTCACACCAATCATAATATTGTGTCGCTCTGAGGGATGTGACTTTACGCGTACGTGAAGCATTGAGGACTGAATCTTTATGTGTGCATGTACATGACACACTCAGGAATGTTTCTGTACGTATACGTGCTTTGCGTGTTGGTCGTAATCATAATGCTGTATCACAGCTGGAGGCATTATCATTACGTATATCATAAGGTCTATTATACTGTTGATATTCACTGATATATTTGTGAAAATCCACCCACCCACCCACCCGTGTGCTTGTTCTGTAACAACTCTCGAAGTCGCTCGTCTCCAACATCAGCAGGAACGAAACGTCTTTATCCAAAATCTATAGTTGTCTCCAGGGCACAGGCTGTGAAATCCATATGACTTTAAAGGGAGAGGCTATTGATGGGTGAATATGAATTTCTTTAATTCTGTTGCTCACACACAAGTGCACAAATACAAGAGGACTATGGAGCTGGACTGTTCAGCAGGCAGCGTCCTGGTTCCAACCTCTGTATTTCATATTCATACAGAACCATACAAATAGCGATTCAGTTATCTGTGGTACACAGCAATACATGGATTTAATGCGATTCAGTAATCTGTGTTACACACCAATACATGGATTTAATGCGATTCAGTTATCTGTGGTACACAGCAATACATGGAAATTGCAAAAGATATTTAAAATGCTCACGGTATTGCAAATGATACTGTTTAACAACGGTAGTTAAACACATCAGTTTAAAAACTTGCAAAAAGCATAGTCATGGTTGCACAAAGCATAAATCATTCTAAACATGCTCGTTACACTAATTTTTTTATCATACAACGTCATGATCATGCCAAAAACGTATAGCAACAGTTCTCAGTATGTCATCTTAAACAAACCCGCGTGGGTGCGTGCGTGTGTGTGTGCACGCGCGAGAGAGCTCACATCCCAACCCAGACCATAGTACTAAACAAGAGAAACGTAAATATGTTTAATTACACAAACACACCCAGGCATGACAAACTCTTTGAAACGCCATACATACGGACTGAATCCATATGGGGGAAAAAATTAAGGTAGGGTGCAAAAAATGCAGATTATAATTAATTAAAGTCACCTTTGATGTGCTAAGTGTATACGCGTACCTCCACAGACAACGCATTCATAACTATTTTATGTGCATCGCCTCATTAAATTTTTGTATGTACTTTCGGCCTCAAAACTATAACCAGAACTGGAAATGGTCCTACCAGGAATTAAGTGTTTTATCTAATTTATAGCTCACTGTGCAGTTCGGGGCTCCCAGCGATACAGTTTTCTCTGTAGCAGTAAAGTAGTAGAAAAACTTATTTCCAGAGCTCATCTTAATTAACGTAAAGGCGAGTACAGTGTCAATGCCAGTTTCTATGCTACAGGCCATGATCTTTGAACCTTGACGTCAGAAGTGTTGGTCTTGAGTCTCTGTTGTTGAAGTCTTCTTACAGTCACAATGCGTGTCTACACTTCGTATTTTACTCACAAAATCGCCAGTGAAAGAAAGGTCAGCGATTGGTATTGCTTGTTTGCTGAATAGGTTCGATGCTAAAAGAATCCAGCCGGCTGTGCACATGGGAATGAGGGAGCAGTATTGTAGCGATGGAATCAAATTTCTGGTTGACAGTGATAAACAGTGCACTGGATTTTTGTGCTAAGTTTTCTTCGTCTGTCTTCGTCTTTTTTCTGCCATCTGTTTCTCATCGATCTATGTGATGTTGACTAACGTTGTTTTCACAGCTTCTCAACAACTCTCTCAGGGTATTTTTCAGGTGTGAGTATTACGTATCTCTACATAGATCGACATTCGATAAGCACTAATATTTATGTCGCTATTATAAAGAGAAAAGAGACAGGAAGAAGGAGTGAATCTTTTGCTATTGCCTACAGTTTTTTTTTCCCACTGCAACGATCTCCACGGTGACTCGCTCCAAAACAATGTGCTTCCAACTTGCTACAATCTCTCGTCTGTGGGGGATTTACGGATGTTTGTTGCTTTAACGTCCCGCCGCAAACTATGTGCATATCAGGACGGCGTTGATTAGACAAAGTTTACGTGCTGCCACACGTGGGACTGTTGTTACAACACAGGCTTCAGTCCCACCCGGTCATATATATTATGCTGACACCGGGCCAACCAGTCTAGTCCCGTTCCCTATAGCGTCAGGCTTCTGTCAGGGTAGTTACTAAATTGACGATTTTTAAGTCTTAGGTATGATTCGCCCAGGGTGCGAACCACTGACCTCCCGCCACGGAAGCGGACGCATTAACCACTAAACCACCGAGGCGATCTTACGGATTCAATAACAAAAAGTTGACTACAAAGGAAGCTATAGTCCCTCGCCGATGGATTTTAAAACAACAAATTACGTTGGAACTACTAATTAAATTATGGGGATCGACATACGAATATGTGTGTATATATATATCTATAAATAAATGATAGAAAGATCGAAGAGGAAGGTAGAAGGTATAACATTACAAAATTCAAATACAGCACGATATTTGAAACTACCTCGCACTGCTGCTTGCACGTGATGGCTTTCCGATTTGTTTACAATGAGCCCTCGTTATATATATATATATTATACCTGATCGTCCTCGCGAACTAACACAATGAACGATGAATCCTGCAGGGTCTGGATTCTAGTTTTAACTACGCACGTAGAAAGGTAAAAAGAAACCTAATTCCTCTTAATATTTTAGGATGTGATTTCAGTGGATTTAACTATAGACATTGATGTAAGAAATTACGGCAATCGGTAAAGTTTAGGGTGCTTTTAAGTACGCACCGTTCGTCAGTCGGTTGCGGCCACTGCACACCTCCACGAATCTGAAAGATTGTTTTTTTTTTTAAAGCACTGATGCATTAAAGCAGCGATTCAATGAAAGACTGAGTGTTTAAACAGATTTTGTATGCATTGATCAGCACTAGTCATCCTGATGGATTTTTGTCAGCTAAGCAGATAGGTACATTAAGCCAAATAGCCAGCAAACTACACTAAACGCGAGGTATGCTTAGTTTGGCAAGCTCAGGGTCCGTTTACTGTTATTGACTCAAAAGTCCAACTGCACGCACACGAACACGGTAGCACAGTTCCCGCATGAATCCAGAATACTTTGGCGCTGGTCCGGTGCAACCCACCTGGCCGCCCCGCGCATGCTTGCCGAGCGAACTTGACCAAGCGAGACCGACGTGCGCATGCAAGTTCTGGGCTTTCAAGAGCCGGTCAGAGAACAAACGGTACTCTCTGTCTGGGCTTCTTGGCCACTGCGGCCGCTGTCCTGTCCCGAAAGTAGACCAACACTGGGTTCTTCAGATTCAGATTTTCCAGGTCGCTGTCCTTTAGCCGACCAAACTTGCGGCCGTCCAGCGAGCTCCGGTACAGGTGGCTGATCAGGCGATCCTCCACGCGCAAGCACTTCAGGAAGGTTACCATAGCGTCGACTGAGAACGAGGCCAAGTTCCCATCGCTAGGGATTTCAATATTAACTTCTGGTATTGATGCTGCACAAGCACAGAATAAAGTCGCATGCAGTACATACTTTATTAATGAGGGGTAGTGTTGTAGTCGTACACAAGATTTTTTTCGTCTTAGCTGAACTTGCTTATTTTGATACTAAAGTAGGTCTGCACTTCAGAAACAAAAGAAGTCTTCAAGAAATATTTGACAATAGAATTAAGTATACAAAACAAGGAAACAAAATATTATCGCGCATTAGTACTGTCGAGAAGAGATCACAGTGGGTAAATTTTGCTTTTGAAAATCCTTTTTATAAGAAGCGGCTCACCAGCAAAGGACGGAGGTAACTATACAATCTGACCAGAAAGGTTCAAATAAGATACTCACATATAATTCCAGTCTTTGAAACCTTTGCCCTGGCTGTACCAGTTCCACCGCCCACAGGAATTCGGGAGGGCACGTCTGGGGCTCTTCTGTCCCCCTCGGTGTTCCCGTTTCGCTGGCTGCAGCAGAATACATCACAATTGATAGTTTGGGAGGCGACGTCACCCATTTTAATGATTCCAGTCTAAGAGATTCAGGTTTCTCGTTCGTAATAATCTTCCTATAGTTCGAAGGTTAACGGGCTTTCCTAATCGAGCAAATGTGCGTCCTTCTTCGCCATACTTGGCCATCATGCCAATCACATTTGGGACACGGTTTTTGCATGGCTATGACAGAGCAGAAGTAAGCATCATCCATATAGCAGCGCAGTCTTTGTAAACAAGTACACTTTAATTGTCCTTTTGCGTGTGATAGGTTACAGTGAAGTCAGATTGTATCAGTCTTTTCTCAACATTTTTAAAAGTAATAGATCCCAAATTATATAGGCCTACGTTCATGTGACAAGCACAATTATAGATTTTTTAAAACCTACAATTTGGCTAATAGTTATACCTTAACTATGCCAGTTGCATCAGTATCAATTATTCTTTAAAGTACAGTGGGTCCCTTTTTAAACACTTTGTCTCTTGCTTATAACCATATTTAATATTTAACGTTACGTCATTTCCTTTACTGACACAACCTAATCCTATCAGTTCTTTTCATAGTTCGAGCTCCACTTCCTTAAGTAAACTTTGAAGATATGTATGCTGTCGTGTATTGACACAGCGTATGGTTAAAATAAGATCTGAAAAAATAACCATTCTGTTGATTCTTCACCCCTACCCCACCACAAACGAAAAGAACAAGTCTAGCTGTCCTGTCAAGCGTGCAGACCTAACACAAGGAAGCTATAGCGCGACAAAGAATTTAACATCGTCCCGAGGATTTAGCGAAATTCTCTCACTGTAAAGTGAATCCATGCTCCGGGGCTTCCGCTTCTGGATCAATAATTGACTGCACAGGTGCTTCCATTACCTATCCCCATCCCAGATGTCTCTTCGAGAGGGGAGTCACGCTAATCAGGTGCATCTTCACAACGGGGTTTGGGAGAGGGGGTATGGAAGGGGGGTACTGTTGTGGACAGGGTGGTTCACAAAACTGTCGGTGTGTTTGCGCTGTCAGCCAGCGAGAAAACTGCAGCAACGTCTCAGATTGTTAGGCAGATATGGGGTTTAAAGATATCTGTCATTAATTATGTATGTGGCAGCTTGGTGCATGACGACCATGTTTGTATAGCCAGAAAGACCAGGATGCCGCTGTGGTCATATGTAGGCAAAGGGAGTGACATCATCATACATGGGTCTCGCAAACAGCCTCTCCCCGTGACGACGGTATGTCGAAGGGTGCGGGTAGATAATTTAGCCGTGATGTACACTAGAACGCGTAGCTATTTTCATAACAAAAAACCTCCTGGGGTGAGAGATGGGGGTAAGGGGCACGAACAAGCCCATAAAACACATATTACAATAGTGACATTAATCGTACTTTGCCAACGTGCATCGAGCCGGATCGCCTGCTATTTTTCTCCGTGCGCTGAATACTGGGACACAAAACTCCAAGAAGGCTTAACAGCCGTCTGTTGCTGTGTTTTACACGATACTGTTTGTTGTGAACGCATTTTTTGTGAAGACTCGTTATAATATCAAGAAAACACGCTATCATAATCTATAAATATAATACTTTTTTGTTTCGTCTGCTACACTGCTGGAGAAAATCTCGCAGCCCGCGGGTGACATCACGGCCTTTCCTCTGGCTGACGTCACTACTCCCGCGCAAATCTCGTTCTGCAGAGGCGGCTGTGTGACCATGGGAACGCGCAGATTCATGTGCATTTTACCACGATAGACGCAGTCAGACTAACATCTGTGTGATGAGTTGATCACCGAAGGCTAGTAAATAGTGAGAAATTAATCGCAGCTGCGATAAATACGCGTATTTTTTTATAAGAATGATATGGCCATGCGTTTTAAGTATTGTTAAAATTGTATTGCTGTGACTGCACGCCTGGGTAGTCGATGAAAACGTTTGCAAGTGTATTTTCTTCTTCGGAGGTTGGAACGGCGCAAGAGTCTGTCAGACAATAGCACGTTAGTGGGGGTGGGTGGGAGGGGAACACCTTATTTAACAAGAAAATGGTGAAGACTGGGCCCTTTGGCAAGGGATTTTTATTCTGCCAACTTTGAAATTGGTAATAAAAGAATTAAAGTGATCACAGATGAGATCCTGAACATCTCAGCATGTCCTGTGACTCGCGTTCTTTCAAACCAAACGACTGGTCTTTGTTTTATTAGGATTCTTCCAAAAAAAGGCACAGTTATTTACATCTATAAAGGATGGTCGTATAGGCCTGCATAGCTTAAATGATAATCAAACAGGCTTTGTGTTGGCTCACTGGTACATTTCATGTGTAAGTTATATGACACCAGCAACCATTAAAAACCTATTTTTAAAGTCGTAGATCTGCGTTCGTTGGGTATTCATGCAATAACGACAGCCTTTGCATCAACCACGCGGATGATTCTGCTACCTGAGACTAATGTCTGACAAAGACGACGAACACCCACCAAAGCTCACTGAACGGTCGGTCTTTAGAATGGTTCTCTAATCATCATCTCACAGAACTCAATGTCTCTAAAACTAAGGAAGTGGTCGTTGATCGGAGCCGAGGTGCAGCATCCATTCAGCCGGTGACCATCAGTCGGGATAAAATCGAGATTGTGGACTCAATCCGCTATACTGGTCTCGTCCCTGACTGCACTGTGTTTCAAGGACAATGTGACGGCCACATAGAAGAGACTGTACATCTTACCCAGACTCCGTTCTTTCCATCTTTCTCCACAACTTCTATACAACGTTTACTGGCGTGTTATAGAGGCCGTCCTGCCAAATTGCAACATTGTCTCCTACCAAATGATCTCAAACATCGGTGATATCATCAACAAAGCCTTCCTCCGCAAAGCTTATGCAGTATCGGCTGACAGTTCCCACCAAATCATGATTTTCACTTGCTCCCATCAGGTGGGCGGTACAGAACACATTGCCGGAAAGCAAGATTTAGCAAAAGTTTCATTTCCTCTGCAGTTACTGCAATAAACCTATGGTTGAAATCAGCTGGCTCAATGTGATCGTACAAATTCAGAACACGTTCCACTCCGCCCCCGCCCCCGCCCCCTCCCCATTTCTTTTTTCTGTGTTTTTAAGTGTGTACTTACTAATGATTTCACAATGATCATCAACGTTTTGTAAACACGTCACAGACCAGGGTTCTTCCATCTGAGATTAAAGCCGAGCTGAATTGAACTGTCCGCCGAATAGCACTGATAATAATGCTGTACTGATAACCTCCGCAGACCAAAACCTTCCAAACTCAAATCACCTTACCCCATGTGCTCTGTTCCGCTCTCTTCGCTCAACCGGCCTCCGTCTCTCAGTATCAGCTGCTGGCTGCCGGACTCACTGGCATTACTGTCTCGCCTCTGCACGCTGTTGTCATGTGCATACACCTCCGATCTTTCGCTGCTTGCACTTACCGAGCTTTGTCGGCTGTGTGAGCTATAGATTGTCTCATAAACGCTATCACCAGCCACGAAATCGGCCATTTTTTAACTCCGTGTAATCCAAGTCTTTTCACGCCGTCCCGCCGGTCATCTCAGAACAATGAAATCTCCATGGAATTGAGCCCAGTCACTCCAACACGCTCACTTCCATACTCTGCTTCTAAAGTGCAACCAACAAGGATGTCAAATGACAACCCTAATGGGTTACGGCTAATTGCTGAAAAACGTCCTTTGATATGATCAGTATGTTCTCGAAAAACAGTGGCTATGTTCTATCGTAATTCCAGTAGCATCGTAGAACGTCCAGGACGCTAGCAATGGTCAACAACCAATAGCGCCTTTAAAATTTCGTACGATCGATCTCTCGATCTAACGGCAAGTCAATAATGGCTACTTCGTGTGATGACAGTGAGGTGGGCCGGTTCCCGCCCACACGAGGTCTGCTGTAAGGTGCGGTACTCAAGATCTCGCACACACAACGCTGTCACCAGCCTGCGCGGAAGAGTTTGCCAACTGAGCAGCCACCTGGATCCCTTAAAAATAAATGAAAGGGTATGTTTAAAAGTTAGACTACGATACGGCTGTAAGTATAGCACTTGAAAATCCAGGCTACTCGGAACGTCGTCACGTGTTAACAACCCAGCCAGCCGACAATATTTCTGTGGTCGACGTTTGGCTGCATATGTACGGCGAAGAGATTTCTCTTCAAGCTGACAAAACTCTGACCATACTATCACCAAAACAACTACACGGCTCTCTCCGTGCGAGACATAACTGTAGACTTGCTGTTGTACGTATACGTAAAATTTTTACCGGACATTCTGAAGTTGCTGAAACCACGATTTTCTCGAGCAACACATATAAATTTTACTCTACAAATGGCTGAAAGATGATGTATTTATGACTTGTTGCTGACGAACTTTGTCTTATTTGAGGCTGGGGGAGTTAATTGCGTGGTTTAGCTTCATGCCATGTGCGTGTTAGCGTATAGTTTCAGTAAAACCAGGGGTGAGAATTGCCCGGGGAAAAAACTGAAAATTCAGACTTCCGCCAACCAGACACTGAATTTGTCAGTTAATTTCAACAGCTATGTACACGAGACCTTTTCTGTGTGGAATCTGTTGAATTATAACAATCAAAAGTTGCAAAATGTCGGTTATACGTGTGCTGGCCAAAAACTTTTCTCTGAAAGAAAACTGATTTCCTCTGAAAATAGCTGATCCACTGACAATTCGCATCCCTGAAAACAAGAACCTTTCGACGGGCACGGAGCCCGTTCAGCCTGTTCACTCTAGTGACGTTCAGCCTTGACCGCGACCTCACGCAACCTGCCAAACCGGTTTCGCTGAACCGGCAGCCACCCCGACACAAGACGGGGCGTGAAAGGAACGGCGGTCGCGTGCAGCGGTGTGTACCGTCGCGAGCCAGACAGTACAGTCAGGTAGCGGGCGAGATACGAACAGGGCCTTAGTTTTCTTTGTTGCTGTTGTTTGCTCTTTTTTTTTTTGGTGGTGGTGGGGGGGAGGGGGGTTGCCGGTAGTGTCTCTGGAACCTCTCCTGACCTGCCTGAGCACCAGGGGGTCAGTCGACAGCAGCAAGCGACGCTAAATCACAATTTGGCAGCACAGAAGTTTTGCTTGGCGTTGGAGGTAAAGCGAAAACGATGGAACTAAAACAACATACATGTACAATTAGCTCCTAAGTTTAGAGGACTAGATAGGTCGATGGTCAGAGCATGGAACTCATGCAATAATTATACTTATAAATTTCTAAAACTTACAAAATAATTCACATTCTCCACAATGATACCCACAAACACACATGAAATAAATTCCTCCTGTTTAAATGAATGTCTGATGCATACACTCCCTCCCTAACAACTGAATACTCATTTTCTGCCAAATAGTAAAAACTTGTTATTTGATATAGGCTTTAAAAAATTTCAAAGTAGTTTACTGTAAAAGCATTTCTCCTCACACTGTGTTCCTCATCATTCAAACATATAGTTACACAGGACTTTCATGGGGAAGAAAATGCATATTGCAAAGATTCATTCATTACAAACAAGCAAAAAAGCAAGACTTTGTCAAATTTTATAAATATACAAGGAAAGGGAGTCTAGGACAGCACATTCAAGGGCCGACATAAGTGATGTCAAAGTCATTATTTGATACTTTCAGAGTCTGAGAATGGTACTGCATAGGAGGAACTTTCGAAGCCAAACAAGATGAACACATCTTTTAATAAATATTTCTAATAAAAAGCACACAATATCGCAACACGCTTTTATCAATGCTGCACATATTGACTGAAAATCATAAAGTGCACATGAGTACATGTAAGAATCTGCACATGCATTCGAAGATTTCCTCTCTCACATGTACACACATACATATATAGACCAGCGCAAAAGGGTTGGACTTGGAGACATTTGTATCAAAATCGAAACAAAATGAACGAAGACAACCAGAATCGGTGAAATAAATTTGAACCAAAGTCAACTACAGTTTGTCTTAAACCCTCTCCTGATTGTTCCTCCCCCATGCCACACAAACTTTGTATGTTCTCATTACACAACAGTGCACATGTAGGCTGCTGGTGTTTCTAAGTAACTTTCACCATTCCTTAAAAAGTTCCCATTACAAGATACAACTGTTATGCAACTGACTTTTCCTCCACCACATGACCATTAATAAGATCACACTAACCACTAAACATTTACAATTCGGACATTAAACAGCAAATCGTTCATTCAAAAATATTTAATTGCTGCTATTTTGTGAGCTTTCAAAAGTTAGTCTTTCAATACAAGAAAAATCTTGACTTCACAACCATCTGCACTCACAGCAAAAGAGCTGGACTTGCATGAGCTGGAGATGGGTTGGGGGGGGGGGGGAACAGGCGAACACTTAATACTCATTATAGAGAAGGTATCATCTGGAGTCAAATGTGCAGAATAAACTCTCAATATTATTCTTTACAAACTTACTCCCACAACAGCAGTTTGTTTTATTTCAGATATGTTTTCAAGCTGTTTAAGTATCTCCATTCATATTGAATAAATTGCGAAAACAAGCCATTATAAATATCCACTCTCTTTCAATGATTTACTCTCTTCCCACCAAAAGTTAAAGCTTTGTTAAGATTATGCTGCACTTTATAAGGTCTTTTAAATATTACACATACCATAAGAACCTGCTTCTCACTATTTTATGTCAATAAAAAAGATCATCAACTGAACTGGAGGAAGAGTAAAGGACCAAAAGTGAAAAAAAAAATCTGTTATGGGTTTGTTTTAAACCACAGTTGGCCATGTAAGCTATTGGTACAAAACTATGTTCACCCTAATTGTCTGAGGCTCCTCGTGCTGCCCTGGCTTCCACAATTTGACGATAGATAATACTGATGTAAATTGCAAGCAGAAGAATAATGAAAAGATCATCCAAGAAGCCTAGGATTCCAAACACTGCCTCTGGAATGATGTCAAGAGGAGAAATAAAGTACAGCAGGGCAGCAAAGAAACAGACTATTACTCTCACACGAAACATCCATATAAGTCCTCCCACAGTGAAGAATTCATTCCAGGCATGGCGCAGAAGAGTTGGCAGGTCACGAATGTAGTCAATCCACTGCAGCAAGAGACATTACAAAGTGGCACCTTAAATTTATATCCTGGAATTTCTCACCAAAAAAGGGTCTTAAAAGAGGGCTGACAAATAAGTGATAATACTGAGGCGAAAACATCTCAACATCAAATGGACACAGGCTAACTTAAACATTAAATTTTTTCAAGAAGAACATTTTTGAGTCATCAGTCAATCTCAACATTTCTTGAAGTTCTGCCTTGAACAGTTTCTTTTAGTGGGTTTCATTGTCTAATACAAATCAATGGTACAAAGGTACCCATATGCCACAGCAGACAACTGATTCTAAAAGCATTTCCATTTTACTAATTATTGGTACTGGCAGCGCTAGACACAACCGTATGCTGACGTATGCAATCAAGGGAGCCTACCGTACCCAAACACGTAGCAAAGAGAGAATCGAAAGTAAGGAACGTGGCAGATCTTCAGAAGATCAGACTTTTGATCTTCAGACTTTTACTTTCGACTCTCTCTTAGCTACGTGTTTGGGTAAGGTAGGCTCCCTTGATTGCATACGTCAGCATACGGTTGTGTCTAGCACTGCCAGTATTTTGTTGGGGTTGTCGTTTGACGATTTATAGCGCTCTGTCCTCATTTGTTCTTATTTAATTATTGGTATCAAAAATCTAAAATAATTACTAGTAATATCAACAGTTAGTTCTGATATGTTGTGAAATGTCTGTAATTTCCTTGTGTAAAAATAATTTTGAAACTTTGTGCAGCATTAAATTTTAATTATAAAATTAGCAAAGCTGTTATCTGTACCAACCCTCAACTCTCGTTTTAAACCCCAAAACAATCACACATCTGCGGTCATTGCTTTAAACTTTTCTGACATTTTCATGGTAGCATCAAATTTTATAGAAATGTACTGAAGGCATATCTTTAAAGTCTTTAGTAATTTCTTGATTCTCAATTCTATTTTCTTAAAAAATGAGTCATTATTGCCGAATCAAATGATAAACATGCTTTTAAAAAAAATTCTACATATCTTATGATACTTTCCCACCCATCTGTGACTGAAGGACGATCTGTTTCCCAACCTGTTGGTCAGTGTTCTGTTCATCTCTCCCTCTATGTGTGTGTGTTTCATTGCTTTCACTAGAGTGTCTGTGTCCCTCGTCCACGCGAAGTGTGCATAAAATGTGTTTTCGCGCGTTAAAAATCCACATTTTATTTATTATTATTATTATTATAAAACCAAACATTCAGACAAATCCTATAATGCAGGAAAGTGGATCTTCATTTATAAGAATATATATCCTAACAGCTAATATCTGTGAAAAACATTAAATTTGTCAGTATTAAAAATGAAAACAAAATTTTAATAAATGCTGTGTGAACCAACTATGCCATAATCAATGCTGCCCCCATGGCAATGTTCTAAAAGTGCTTTCCCACATCCAGCAACTTGGCAATAGAAATCTCTGCTTCTCCACTACTTTCTAAATCTCTGCCAGACTACAGAAAAATCAGCTTGATCAGCCACCCCAGCAAACTGATGCTACGGCCTCTTCTGAGCAGACTGAATGGGAAGGCAGAAGAAATGCTTGCAGAAGAACCGGCAGGATTCAGATCAAGAAGAAGTACTGTGGAACAGACATTCAACATCAGAATTCCGATCGAGAAACACCTTCAGCATGACCTGTTCACAACTTCTCTGACTTCAAGAAAGCATTTGATTGTATATGACAGGAAGGCTTGATCAAATAATGAGGAACAATATCAATTTTCACCCCAATGACGTTATCAAAAAGTGCAGTCCCCTTGAACAGCCATACAGAAGAGTCCTTCAAAACAACTGCTGGAAGCCATAAAGACAATGTCTGTCTTCCAACCACCTATAACCATCAATGGACACCCGTTCTGCAATCTCAGATTTGCTGATGATATCAACCTCATGGGAGGCGTTCAGGGAAAGCTTTAAGATCTCATCATCAGACTTGAAGCTGCAGCAAAAACTTTTGGAATCCAGGTCGGCAAAGAGAAAAGCAAATTCCTTGTCAAAACCACCTGCAGGCAGACAATTACCAACATCATGGCGAACAGAAAACATCAAAAACTCAAATAAGTGGACAGTTTCAAATACTTGGGATCTCAGTGCTAATGGCAACTCAATGAAAGAGATCGAAACAAGATTTAGCCTGGCTCTTCTGCCATGACAAAACTGAACACCAGCTGGGGAATAACAACATCAGCCTCCAAGTTAAGATCAAGCTGAACAAGTCGTCGATGATTTCCATTCTCTTAGGGTCAAAATGACCCCCTAGCCTGAAATCTGAGAGTCATTTTGTAAAAAGTAGTGCACAGTAAAGGCTTGGTGCCAAGGAGACCGAACATGCCAAGCCTGACTTGACAATGCTAAAGAGTGGACTGGCCAGTCTCGTGACAAACTGCTTCAAACAACAGAGGTCAGTTGTTCATCAGAGCTATCATTATACCAAGACCAAAGCCGCATTAGAAACACAGTGCATCAGAAACAGAACTAGATCTGAACAACTCTATCCCCAAATGCAAATATTTTTGTTACTTCACAAACACCCAGCAATCATGCAGTCTACTGGAAAAAGATATGAATAAATAAGTTAATTTCCGTTGCTAACTTTGCAGGTGTGGTTTTCATTTATTGATCTTCATATTTTGTTCTGCAAGCAGAATTCAAACTGCTGAAGATTTGTCATGTAAATCTACATATAACCATGTGTGCATGTGAATGTTTGCAAGCCCGCTTATCACCATATATTCTATCTTTCTGTTGCTGGGTCACTCTCGTTCATATCAGTTACAGAATCATCCTACTAAAAACTTACTGGACGAGGTTCTCCTGAAAACCTGCGGTTGTAGTTGTTTATCTGGTCTATAATTTGTGTTTTTTGATCCGAGTTCTCCAGTACTTCTTGAAGGGAAAAGTTCTGTAGTAAAAGGGTCACCTGGAAATGAAATTTAAAAAAGTATGTTTCTCTGAAATATGAAAATTCATTGACACATTTTTTCCACCCTGAACCTGAACCCTAACCCTGTTTGAAAAATAAAGAGGTCTGGTGGAAAATTCCATAAACCAATCGTCTTCTCTTTTTACTTTTATGAGACTGCTGTCATGTTCGCAAATGACAGTACCAACGATGTGCACTCCCTTTATACACATCTTTTTACATTTAAAATTTTTTTTCCATACTCATGCTACATTCTTTTGCTCAAGGCCATGGCATCACTTTGTGTGAAATGTCTAAAAAGAGATTAGCAGGGCAATTTATTAGACTTATGCCAATTTGTTACACTTGAAACAGTGTTTACTGAGCTTATTCCCAAAAGAAAAACATTTCCTGGTATGTGAGTAGTTTTTACATAAATATTGAACAGATTGACAAAGATGAGCAAAGGAAAATCACTAGAAAAGTATACCCTAGGAAAACAAAGACACACAAACACACACACACATGCATGCATGAGCGCGAGCACACACACACACACACACACAAAATGAGCATATGAACCAACACAAACAGGCATGCCTACCCCCAAGTTTAACTTTCAGGGACAATGCCGCTGAAAATCAGGGACACACGCCAATTTTCAGGGACACTCAAGCAAACACAGAAACAATTAAACTTTAAAAACAAACACATATTCAGTCAAAAAGCTCTTACCTGCAATTTATTTACTCTATGTACAATGGTGAGAACGTTTCTAAGTTAAGACTGAAGATGCCTATAGTAGACACTCTTCAGGTCCTACAGTTCTTGCTTCCTGTACTGTCGACCAAGAGCCTCCCCAGATCTGCAGCCCCTAAGATACCAATTCGCCTGTAGCTGATCCTTCAATGGACGGCAAGGACAGCACATCTAAAAAGACTTCCTCACTGTTGGGATCATACGTGTGATGACCAAAGGAAACAGCTTACAACTGCCCATCATTGCCGCCATCTGTCGATATTGTGAAGAGATAATGTTTCATGCATTCGGCAAGACTCATCATGTTGGCACCAATTTCTTTGACAATTGCAATCATTACTGCAGACAAATTGGAATCTACTTGCAATGCCGGAGTCTGGAAACATCACTTTGACTGCCTTAATTGTTTGGTTTGCTGATGTCTGTCATTATGACTTCAGCACGAGTAACATTTGTATCTTGCATTTATTCCTTCTTCCGAATCATGAATTCCGTGATTTTTTATTAACAGCCTCTGCTTGTCTTCTTTTCTCATGCAGTTTGTGTGTTAGTCTCAATGTGGCGGGTAATGTCATTTTTTCCACAAGATGCAATCCTGATGCCGCACTCACAAATTTCACAGTAACGGAAGGTAGCACCTTTTTCAATGGCCACTTTTCTGTGTAGACAGGTCTAAGCCCTTGGTGTTGCTTATTTTATGTTGAAGAAGAAGAATCACTCACATCATCACACGTTTTCATCTTCGATGCCATCTTTTCAAATTACGAGAAACACTCTGATAGGCATGCGCAAGAGCCCTTTAACCGCAAACTCATACATTTCCATCAGCGCATGCAGAACATTCATACTAGAAGCAGACACTGTGTGCTCGTTTCACTTCAAAAGAACTTCAATGTGGGGATTTAAACTTTCTGGGACCCACATCAAAAAATCGGATTCCCGGGACCCATGGTCAAAGAAGATTTTGAGGACAAATACGGCCCCTCCAGGACAGTAGGCATGCCTGCACGCAAACATGCATGCACAAAGAAATGGGAAAAAAGGAGAGAGGAACATGTTCTGAATTTGTACATCACTCTGATTTCAACTGTAAGTTTAATGCAGTAACAAATACAAAATTGCATACACACCCGAGTTCTGCAAGATGGACAAGGCACAGCTCCCAGCCAGCTCTGATGCTGCCAGTATGTAATGATACACAGACCTGCCACACACAGAAACAAAGTTAACCAAAGCCCCTTTAACACCTGGCTTGAACAAAGTGTGGACATTGCAGTATGTATGGTGCATCTTAAGACATTCACCACAACATGCATGTCTTCAGATGATCAGCATTCTATAGTATTATGCAATGTTGTAGCCCTAGATTCAAGTTATTTCCAAACATACTCACACAGGCACTGTGAAAAGACAATAATGCAGTGTTTCAAGATAGCTCTCATATGAATTTTGTAAAATGCATACAGCAAAGTTACCAATCAGTAAAGTAAGTCACGACTCCTACTGCTAAGAGTGCTATGCAGTTACTTTGAGCAGCACATTTTCAGTCTTAATTAATGAACATGCAACACAGAATAACCAGCAGCACCATTATTAATACAGGGGATTGACTGGGCAGGTCTTCTGTTATGGCATTTTAAAGCTTGGGGCACCGATTTATTATTGTCACATTTCCATTTTGTTTATCCTCATAGTGAAAAGTCAAGTGTCTCCAGGACTTCATTCCCAATCAAAGATAAGCAAATTATGACAACTAATTAAAGTCACCATTCATGTTTGCCAAATTACCACAAAATATATGTCCACAGTTTGTCTCAGCAGCATATGTAGCATCTCCGAGACAAATTGGGCAGGTAAGCTGACCATTGTTGTTTTGGCGTGCTTGATGCCTTTCTGTATGATTATGAATATGATGGTCAGAATCTTGGCGAAGTTGAGCGCGGGTTGATTCAACATTGGCAGCACTATCAGGGTGAATAACAGGAGCCTGTCGCTGCCTGAAAATTTAAAGTTTAACAGACTACTTTATATATGAATATCCACGTCTACACACAACAGTTGTCAATCACAAGCTTGAAGCTAGATCTGATGGAAGTGTCGTGCACGTGATGATCAAACAACTTTAGATAACGCATCTTTAGATCTTAGTTTACACATTACTGGTTTTTCTAAAATACAACTGGTTCTTTCGCTTAAAAAATGAAATTTAAATTAATTCCGATGCCGTTTATTTACTAAGAAGTGGACTTCTTGGGCGGGGGGGGGGTATTTACTATTTCTTTTCTTTCAATTCAGTGAAACGAAAGAAGACAAGCTTGCCCTACAGAGTCCAAATTAGCAAATATAAAACTAAAAAAGGCAAAACAATCAGGTACACAGCCAGGAATTAAACCTGTACAATAATTCAACTACTTGCATACATCGGAATATGCCTGCGTATTCTATTATATAGATCGTGAACAGACAAACTGCAACTTTCATTTTCACAAGAGGCTAAAAATTTAACATCGGTAGATCTCACTCTATGATCAAAGTTTTACACTGACATTACTAACTTTAACAGTAATTCCAGAGCTACTTTCTCTTCAGAAGTTACAGAATCAAACCTGTTCAAGATGTATGCAATCACTGGCAAAAGAATCCCCGACAATAGGCCAACTCCGAACAATACTTCATTGCCAATTCCCTCAATCAAATTAGTTTTTCGCAAAAAGGTGCTCATTCTGCTGGCTACATCGTCTCCCCCTGCCCACAGTTCTCGACTTCCTGAGCATTTTTACCGTGACGCAATGTTTGTAGCTAAAAATAACTTACCCGTGCCGTCCATTTAAAGAGTTTTTAACTGATCAAATAACGAATAACTTTAGCTATCAAACGTAACATTTTGCTAGTTTTATGTAGGCATAGCTGAATTATTCTACGATAACGCATGGAGAGTAGTCGTAAACCGGATATGTATTGGGTTGTAGTAGGAACATTAACCACAACAATTTTACACATGTAGACCCTTACGTTTTATTGTAAATTTTCGATTTTATTTATAAAATGGAGCCCGACAGAGAACAAATTTGCTACAGCCTGATCAGCTGGGTAAGTCATAAGAAGGACTGTCTTACGATCCGTTCATATGAGAACATACCTTCGAAGGTTTCGGTGAAATAAGCCACATACGCTCCATTGATTGTGATTGTCCATTTTTATGGTTGAGTCAGTGGCAATGACTTTTACCCCGCCCACAAAACCCTATGAACTTTATAAATAATGTTAAGCTGACAGAAGGTTATGTATCAGAAGGATGTTTAATTATTTTTAAGCCGTCAAGCCTCCATGAAACTCATGGAGGGATATATGAGTTTCATTTTTACTCTTTCCAATTCCACTCACCACTTCCAACAGCCCCCCGCCCACCCCTACTCTGCGACAGTGTTTTCGTCTGACATGGACAAGGAGGGCGCAGAGAGCTTTCATTTCTGCTCCCGTAAAGGCATAATTATTACTGCTGTCGCTTCTGTAGCTCCAATCTTTACTTTTTTTTTTTTGTTTTTTTTTTTAGTTGCAGACCCTGGAGCTGTCTGTGGCTCATGATGGCCCAGCTGAACTCAGTGATGGGGTAGCTGTTGCACAAGCCCTGCAGCAATTGTGGGTAACTTTCATAAATATGCCACATGTATAGTGATCCACTGACCACTTTCCAGATCCTATGAACACACACACACACACTTCTCCTCTCACCTGCACACACACTCTCTCACCTCAAACACACAGACTCTCTCACACACACAAGCAGCCAGCTGCTATGTTTTGCCATTGCAAGGTGTCATTTGTTATGGGGCTGTGCTCAGTTACAAAATGCTACACTCACATAAAATTCTGGTGTATTTCCCATTTTTCAACAAACCCTGTGATGGTTTAACGGGGGGAATAGAAGTACCAACTGTGACTTTACCAGTTATCACAGAGAGAGAGGGCCAGAGGGGGTGCCCTAAATGAGTGTCTTCTGTTGTTGAGCCACATGCCACATTCTCTTCATATGGTATTGACCAGTGAGCATTCTTGTTTCTGAGCAGACAACCAGTGAGTTATTTTCTATTATGTCAGACTCAGAGGCAGCTTGTCATGTCTACTTTCGAACTCTTTTTAGTTAAAACCATCAGCGGTGAGTTTGCAAGAATTATTGCAAAAAATGTTGAAACAGTGTTCACTAGTTCAGCCACAACAGTACCAGAGACATCAAATGAGAAATAAAAATGCTTTACCAGACATATAGGCGAGATTTCACTGTGTGATATCTATACATAGGATTATTTTTGATGGGTATATAAGTTTATGTATCCTTCTCCATGTATAAAGTCAACAGGTAAATTGCACATGGAGGGATCAATGACATGGCAAGTTGCATGAATCTGACAAAGCAGGAAGAACTTGGAAAAACTGAATCCCCATCTGTTGCAAAATTCTTCAGTTCCATTCCATTACAGTAAATTAGAGACCAATTTTATTAATGGAATTGTCAGAACAGCGCTGAGACTGTTCACTGCTTTCTTAGTTGAGCCACAGTCAAACACAGCATCCCACTGAGTGCAGCGGACGGTGCCATCATTTGTTTTTTCTTACTAAGTGATCAGGATTTATAAAGTGCTTAGGAAACATCTCCACACCCAAAGGCTTGATTAATGTTCCTGGGTGATACAAATGCCATGTTGATGTGGAAGAACCAAGTCTACATTGACCTAGCTTAGGTTCAGATCGTCTAAGAAAGGGACTTTTATCATATATTTATAAGAGCAGCTAGAAGAGAAGGATGAGATGAGCAAATTACGCATTTATGATCGCCATGAGAGCAAGCTGTGTGACAGATTGCTTACAGAATGCAAGAGGCCAACTACCAGTAACATGGTGGACACTGAATAAGTAATGATACATATATTTTTATAAACATGGGTCTTGCAACATTTGTGAAAAAAAGATTTCTTGAGTTTATTCTTTTATATTTTTGTACATGAACATTTGTGTGCTACTTTCAGTCCCCAGAATTTATTTGCTACTCTCAGTTTGCCCTAAAACCATTCTCAGTGTGTGCCAGGCGCCTGGCAGCTCTGTGTGAGAAATTCATAATTAAATATCATGATTAGATAGCATCTGCTTTAGTTCGCTTCCATCTAAATATATATATATGAGTATTGATTGTAATGATAAACCAGTCGAGCTTGTACTCCTTAAAAAATAGTTAAGAAATTTACATGAAAAATTGTGCATTTGTATCATAATACAAAAACCTGTTATAAAACACTGGTCATGTAAGCAAGGAACTAATAATGCATATTTACTTATGAAGGTACAAAATATGTTCAGAGTAGCATATGTGGGAATATTTAGCGTCCAACATAATATGTTGATATCCATAATTTTTTAACTTGGGTGTCTAGGTTTTTTTGTGGGTGAGTGGACAGCTGTTTTCCTGACACACCTGCATCATTTTATACAGAGGAAAAACAATTACTTTGCACTGTGAAACATTACTGCTGTACACATTTTGATTGACAGCCTCAGTCATAGGACAAACTGGATTTGGATATGATTTGAGGAAACCCATTTTATTTAATGTTGTTCAGTATTTTATAGGCAGTACAGTATATAATAAACTGTGTGGTCCATCTGATCTTTACTCATCCACACTGCTGAGGGATTCTTGTCGTGCAGAGAAAACAGAACTCTGCCTGCACTGTTGAAATTTATTAGTAGTAACAAGAGCTGGATTCCCCATGCACAGTGAGACTGTTAGTGTTGCAGTGTTAGTCCCTGTGCCTTTGTACAGTTGTCTAAATCTGAGCAGTAAAGTTGTTTTCAGTTCAACTGAAGCCAATAAAGGGTACAGTTCTATATTGAACTACACCAGATTTCTCAATGAGACAAAAGTATCCCATGTGCTAGTAGAAGTTAGAAAAGGAGAAAAATGTGTACATATCTAAAATATGTTATACATGTATCAGGTTTTCTTGGAGAAAGCAGCAGGGTGTAGCGTTTAATTGCATCATGACACATCACCTACAGGAAA
This sequence comes from Lanistes nyassanus, assembly GCA_004794575.1. Lineage (NCBI taxonomy): Eukaryota > Metazoa > Mollusca > Gastropoda > Architaenioglossa > Ampullariidae > Lanistes > Lanistes nyassanus. Next base: position 552,607 of record SMGT01007510.1, read on the forward strand.
TTTGTGTATCATGAAAGCTCTGTTTGAAGCAGAATTGTTAAGTTGGATTGTTTTTTTGTTTGTATAGTGTGTACAGTTTTGTACTGCTTATGTCTGTACATGCATACTTGTGAGTCAAGCCCACAGAGCGTGATTTTGGAATGCAGTGATGCACTCTGTAAATGTACCTAATAATATTAATAATAAAAAACACTTGAATATGGCATCAAACAAAACCTTCTTGATATGATCAATAATGAAAGAGCTTGATAATGATTTTGAGCTTACAACTTCATCTGTTTAATCTGAAACACAGAGCACCAGAGTACTTTAGCCACACCTGGATGTCCAAGATCAAAGTGGAAGATGTGGGCAACTGGCGTTTTAAAGTAAGTTGTAGTGTACGTGTGTATCAGGAAGGTGTGAGGAGTTGGGATTTTAAAGTAAGTTGGAGTACATAAGAGGAAGGTGTGGGCAGGTGACATTTAGAGCATGTTGTACTGTGAGAAAACAGGTGATGGAATCCCTGTATCTGTTTTGAGCAGACTGGTAGGGAAGTAGATAAATGGAAGGTGCAGTAACTATCTTTTATCCAAAGGTTTCAGCTGGTGAGCTATTGAGAATATAGCTCACCCTAAGAAGAAGGCTTCTCAGAATTAATGCTGGGAAATTATATTTTTAATGTATGCTTGTGTCACAGACATTACAGCTGTTTTGATTCCAAAATGTTGTCCATTGTTATTCTGTTGACTTTTGCTAGTGATCTTGGCAGTGATTGGTGTTAGAGACAATAAAGGCAGTTCTGTTTTTCTGTTGAACAGGTAACAAACTTGAAGAAAATTTTGAAGGGAATTTTGGAATACAACCTTGAGGTGAGACTTGGATGACATTGGCATCAGATCATATGTCTTCTTGTATTTTGAAATTGTAATCTCATCAGCATTCATCTTAAAATCAAACAGTAGCTCATTGCGATAATGGTGTGTTCTTTAAATGGCATGAACACATGAGAAGCAACTGTGTGCTCTAAGGCACAACTCTTAACACAGCAAGAGTTTCATTATACATGTATCTTGTAAGAAATAGAGACAAGAACACTTGTTTAATGTAACTTCAAACTATTACCAAATTTAGAAAGGATTTTTGAGTAAGAATATTGAAGAACATGTCGAATCTTTGTGTGGGAAAAAATCTTGTGTTGTTTTCAGGTCCTAGGCATACACATTCAAGGCTTCCAGATGCCTGATGTGAATGCAATAGGTGGGTAGCATATGTAGTTAGTGGGCTGTATGTATTAGATGAGTATTGTGTGTGTTCACTTGACATCTGCTGTTCCATAGCAGCAATCTCAGATAGTGAAATAGGGTAAAGAAGAATGAGTTTAACCTCCCCTTCCCACCCACCCCCCAAAATTTATGATTTATATATGTGCCTGGTAAGAATTTTAACATGGATTCTGTGTGACCATTTGTCTGGGAGTTTTACCATTTCAGTCGTTTGGTAGGATACAGTGCTGACTGTCTCTGTCTGTGAGCAGGGGAGCATAATGACCCAGTGGAATTAGGGCGTCTCCTACAGTTGGTGCTAGGTGTGGCCATAAACTGTGAACGCAAGCAAGAACACATCCAGCGCATCATGGGCATGGGGGAGATGCAGCAACAGACAATTAAATATGCCATACAGGAGGTAATGGAGCAACATAATATCAGTTTTGTTAAATATGCCATACAGGAGGTAATGGAGCAACATAATATCAGTTTTGTTAAATATGCCATACAGGAGGTAATGGAGCAACATAATATCAATTTTGTTCCCTTAACCAGCCCCAGTAATACCGCACTCCTCCCAAGCCTTTATAAAGAAAATTGAAATCAGTGGTTTTTACTTTTTTGTTTCTCCTGTTAAAAAGCCATAAAAGTAAACCTGTTTACTACTTCATTCACAACCACCACCAACGCCAACACATCATTTTCAATGGACTTCAAATTGCAATGGAAGTCCAAAAAAATGCATAATTGACCTGGAAAAATGTGATCGAGATGCATGATGTCCTAATTTTGTGTTTGATTTTCAAATTCTTATATGAAATCATACAACTTTGCTGAAATTGGGAACCCTGAAAGGGCAGACCTTTATATAAAGTCCTGTCCAAAACGTTTTCCAGTAACTATACATATCAACTAGCGATAAAGGTGATAGCAGTTGAGGTCTGTTTTATTTTTCAGCTAATGACAAATGAAAGAAGATAGCAGTTGAGTTGTGTTTTATTTTCCAGCTAATGACAAAGGAGATAGCAACAGGAGACGAAGCAGAATCAGAACTTCAAGAGCAGGTATGTCTTTACGTGCTTGGTAGTGAGGGGGAGTAGAAATAATACCTAAAATGAAGAAAATAAATGCATGTAGAGGGGTTTTATAATTTTTATTTCATAGCCTGTGAATATTTTGAAAGTTATAAAAGAGGGCTTCGGTAACAATGCTATCAGTTGAAAATAATGTTGAAGGTCTGGTGAAAAAAGAAGAAAACACCTTGCTGATGGTTGAGAAAGCTTATAAAAAAGGCTAAAGAATATTGGGAAGTATGCAGGCTGTGAACAAGAAATGATCATGTCTAAATGTTCATATTGCCTAGTTGTTGTTGCAGTATAAACATACCATGGAAGAACTCACTTCTGCTCTGGAAGCTAAAGACGAGCTGCTCCAGCGGTGCCACGAGCTGGATATGCAGGTATTTTTCATGTTACAAAAAGAAAAATCTGGTACTACTGCTGGATGTCAGTTTAAATTTCTTTCAATTCAGTTAAGTTCATTTCAGATGAAATCAATTCAACTCGGTAAAGAATTTTATTGTGTGCAAGACAAAATCATTTTAATTTAAATTTGGGCTGTAAACCTTTATGGGTACATATAAATATAACAAAACAATGCCATTACATTTAATGGTTCCTTATAAAGATAAAATATTATTCTAAAGAACCAACAAGAAATATTAGCTCAGTATTAACAGCCATAGATTAGCTAATATTAGTTCAATGGATGATGGTTTTGTTGCGGGGGGGGGGGGGTCACAGAAAAATAGGTACAACTGATTGAAAAGATCCATGCTGGATTTTTGTCTTACTACATCCTTCCAGCTTGCCATGTACCATTGTATTTTGTTGTCTTTCTTTCGTTAAAAAAAGGTCAGTTAAAAGATATTTAGAATATTTAAGGCTAATCATATGGCAGGTGGCATCTTTACATGAAGAAAAACTGGGCCTGCAAACAGAGAATGAGAAACTGCAGGAGCGACTTCAGCTTGCAGAAAACATTGATGACCCCAGGTGGGGGACTGCAGCATGCTGCTAGAGTTCTGTCTTTCTTTTTCCCAGTACTGTACTTGCAGTTTGCAGAACTCTTAAGTTCTCTCCAATTTTGAGTGCTGACAGCTCAGGGTAGATAACTGTCTTGGATTAACAGTTTGCATTACTTTCTTTAAATTCCGCGTGAGCATGTACAGGCATGAGTGTAGGCTTTGTGTGTGTGTGTGCACATTGTGTGTGTGTGTGTGCATGCGTGCATACATGTGTGTGTGTGTGTGGACCAAGGAGGATATGACAAACTGAGTTGAAAGCACAGATTCTGCATAGTTAGGAAATAATCTTCTTAAGGCATTTCTAGACAGGAAGGTAGGTTGTTTTAGCATTTGGAATACAGACACTTCTAAGCTCTCTGCACAGGCCGTAATTTCGAAAAACTTTTAACAGGCCATAATTTTTTTTTAAATAGTTGTAGTTCTCGTTTTACATGGCTTCAATCCAATGTTTTGTATCACAATGAGTTGTTTTCAAATCTTCAGCACACCTGCTGGTAAGCGCTTGACTCAGTTCCAACAACAGATTGAAGCTCTGCAGGACGAGATTTACAAGCTAGAGTCGGGTGAGAAACAACTACCTTGAGATCTCATACATTTAGACTTTTCAATAAGGGGTACATCCTCCCACCACCACTACCACCAGCACTACGGCCCCACATGCACTTTTCTCTTCATATCCCTCTCTGCAAAAGGCAGTGCCACATGGCAACAAAACAGCTGTCAAGCAAAGCTAAATCCACATTTCTTTGTCTGTGCTGCCAAGTAGCATCCAACAAAGTACACAGCAGAGTAAAAGCTTTTGCTCCACTTTAGAAGTCTTTAGCCACCTAGGACCTGCTCTAGTTGTCGAGCTATAGATGCATTTCAACTTGGCATGTGCAGACATGTCAAGGAAGTCTTATGAAATGGCCACAGGTCTTGAAGTCATGTGAGGTGACTTTGAAAAAAAATAATAACAAAACCACAAACAATCCTTGTTCACACATCATTTAAAACATCAATTTGAAAAGAAATGCTATTACCTGAATGATTCAGTAAGTGTAATTTGGAACTCTACTCCTCACAAATCTAACTGAACCATCATGAGCAGAAGGTCCGTCCAAAATCCGTTGTAAGAAGAATCAGTGGAATCAATCTACAATCACATTACAACATGAAATAGTTCAAACAGGATCTCATACAGTTCTTGTACTTTACATCCACTAGTTATAGTGTTTGGTGTTTCAGATGAATTAAGAATAGATTTTGCACTGTTTTGCTGCTGAAATTTGTCCTTTTGGACAGTTGACCTGCATTTTCAGCAAAATAATCGCTTCATCTGATAGTCTCTCGCAGATTCCACCAATTGCAAGTGTTCAAATGACCTTTTTTCATATATCCTTTAAAGGGAAGTAGTGCTAGAGAGAAGCATCTGTTTGAATCCATCAGTTTCTGTCCTTAGACCATTATACATATAAAATGTTGTGGGATTTTTTTTTTAATGCTCGTTTTTGTTCTTGCAGTATGACCCATAGCACTAGTAACCGCACACATTTCAAGCAAGTTTGCAATAAAACCTTATGTTCATGGCAAAAGCATTTACTGCTCATAAGAAGAGAAATGTTGATTTTGTATTTCTTTGTTGTAACTATTGTTTGGCCTTTTTCCTTAGGCAAAGATGATTACAGAATAAAATATGATGTCCTGTTGAAAGATTACAACGATTTGAAAGACAAGGTAAGTAGCCAGGAATAATTTTTGTGTCAGCTTAATCTAGTAATTATTTCATGTGTGCTAAACCAGTAATGGTGTTTCCAAAAGTGTCAAAAATTGGTATAATGTTAATCCTACTGACACTGCTGTTGTTTTGTGAGTTAAGAAAGGGCAACATTGTTTTTTCCCAGGCTTGGTATTGTTTGCTTTCAGCATGCAACAAAATTTTCATCCTGGACAGTCCATGCACCTCCACATTTTAGAGTCCTTGCTTTTCTCCTCCCCCACCCCCCATCCCCCATCATTAGTTTAGGGGTTATTCTTTTAATATATGTTAATGTACCCCCTTCCATTTCAATTCCCCATGGGTAGATCTGTTTGGTTTAGGGATGGAAATCTGGCTTTTGAAAATCTGCACGGATGGAACTGAAGTTTTCTGTACAAGTTTGCAAACAGCCACTTTACATGCTCCTGCTTAGTGACTGGTGCTAAAACGTCATAAGCAAAGAAGCTTACGAGCTGTGATCAGGAGGACTTGGGCACTTTGTCCAGTACAACTAGAATGAGCTATCCTTTGCTGAAACTAATTTTGATTGTTAAAAAATATTAGGCATCTTTTTGAGGTTGGGGTGTTGGTGACAGATAATTCACTTGGTAGGCAAGTATTTTCCCTTCTTCCCTCTCTTTGTTTTTCTTAATTTATTTTGTGAGTTTATGGAGTTGTCTTCATTTTATAATACATATATATCATTTGAGCTGCTTTGTGCATCATGGATGTGCATGTGCATTTCTGGGACCACTGATTAAATCTAAGTATCAGAAAATTTGAGAGGTTTTGGTGCTGTTTAGTTGAGTGTTTTTTTTTGGGGGGGGGGAGTGGAGGGATTCTGTTGTTGCTTTCCTGATATATATAGATGTGTATGTGTGTGTAAGAGAGAAAGAGAGAAGGGAGAGGGAGGTTTAGTTTTCGTTTCATAATTTTTTAAAATAATCTAAGTAAATTGAAAGATTCAATCTTTTGCTTGACATTCAATAAACATTCTGCACATCTCTCCTTATATTACTGTGGTTTTATGATCTGTCTACTGTATGTATAGATTAGATAGTGTGGCATCACTTGGTGACCTGTTGACCAGCATGCTATAGCTGTTGGTAATCCTGTCACAGGTTTTACACAGTATATCATTATAGTGAGCTTTTCTTCCCGTCACAGTGCCATGCTGCTGAAATTACTTTAGTGAGCCAGCTGCATACGGCTTACAGCATGACTTCAGTAAAAGTGCAACTGCTAGCAATTAAACCAGTCTGTCAGCAAGTATGCCTAACTATCGTGAGGACAGATTTCATGTTTAAAAAGTCTGTCCAGCTAACATGAACACAAATTGACACAGCACCTGGCATTGAACTTGAATGTTTATGGTGTAGTCAGCATATTTAGTAAATCTTCATAACCCTTGGACCGCGGTGGGCCACGATCATGACTTTCCCTGTCGAGCACAGTACAGCTGATGGGAGCCGTGCATCCCTCGATTTAAGCTTGGCTATTTAATTATATCCAGGAGTGTGAGGGTTAATAACTGCTGTGCCATGTATGTTTCAGTGAATCTTTTTAATAACCACTGTGTCATTTCAGAATGTATGTTTTAGTGAATTTTCCTAATGTGTCATTGCAGAATGCAGAGCTAACTCAGTTAGCGTCAGAAGCCAGAGCAATGAAGGATGAACTAGATGTTCTCCGACATACATCAGACAAGGCAGTATGTACTGAAGTTTAACTGGCCAATTTATTTATAATTCTGCCTTTTCCTTTGAATTGTAATGATGTTTTACCATGTCTTGTTTATTTGCTTGGCTACATTTTCATGCTGAGTCATCAATTTGTTAAGATTCCACTAAAGTGGAAACCATCACAACAATTTTTTTAACAGTACTTCAGGTATTTTCATATTTTTTAGTGAGAACTCATTTGGGCAAAAAAAGACATAGACAACAAACAAATCATTCTTGTGAATCCTTCTTCTTCTCTAGCGTAAAAAGTATCTTGCATGCCCTTTGACAAAGTTTTTAATATTCTTTCAGACCAAATATGAGGCAGCTATAGAATCTTACAAGAAAAAATTAGGTATGTATAATGTATATCTGTTTGTTTATTAATTACTACCTTTTTTCAAAAAGGAACTGAACGACTTATAATTACTCTTTGTTTGTAATTACATGATAAGGTGTTTTAACATTATAACTGCTTATCGAAAACTTTACAGAGTGGTCGGATCTGTGTGTTTGTATGCATGTGAGCATACCTGGTTATGGCTTAACATGTACGAACCTTTTGGTCTATGCACGTGGTTGCACATGAAAATCTTTACAGAATCATGTGGTCTGCATGCTGATGTGCATTTGTGGGCATGTTCTTTTTGGTGGACATAATACGAACTGTGTGGTCTTCGTTACAGAGGAAATGAGTGATCTGCGGGTGCAGCTGAAGATGTTGGAAGAGAAAAACACACACTACCTGCAGCAGCACATTGAAATGGAAGAGGTTGGTAGATGATGCTGTGTGGTGTACATGTCTTAATGGGGGAGGTTGGTAGAT
>SMGT01007510.1:560736-579203 GCA_004794575.1 Lanistes nyassanus
GGTAGATGATGCTGTGTGGTGTACATGTCTTAATGGAGGAGGTTGGTAGATGATGCTGTGTGGTGTACATGGCTTAATGGGGAGGTTGGTAGATGATGCTGTATGGTGTACAGTAAAGCCTCCCTATTAAGACTTTTGAAAATGGACCAGAATCACGTCAAAACTGAGAGGGGTCTTAGTAGAGAGTACATTTGTTACTCAACACAGATCAGTGAAAAAGTTTCAGTTTTATCTAAGAGGGGATTGTAATAGGGAGGGTATCAATAGTAAGGTTTTACTGTAATGAAGTTAACTTGGTCTTTTTTTTGGGGGGGAACCTACCTAAAAGGTTAGCAATTGTGCCTGCACATGGTTTATTTGCTAGTTTGCAAACAGTTGTATGACTAGTAAGTCTACCGTACCCAAACACGTAGCAAAGAGAGAGTCGAAAGTAAGGAACGTGGCAGATCTTACTTTCGACTCTCTCTTTGCTACGTGTTTGGGTACGGTAGGCTCCCTTGATTGCATACGTCAGCATACGGTTGTGTCTAGCGCTGCCAGTACTATGTGGGGTTGTCGTTTGACGATTTATAGCGCTCTGTCCTCATTTGTTCTTGTTTGACTAGTAAGTGTTAAGATCTGCTTATATGCATGCTTTTGTCGCTGTAGGAAATCAAACGGTTGAACAACATAAAGCAACAACTGGAATCCTACAAGAGACAAACACTGGAACAGCAAAATCGACTGACAGATGAAACTAAACGCGCAGACAAGTGGGATTTCGAATGCAGCAGACTGCAGGAAAAACTAGCCACACTCCAGCGAGAAAAAGAGGTGAAGATCTATGAAGATTGTTTGCATCTTCTTGTTACCTCCTGAAAGTTCTGGGATGCAGTTGAAAATAAGGGGCACTGTTATGGTGAATTTGGTTTCAAGTCAAAAGATAACTCCTCCAGTTTTTAGCTTAGCTCTGCCCTACACAGTCAGATCCCATAAAATGGCCACCTGTCTTTACTCATAGCCCTACTATTTAAGGTCATTTAGAAGAAATAATAGAAAAACCATGAACAGCACAAACTTCATTCACACATCATTAAAACTAAAAGTGTGAGAAAAATAACACTTTTCTCACCTGAATGATTCACTGAAGTTGGTTTTTGAGTTTGGCAGAGTTCCTGATAACAGACAGGGTTATTTTAAGCCCCAAATTTGAAGAATTATGCAGAGATTTACAAGCTGACCTCTGCTTTTTTCAAAATTACCCTCAGATGTCATGTCAAGGGGGCATTTTGACCCTTGGTTTGAAAAATGTCCAGAAGTTCTGATTTGCTGGTCCTCAAAAGTAAAACCAAAGCATTGTGAACCTACAAATGTTCAGGTAGAGTCAGTCATAAGAATCAGTTGCATATCTCCATCAATAATCATATTGTTACAACATCAAGTAACTGGGCTTCAGTGCAATATGTGTCCTTCACATTCACATTTAGTATTTTCAGATCAGCTTACATCTATGATTTCACACTTCAGGACAGTGATTTTTACCAGAGACATTACAAATTACACCATTTGCACTCGTTAGAGTAATCGTTCTTATGGTTAAACTAATAATGGAAATAATGCCAGAGAGAATCGGCTATACATACTAAAATGTGCAGTTATCGTACAAATGTTTGAGGAGTCTAGCCTTCAAGCAGTTTCATATGAAACGGGTTTCAGCGTGTTGTGGCTGAGAGAGACTCACTGAGGGAGCTGAATGAAGAGCTGAAGTGCACACAGCCAGCCATGGCTGGAATTTCCCTCGGTGAGCAGATCAGTGAGATGGGACAGTCACCGCAGCGGATGCTGTCCTTACCGCCAGAGATCAAGTGAGTGTGGCTAGTAAAGCCTTCCTTTTAGTGCAGGTGTCCTCACAGTTTCTTTTTGGGGGGATCCTGGATAATTTCCATTTTATCTTCAGAAAATTGGTTTTCTGGCCTTTAGTTAATGTAATTACATTTTCATTTTGAATGAATGAATAATGAATTCCATGTGTGCGTAACGATAAATGCCATGTGTATGTAATGATGAATGCCATGTGTGTGTAATAAAGGCCATGTGCGTGTAATAATTAGAGTCATGTATGTGTAATGATTAGAGCATGTGTGTGTGCATTTGGACACATATTTTGGGTGTGTGTATTCATGTGTATGTTTGTGAATGTGGGCACATGCGTCCATACATATGTGTGAATTTCTTTTTCCAGGGAGCAGCTTCTACGCCTGGAACATGAGAACAAAGTGCTGAAGATGAGTGCTAGTGGTAACCATGAGCAACAGACACTTATGCTGCAGTCACAGTTAGATGATGCAAATGTGCGCAAAAATGAACTGGAAACAGAAGTCAGGTAAGATATTGGCAAGAATGACGACCTTTAAGCTCACAAACATACCTGGTTTTGGCAGAAACTGGTATCTGACTCTGGGCAATAGGCAGAGCAATGGGTCTTCACAGACATACCACACTGAATGAATATTTCTCACCTGCTGTTCTCAGCTATTGTAGGAGGTACACAGGGTCTAAAACAATGGGTATCAACACCCTCCCTCTCTGTCTTGGCCTCCAAGCTCAACTTGATATCTAACATAGTCAATCAAAACAGCTTGGCTTAAAGGCAACTTGCTGAAAGTAATAACATATAAATATCTTGGCCTCGTTTTCTCAACACATCTGTCCTTTTCTCATTCCCTGGCCTGGGAGATTCAGCTAATCGTTGTTGTGGTCACTCGGGGAAAGGTCTCCAGCAGTGTTTTACAGGGTCTTGGATTTGCGGATCATTCCAGTGTTCAGTTATGGTGCTGAAGTGTGGAGTTTCAGGGGGATTCAAACATTATTGAAGATGTTCATCTGTTTGCTTTAAAATGTTTTTAATGTCAGCACACATGCACCTAATCTATGTGGAAACTGCTAGATATCCATTCCGGCTTATTATTTTTATAAATGTCTTCGTTATTGGTGTCAAGGATTCCCACAGAAGCATATAACTTGTTGCTCCGCATACACAAGCAAACCAAACGCACTTGGGCCTCAGACGTTTGTTACTTGGTGTATAAGTATGGGTTTGGCCATGTCTGGGAATGTCAAGCCATTCAGAATGCCAAAGTGTTCTTGAGATATTTTAAACAGAGGGTTACGGATATTTGGCAACAAGAGTGGCATAGCAGTAACTTACCAATAGGAGTTTTTGGGGTGGATCGTGATGCTTGCTGTTGCTCATTTAAATTGTCCTGTTCACCATGTATTTATCTCTATGATTTGAAGCATGTAGGGGTGCATAACACTCTCATGTGGCTGTGACTTGGTGTATCCAGCCTCACGACCCACTGTTTACTTTTCATCAACCTTTGTGCAGATTTAGATGCTCTTTTGTGCCTTTTATGTTGTTCTGTCTGAAGTACAGTGACGTAAGAGATAAGCATATCCCCCACAAACACACCCAGTGTCCGTCAGCATTTCATGGGGTATGGTACTGGCCAAGAGTAAACACGTAACTAAACATGGAGCTATTCTATCTATGAAGCTTTCATAGTGCATATTTCCAGCATTGAAGGCCTAGAATTTTATCTCTAAAAATGTTTATGAAAGAATGTATATTGGTCGCTGTATGAATGTAAATGTTTATGTGCATTGGATGAGTGTGCAGCAAGATGGGTGTGTACTGTTCCTCCCATGAAACGGGCCACGTGCCTCACCACTAAAATGAATCCATTAGTCAACCCATCAGTCAATCCACCAATGAGTCAGTCTTTATTGGTCTTAGTGAAAGTGGTTTACATGAGCAAAAGTGAGACTGGAGATAGCATTTGTCTTTCCCAGGTCAGTATGTAGCAGGTGGATGTCTATAAACGCATGCTTTGCTGACTTGCACAATTACTTTTCTCTTTTGCAGACTGTTGAATCAACGTCTGATTGAGCTGCAGGCACAAATGGAAGATCTTCAGGAGCGACAGCAATCAACAGCAACAGCTTCCTCCACTGAAGTGTTAGAGATTAGGTGCCGAGCCACAGAGCTGACTCAGCGGCTTGAGGAGCGGGACCTTCAGCTGGCTCAGAGAACAGCCCAAGTGGAGGGGTTGAAAGCTGAGGTAGTTTTACTCTTGCACACTTTAGGAGACAAATGGAAATACAGCAGTAACAGTTGTGAATTTGGCCTCAAGATAAAATATTTTAGACCTCATTTCATTCTTGATGCTGACCTGCCCAATACTGAATAAAATATGGGTACACTTCCACTGAACGGATTTCATTCAACGTGGATTTTTTTTAAAAATCCACCCCCACCCACCCGCAGGTTGGGTAACATGAGCAACAACGAACTGTTACAGAAACAGTTATGCAGTGAGTGTCCATGAAGCTGTGTCTGCAGCAAATTCAGAGTCTGTCATCTCACACAATGACCTTGTTGTACAAATGGTAGCCATACACTATACACAAAACTTTCATCCCTTGTGTTTTATCACTACATTTGCAGATGACAGTAGATGAGCTCTTGTGTGCAGTAGCCATTGCTATAAGCACAGAGATAAGAGATAATAATGTATACTAAATCTACAGTCTCTGGTATGACAGCAGAGACAAGGAATGCTTTATATTTATAAGCTTGGGGGTGGGAAGCAAAAGATTCTTCATAATGATCTCAGTTTTGTTTTTAAAAAATGTCACTGCCATACACTGATCTGATACAGGCAAGTGTTTCTCTGAGCAGTATAGTAAAACTTTATGCATAATTGCTGCTCTGTTCACTACTGCCAGCCACAGCACTTTATAAACGGAGCAGTCTTTGGATCTTGCAACATGAAGGAAACAGTCTCTGCAGCTGGTTCTAAAAATGTTTCTAGCGTTTGTCAAATGGGACACAGAAAAACAAAATGTTATTGCCACACATTACCTATGGCTTATGCAAAGGAGCCTTTAAATCTTTCCACTCACACGCATTAGATCTAGTTTATGACGTTGACTTTGCACAGATATTGGCAGATTTCACAAAAATAATTCGAATAAACTAAAACACTTTCAAAAATATGCTTTATTTATTCGGAAAGATCAATTTTTGGACTTTAAAATTCTTAAAGAATTATTTTGGGAAAAGTTTAAATATTACTGCTTGGTGTCGATTGTGTTTACTGTACGCACGAAATTTAAAAAGTCTAATATTTGTAATAAATCCTGCATGTCACTGCTTGCCCACTTATATCATTATCACTTTCTGACCTTGAATAAAATCGCAGATTTAGTAAAATCTCTGAACTTTCAGCCTAAATTACATTTAAAGTATGTTTTTCTACCAAACTTGATTTGAAATTTTCTCTTCCATCCAGCAGCCATTTGTTGTGAGTTACGTAACTGTCCTGGGAAACAGGTACTCAGTGAAAACTATCGGCAAGCCGATTCTAAATTAAAAAAATAAAAACTAATTTAAACAGTACAGGAGATACAACCAGTGATAGAGCTTTCCATTGATACCAGGTTTAGTTCTTTACACTGTTACACTTTACACTTGTACAGGAGGTTTTGAAAAGCATCGTGTTTCAACGTGAGTGCAAAGAGTTAACCAATGTCATAAGTCATCTTTAAGACAATCTAGTGTTGGTATATGTGCATCTGCTCAACAGTTGAACAGCAACACAGAGACATTGGAAGCTGTGCAGGAAACGCTAACAAGGAAAGATGAGGAAATGAGAGCCATGGAGGAACGCTACCGGCGATACCTGGATAAAGCTAGACAAGTAACATCACCAAATTTTATCGGAATTTGGATGCGATGAATTGTGTGTGCACGTGTGCTTATGTATGCATGTGTGTATTAGCGCACTTGTGCATGTGTTTTGTGGACAATAAAAGATGGTGAAAATATTTTGAACCAAATTTATACAGTCCAACATTTATTCTTCAAAAATCTGTGCACCAAAGACAGCCACATCCTTAATAAATGCAAACGCTTTCTTTTTGCTAGAAATGAGTTGTTACCTCCTGTAATTGTTTGATAGGGATCTTGTACCAAACAGTCTTGTCAAGTGACACACAGAGGAGCTGAATTTTGCAGCTTGAGGTTTCATGCTTTCTTATTGGTCAGACAGGCCAAGACCTCCATGAACTGTCTTCACACAGACGTTTTCTCTTCCTAACAGGGCACATTACTTGACATATTTGGATTTTAAAAAAAGTATTGTTTCCATGTAACAAATTTTTGGGGAATGTGCAGGTGATAAAAAGTCTGGATGTAGGCCAAAGCACAGACACATCACCAGAAATAGCAGCTTTGAGACATCAGCTTCATGAAAAGGACCAGTACATCAACAGTTTAGAAGTAAGTCTTGTCTACGCATTATGCTTTGGATTGTTTGTACATTGCAGTTGCTCCAAACTGTCTGTGTTGTATGATAAGGAACACGTGCATTAGTTTGGAAGGTGTACTGTGAGCTATTCATGAGAAGAGTTTGACACCGTGAACACCTGTAGGCCTGTTTAGTATTTAGCCGTGGGCACATGGGTTCAGTGAGACTTGTGTCACCTCCCTCTCCATGACATTTTTTGCAGAAGGACAATGAGAGGATGAGAAGCATTCATAATGAGGAAGAGTCCTTGATTGTCACAGCCTGGTACAACCTGGTTAGTGAAATTTTTTCCCCAAATCTCTGTTTGTCATCTTAAGATAACATTACTTTTTGAGAGACAGATGTTGTTATATCTTTTCACCATCTCTGTTCTCCCCTCCCTCCCTGTTAAAAAAATGTGGCCAGCAAGTCATGTGAGTTGTAATTTACCAGAAGCAAATTGGGATTAATCTGTATGTTTTTGACACATGCAGGCATGCATCACACATGCACTTATGCTTGCAAACCTGCGTGAGTAAATGAGTGAGTGAATGAGTGAGTAGAAGTACAAATATGGGAGTGGGGAAGTTTGTGTAGATGCGTGTCTGTGCAAGTGACTGTCGGTGTAGATGTAAGCATGTCTGCTGATATGCAGATAAAACAGTGCCAGGAAGCAGATGAGGAGGTACATTAGGAGATGCATATGCGTGACCTTGCAGTTGGTGGTGAGTGGAAGTTTTTCTTACCTCGGTGCTGTGGTGTGCAGGGGATGCAGTTGCACCGACAGGCTGCTGAAGAGCGGTTGGCCAACAGTAACATGGGGCAGTCCTTCTTAGCACGGCAAAGGCAGCTGCAGACCCGCCGGGTGCCAGCCATGAGTAGTTTTCATAACAGCACCAACAGGTGAACATCACTTGCTTTGCTGCTTGTTCACATCTGTACAAGCTGCTGTGCTTGTTAACGTGTATGTAAGAATCTGTGTGCACCTGTGGGTGTGTGGAGAGAGCAAGTGAGCAGGTGTTACCTGAAGCTGCTTTAAGCTGTGTTTGGCTGTCGACAGTGTATTTTAATCAAATGTCTGCCTTTTAACCATGCAGCAAGAATGCTTTTCCAAAAGTCTGTAAACCTGAGAAATTCTCATTTAAATGTATATAAAAATGTTTAAAATTTTAAAAAATGAAGGAAATGTCAAATGGAATGTAACAGCTGCATCCATATGTGATATGGTTTATATATGTGGATACCAGAATTATTTTGTTGTATAACAGCACTGTGTGCCATGAATCTCTTGGATTTGTTTTGGAAATTTGTTTCTGTGAGTTTTGGGATGAAACACTTACATGTTGCACACTTGTTTTGCTGCACACACGGTGATGTTCTGCTCAACAAAGCTGCTGCAGCTGAACAACTTTCCTGTCATTGCCAGCTCCACCTCTTTCTTGTCATTCTTCTGCCCTTCCCCATCGCCTGATGTGTTTATCATTGGCTGGTCTTTCTGACCTGACCTGTTGCAATCTGTAATTAACATTTTGTTATGTCATTTTTTGTATGCTCTCATAATAATTTTTTAACAAAATGAATTTTGTAATAAAATAAACACTTACCAAAGCCTTTACCCCCAACCTCTTCCTCTATGAAGGATCTTTCTGTCTGCATACTGAAGATTTATTATTATTAATTTTTATTATTATTATTAGGCAATATGATGTTTTTAGGTTTAGCCATGACAGCTGAAAAATTTCTAGTCATTTTCTTAGTAATGAAATTTTCATACATAAATTTATCACAGCCTCTGGTGTTTGGGGCTGGGAGACTGCTATCAAAACATTTTCCTTGTTGGACGAGACATCAAGCAAATTTTGGCATTAACTTTTTAAAGCCAACGGTAGCAGTGTTTCAGTGTTTATATTTCATGACATTTCACTGTTTATTTCACCAGAGCTGTCTAATGTTACCTGTTCCCGTAGTCTGGATATATACAGCACAGGTGTTGGCTTAAAACTAGCAGGCTTGGTGTGGACTAAGAGAATATTTCTGATGAACATGATTTATTGTAGTGCACTGTGGATGGCAAATCTTTTGTTAGAGATTTTTTTTAAATCATCTGTCTGGGTCACCTTGTGATAGTTGTTAAAAAAAAGTCTATTTTGAAAGTTAAATTCACTGTCATTTACTTTATAGGTCCTGGTATCTAGTCACTGTGTTTAGAGAGCAATGTTGACACATCATGTCTGTAGATTTATGCATATGTGCAAGAAAAAAATCCTTGTAAAGTCTTAAATTTAAGGATTTAATTAGTATGACAAGGAGCAACCATATGTATGAGTGCCTGTGTAGATACACCCTAGCTTCCAACAAGCCTGTGTGTACTTGTGCATGTGGGTGTCAGATATATATGCATGTAAGCCTATTTATTGTATGCCTATAGAGTTCAGGTAGTTAACAGACAGTGTGGTATTGATTCATTTTCACCCTGGCAGCCAAACATCAGAATCATTTTGTGCTTGTTTTCTTTGCTTGGTGCTCAGCGATGTTTGTTTGGTGGCTTTTCTGTCTTCTTGCAGTTTTCCTCATCATCCCACATTAAGTGTGCACCAATGTTTGTGCTGTCTGACTATATGTGTAAGCACAGCTTGCTGGTATATAAACTATTGTAGTCTGCTTGCTACCAGTGCTTGGTTGGATGTAGCATTAGGTTCAGACAGCTTGCTCTTGTGTGAGTGTGCGCGTGCACGCTTATATGTTTGGGTTTGTTTTGGGTGGGGGATAGTGAGTAATGAACTGTAGGGTTTGAGTGAGACTAAGACAATGCTCTGTTCAATAATCAGGTGTGCATGACAGTCACTTTTATGTGTTTGTACAAAGATCTGCATTTCTTTGTGACTATGCACTGTATAGACAAGGACTATAAGGAGTCTTGGGCTGATTACATTTCATGAAGAGAATTGATTGACATACAAGAGTTCTTATTACGTAAAGTGGCTTCAACGGTGCGTGGTGATCTCCGTGTAGATGTGTGTTGAGACTGAGTCATGCTTGGTAGTTAAAATGTGAATGGTAGTTGCTGTTATTGAGCATTTACTACTTGCATACCTATGAAACTGCATGTTGGCCTACTCAAGCCCAGTGTTTATTGATGTTTGTACATCAGTTTGCTTGCTTTGTGATGTGCAAGATCTGGTCACATGGTAGTGTGCATGTCTGTACTCATCTTTGTCATTATGAGCATGCATGCACGTTCATTTGCTTGGCTCCTTGCAGTCACAGGCTGGTGGATCTTGCACAGTGTGAGGTACCGCATGGAAATCTGATGTTAGGGGCTGCAGTAACAGACCCATCTCCTCTCTATCTTCCTCTACAGCATCCAAGAAGCAAACTTCACTTTTCACCTTCATGAAGTGTTCAGAAAATAGTGAGAATGTTGGGCAGGATAAAGAGACTTCCTGTGTATGTGCAAGCTTAACTCTTGTGTGTGTGTACAGATCCACAACTGTATGCGAGCATGCGTGTCTGCATGTATACCACTATGTCAGTACTTGTATGGTTGGATGCATATCTTGTGTGAGACTGCATGCTCTCATGCCTGTGTGTGCAGGTTTGTTTGCACATGTGTGCCTCTGTCTGGAAGGGTGTGCATGCATCAGCAAAAAAGAAAAGCTAAACATATAGATGTCACATCATGACCTGCCAGTAACAAGTTGCTATTTTCAAAAGATGTGTGTTGAGAGCTGTGTTCAGTTTGTGCACATGCAATGTTCATTTAGTGTTCCCAGGGATGTAGAACGCCAAATTTTCAAGACCATAGAATAGGATGAGTACAATGACCAAATGTACACGATAGTTTGTTTTCGTGCTCTTTGTCATTGCCATAGTGTACAAATTGGATGCCTTCCGACATGCAAACCTGGGGAACATAAGGCTATGCGGTAAATTTTTTAAATTTTATTTTACATTGTAAACTTTAAGATTGTGGTGACTTCATGATGGATTATACCAGTCCATTTTTAGACTATTTTTTAAAATAATTTTATTTGACTCATTACAGTACTTGTAACTGAGTTGTGTTAGAAATAAACACTGTACTTATTAAGGTAGTTTTAGCTGGATTGTTATTCAGGGCACTGTTTTTTATGATTTAAGGATGATGCAAACAAAACCATTGTAACTATAGCATTTTTCCTTGCACCCCTGCTGGGGCCTATTTGTGAGCTGAGACCATATGAACAAACGTGTTCTTGCTACACTACTTCTGGCACATGCTGGAAAATGAAAGCAGTGTGACTTGCATTAAAAGATGAGGTTTAGAGTAATGCTGACAAGAGATCTAGGGTTCTGTTCTTTCTTGATATTAATGACAAATAATAATGAACACTGAAAAGGAAAGGAAAAGCTGTTTTTTTTATAAAATACAAGGAGATTATATTCTATAATTTTGAGATGGGTAAGTAATCATTTTGGGAGCTGGAATATGTATGAAAATGTCATCTTTTTAGATACAAATGAATTTCAGTACCTGCAGGAAGATCGAACTCTGAAGTTTGGTGACAAAATATCAAGCCTTAAACAATTTTCATGAAAAGATTAAGATTAAACCATCTGCCACATCTGTATCTCAGCACTTTGTCAGAGTGCATGTACAGATCTGTGTGCCTGCATGTGTGGATCAGTGTGTGTGAGAGAGAGAGAGAGACAAATGTGTGAACTGTTCTCATCTTGTTGCCTTCAAAAGCAACTGTAGTTGTTCATAATGTTTTAACAGAGTAAGAATTTTAAGATGTCTAGCCTAGGGGAGAAATGTAGCTAATTATTTTTGTTTGTCATGCAGTCATTTTCCTAGTTTGCCTCACTGGTCATCAGGTTAATGCTGTAAGCATGTTCTTCATCGTGTGTTGATAAGAGAGAAGTGGGGAGGGGTAGGAGTGCATTAGGTCATTGTAGAGAGTATGTAAGCATATGTGGATGCATACATGTGCCTTTGAATTCATAATTGTGCATGAATACGTTTGTTTGTTGGTTTGTGGACATGCAATATCTAAGTATCCACATAAAAGACAAAGGTAACACCCATATTTATGCCAGATCAGTGAAGAGTTCTAGGACTGGATTGATAATTCACATGAATTGGAATCATGATGGATGTAACTCACCAGAGATGATCAATAGCATGCTGTCTGTCTAAACGCCTGCAGTATTTTCATCTCTCTTTCACTTATATCATGCATTTCACTTCTTTTCTCCACTGGGTGTGTCCCTTGGACTATGTCCTGGTGCCCCACAGTTCTTCTCTTTAAACGCATTCATGGACCTCTACCCTTGTGGAGACCCGGAGGTCCCTGCAGGAGCACGTACAGTGCAGTTTTATCAGAATTTGTGGCAAAACCCAAAGTCACGTCTATTAAGTGAATATTGATCACACACCAAGCCGGAGGATCTGCAGAGGAGTGTCACTGGCAGAAATATTGCAAGCTCTGGTAGCCATCTCTATTAAATACATGTACAACAAAAATGGTAGAACCTTTCACA
Organism: Lanistes nyassanus; assembly: GCA_004794575.1. NCBI lineage: Eukaryota > Metazoa > Mollusca > Gastropoda > Architaenioglossa > Ampullariidae > Lanistes > Lanistes nyassanus. The sequence goes on from SMGT01007510.1 coordinate 572,589, forward strand.
GAGAGGTCCACTTCCACAAAGAAGTGACAGGTTGGTTAGTTGGAAGCAAGTTACAAACTCCGTCACATAAAATCTGTCTTACATTAAGCAAACTTTTCGTGTGCTTTTGAATGTAAGTGGCCTTTTTGATATTACATCATGAAGACATCATTTGCTCTGCGTTCAAAATGCTGTTAAAAATTCTTGGTACTATACGTTTGGAAGGAAGGGATAAAGTAATATTTATTCCATTATCTCCATGTTAATATAAGAATAAGGGAATTTGTGTATTACAGGTATTAAACATTAATCATCTCATTTGTATGATAATGGTGCACCTAAAAAAAAACGTTTCTAATGCCACCACTGACAGTAGTGCTGTTGATGTTCAAGAAATGTTTTCTGACAATATGTGGCGAATTTATGATACCATCAGTGACTAGCAAGTTAGACTGTAAAAATCTCTCGATATTTTGCTGTGAAATTAATGTAATTGTGATGGGAAAGGAGTGCGGCAACAGATTCAGACGCATGAAGTGGACTTTAACACAGAAGCGTTTTGCATAACTTCTCAACTTCTTGTGTCCCTTGGATTATGTCCTCTTTAAATGCATTCATGTACCTCCACACTTGTGGAGACTCTGACTTGCCTGCAGAAGCCCGTACAGTGGCTAGACCCGAAGTCAAGTCTATTAAGCGAATATTAATCAAGAGAACATGTAATATCACAGCAGGATTCATGTTTTGGACAAATATGCTTCCTCTTTCCCGTCAAACAATGGTCTGTGTACAATCATCTAACAGCTAACAGATGTATTTCAGATTCCGTTTTCTGACTGAAAACTCGGTGTTCATTTTATCGTATTTTATGATGGTAAGCAATTATTCAGCCTTTTTTTGTATGTCAGATTTCAGCTGAATGGAAAAAGGTGTGTAAAATACTGCATTAGGTAATAGCATGCGTAATCGTTTACCAGGTACATATGGACGTGTACAAAATAAAATATGTAAGAATCTGCATGTAGGGTGTATGGATAGATGATGGATTCATGTCACCCTTTGAGTTACAGCTGGTCAGTTTTAGCAAATAAATCTCTGCTCTCTCCACAACCACTTGCAAACACAAATACCAAACATTATGACTTCAAGGTTAGTTATATTGGGATACATTTACAAAGTAATTATATGTTTACGAATTAAGTATTGCATAAATGGCAGGTAATATCACTGCTCGTATCAAAGAATTGGCAAAAGCAATGTTCATGGGTTTCTCCTGGTGACAGACTTTTCTGTGAGTCAGTCTAGGATGTTGATGAGTACATATTATTTACGTTTAGAATGTCAAACGTCTTCCACCCCCCCACCCCCAAAAAAAAAAAAACAAATCTTGCTGGAATTATAAGAATAATCCTGAAAGCACTGAAAATGGCGTAACAAGTGAAACTAGTGACAATAATCTGAACATGTGTAACACTGTACTGAAATGCACATTCTCACAACCACTCACCCTGAGTGAAAGTTTTAAAAACCTGCAAGCACCAACAAGCATTTGGTCAGTGAAGAGATGCACTGGGTCACAACCTACATATTTCTCTTTTCTGCTAACTTGCAAAAAAAATGTGATGTACGGACACCAAACTAGGCCAGGTGACCCAAGTTTTAATGAGTACAGAGCACTGTACTAAATTCCCTAATAGTGCTTACCTAAGGCAGCATCACTGAAGCTAGCTCTAACTGTAAGAACATTCAGACACATTCTATGATAAGCATTTAATCCATGTTAGGCCAAGATAAAATGTGCACTGCTGTACAGGACCTGCAAATTCTGCATTTGACCTCAGCATGAAGGTCGTGAACACAATCAGGCTGCATGTCAAAGATTACAGCTTCAGGAAACATCCAGTGTCAAAAACAGTGAAGCTCTACTTAATGCAGCTTAAACTAACTCAAATTTTAAGGCTCTTTCCTATGCCACAGCAAACGGCAAGTTTGAAGATAGGTCATTGAAGATCCACAAGATTATACTGGTACATAAAAATAGCAACCAATTTTCACAACTAAGGCATTTTTGTTTTTATTCATCATTCTCAGGCTCTTGTGGAATTACACTTGAAAGAAAATGTTATAAATTAAATATTGCCTTTTGTGAGGACATAGATAAATACATGCTCCACACACACCTAAGAGTGCATAAATGCCAGCACATGCAATCTGATGTCTGACGTAAATTATATAATTACCTATAAAGTATCTCTTGTTTATGATGAGAAAATATAAACTCATAATGTTCATGCCTACACAAAACACCTTGCAAAACCAGCTGAAAGTTTCAGTTGCCTCCCACAGAAATATTGTTTGTTGCCTGCTTTCAGAACACGTTCCTCCTAAACTAAATGAATTACATTAAAAATGTGAAAACTTCAAAAAGAACAATCGTGTCAAACACCATATATCTGGTTGCTTCATACATGTTAATATATATATTTATATGCTGCAGTGGTATTAAATGCATTTTGTTTGAAATAACTCGTGCTTGAAACTGGATGATATTTGGCATTTAAAGGTCATCGAATTTCATGTCGAAGGTATTGTCTAGTGAAGACACATCCAAATCAACAGGGCTGCCAAAGTTGAGGTCATTTGTATCTAGATCGAGATCAGCATCTGTGGACAGACACAATAAATTAAACAGACTGAGAAATACACAAAGCACAAAGCCATACCATGAATGGAAACCACACATTTCATCACTGGATGATAACCAAACTGTCGGGATCAGTAAACATTTAGGAATGCCACACCACTGGAAAGAACTAGAGAAGAGAGGGAGAGAAAAAGGTTTGTATTGATTGGTGGTGGGGGGGGAGGTTTGAAAGCAATGCTACGCAATTATTAAAAGGAATGTAACTGCAAATCCTTGGGCTAAGGTCTGCACATACTCTGGTCTGCCTTGCTAAAGCTGTGTATACATGCATTAACTATACAGGACAAAGTATGATTGAAAACTAGCTTGTAGTTGTATGACACTTGCTGTACAGACTTCATAACCAACGTGTGAAACAAAACAAAACTTGAAAAGTGGCTCATTTGAAAGACCTGAATTAACTCTGCTGTCTATATTCCCACTGAGGCCACTAATAACGTTCACAGACTAAGTATGTTTAAAAATAAACTTTAAGCCACAGATACTAAGAGCTGAGAAAGGTTGATCTCGGTTATCGTCAGCATGTGAAAGGCATGGTTGACAAACAGCTAAACATGCCATGGAATGTCGCCCCTTTTCTATAGTGAACCTCCATAAACATTTCTGTAGATGATGTAGAGACTGTTTCGGTGCAAACTTACCCTTAGGGATCTCGGCTGCTTTGGCTGACACTCTGACTGAAGCAGGAGCCTGTAGTTGGGTCTGTGTCTTCCAGCTCTTCCCACCTGCAGGCAAAGAAGATTTAGGCTCACAGACTTTCTCAGATGTCCAGATATTGTCGAGCTCATCACTCAAAGGTTCGTTATTGGAACTTAGGCTGCCATCAAAGTCAGCAGACAAGTCAAGGCCTGTCGAATCACTGCTGTTCTCATCTTCAAGACCAAGCAGAGGGACTTCAGAGATCTGCTGACGCCATGGTGATGACCTCAAACCTGAGAAGCACACACCTGATGCCATTTACGGAACTGAATGCACAATATGTTGCCATCAAAGACATGGCTTCTTATTTCTTGTAACCTCAGGGTGAAAACTTGTTTACCAAACCAACCTTTTACAATTTTTTTTATTGCATCACTGACAGACCTATTTAATGTGAAAGCTGTCTAGAGAGGTTTTAAAACAAATATTTTAGATGGGGGAGAGGATAGGTATCTACTATCCTGCTGCCTGTTTGAACTTTAAGCACATTTTTGGTTTCCAGTCAAACTGTTGGGTTACCGAACTATTCAAGTATTGAAAACCATCAAACTTTGAGGGAAACTGCATGCTACATCAGTTGAATATTTCAATGACTTTTTCTTTGAGGGCTTTCAAAAGTAGCTTTAGCCTGAGGACATCATAGAAACAAGCCGTACCATTGGTAACCATGGGAGAGGCAGAACTGGCAAGCCTTCCTTCAAGCCTGTCTAGTTTATCATGGAGACTTGACACAGTGGACCTGCAGACATGCACGACATGAGAATAAGGTCACCACCAGCTCTGTGCACAACTGTTTTCCTCTAACCTGCATGCCATAATAGGCAGTATGACTTCTTGCAAACTGCCATGTTAAAGACAGAGATTTCTGTTCTGGTGCGAAGACACATCAGGCTACAAGTCTTTGTCAAGTCGTAACACATCTAATAAATGTATCTGCAAGCTAAGTTCTTAGGGCAAGGTGTGTAAGACGTACAGATACTTGTTTATTTTACTGGCATCTGTGTTCATTTTCTCAGTCTGCCAGTAAACCATGAGAAGGAGAAGGATTCAAATAACAGACATTTATTCCTTCAAAGGTACCTGCACTCTCTATTTTCTAAGCTCACCTGAGATGTTCTATCTGTACTGCATTTACAGGATTCAGTGGAGACGAGTAGTCTCGCTGCAGATGCACCCCTTCATTTGATAAGTTCTGCCTACGACTTGAATCAGGTAAATGCTGTAATCCGTAAAAAATCAAATTTCAAACACCAGATTATGTCTATTAATGCCCTGAAAAAGATAATGCCTCTTCAGACAAATTTAGTAGCACAGCCACTCTTTTTTTTTTTTTTGGTGGGGGAGGGGGGACCCTTGAGACCTGCTCCACCAGCAAATGTTTAAAATTCCATTCCATTAAAATACTTGCTTAATCTTAAACCACATAGAGACTTCTCAAATCTTTTTAAATTCATCAGTGGATAACTCACCCACTCCAGACGATCGAGCATTTCTCCCTGACTATCATGTGTGGTGACATCAAATTCCAGTTTTCCTGCATGAAACGAATACATTCAGAACAATGTGTACTTCAGCATCTGGTATCCCTTGATTCCGATATCTTCTTCTTTCCCCAGACCTATCTCATAGTTTTACTAACATCTTAAATGAGATAAACCTCCTATTTGATCAACTATTGAGATACTATATATGTATATAAAATTTATATTTATTTATTTTTTCACAGACTTGAAGGCCAACAGTCTTAATGGTCAAAACAGAGGAATGGCAGAGAAAGATCTTTATTATACTAATCTCAAACCGACTGGGTACCAAGACTGAAACTAATGAAAACCCTCAAATGTTCCTGCCATCCAAATGTTTTGCCCACCACTATCACAAAATTCAGAATAAAACACTCACCTAAACGCCGCTTGATTTGATACACTTCTTGCTGCACGCGGTCTAGTTCATCGTGAATGTTCTGCTTGCTGAAAACATGCATTCCCAATTCTAGCCCGGGATTCAGCAATAAAATGATCCTTTAAGTTTCATTCACACTATATATTTTCTCTAACAAATTAACTTGTCAAGTAGGGTTGTGATTAGCACATTTCAATATTTTAATTAATACTAAACATGACTTATTTTAATCACCAATACATACATATCTTTAATGTCTTTAGCCATCCCCTTCTCCAACAAACTAGAGTAAGTTGTAGCAGATCTTCCTTCCAAAAGCATATCTTTCAGACGTTTTATTTCTCCCATGACTTCTCGTTTCATAAGGTCCACCTGTGTCTCCATCTGTAAATCTGATGTCCGTGACACGTTCAGGTGTGACATAATGCCCCCTACCTCACCTGTGATGATTCAAATAAAAGTTCACAACACAAAAACCTGGGGAAATCACAAACTCAGGAGCTATGAACACAAGCACTATTTTCTAAGAAGCCAGGAAGACCTGGTGAAATTATAATCTCAGGAGCTATGGACACAAGCAATTTATCCTGGGTAAAAGACAGGACTGCTTTGTGAAATCATTCAAAAGCTATGAACGAAATTAGAGGGGTTCTAGACATGCACAAAGTTTTGTTCTCTGGTGATACCAATCAGGTACGCAGGTTCTCTGGTTCACAGAACACACATCAGACATGCCTGCCCTCAAAGCTGACTTTCAGGAAAACTTCCTCCAACATTCAAGAACACGGTTAAAATTTTAGAATCTCTCCTCATGGACACAATCATGGCATATCAAAGCAGCACGTCGACCCAAATGAAACAGACTTAAATTTCTTTAATGAAGTAAAGCCAAAAATAACAGATTATGTTCACAAACAGGCATTATATGGTTAATTGCATTTCAAAGTGGTTATATCTTACTTTTAAGTTTATACAACACTTTTAATTAGATCATGGTAGAAGGTTGTATCTTCAGATGCTGTCTTTTAGCCATTGTTGCTTTTGCACCAATTTCCTTGACAGTTGCTGGGCCCTTACTGTGGCAGCCAGTGATATTTTAGTTCTGATATTAATTATAGTTTTAGTTTTTATTTTATTTTATAAAATTAATTTTTATTTTTAGTTCATTTTAGTTTTCAAGGAAATCAACAATTTTTATTTTTATTCAGTTCTGTGTTTAAAATTATAGTTTTTATTTTATTTAGTTCTGGCCTTTTTACATAATATCAGTTCAATTTTAGTTTTTAACATTTTTTTAAAGATCACAAACGCCGTCTATCGCATATTTCAAT
>SMGT01007510.1:579792-595738 GCA_004794575.1 Lanistes nyassanus
TCACTGCCCGAGGCTACCATAACCCTTATCTGTAATTTAGGTGCGGCCAGGCTTTTCCCCAGGGAAGGATGGCACCGCTTAGAGATTTAGGGGCAGCTCAGTAACTAGCGTAACGTAACTGAAAGCTCAGAGCGACCTATAGACAAGTGAGACGAACCTTCTGCACGAACGAAAAGGAAAGAACGAAAATGCAATTGCTTTTATTTTTCGTTTTACTCGATTTTAGTTCTCGTTTTAGTTCGTTCACGGATCACAAATTTTTATTTTTATTTCGTTTTAGTTTCTCTGTTTTTATTAATTTCAGTTCTCGTTCTCGTAAAACGAAAAACAATATTTTTAGTTCTAGTTTTAGTTTTCGTTATGAAAATATCACTGGTGGCAGCACTGAATATCTGGGCTGTGGGGGAGTGATCTCAACATGACTTTGAAAGCTTTGGTTAACTTGTCAAGTGTGTTGATAAGAAAGATCAGTGACTAAGTCAGCCATCATAATTTCTGCTCTTAATCCTCATTTTTTTTTAACTCAAGCTGTGAGCAGAAGACCGAACTTAAGGCAAACTCAAAAAATCTAAAATATTTTTGCATGTTTTCTGTTCACTGTCAGTGTTTCTTGCAAACATGTCACCTGCCTATAGTCATCTTTTCATCGAAAAATCATAACCAAATCCTGATAAAATCCGAAGCCATCTCCTTTCTTCCCAAACACTAACCACGGCCATTCCTCTGTGTATTCGGTTCTGAAGTGAAACAATCATTTGGGGGGGGGGGGAAGAGGTACAGCCTGCTTTTATGGCGTTTGCTCTGATTATCTTTTTTTTCGTCAACGATCAACACACTGTCATTCTTTGTCTTCAACATAATGCCACCAACTGTTCCACACTGCGATCAAAACAGTCAGCCAATCACAGGCTAGATTCTACAGTCAGCTCGGTTGAAATATTTTCAAAGGCATGTAAAAAAAATTATTTTTCCATAATGGGCATGAGATTTACATATTTTGCGGAACGCTACCATTTTAGGGCTGTTTTCAGAAACAAAATATGGAAAGTTGGAACAGTAGCATGTCCAACACATACATATAGACATTTACACTTACATACACCCACAATACACCACTTAACATATGCCAAATGGATGCTATTTACATTTGATGACTTACTTTGTAGCTCTTGAATCTGTCGCTTGTACTCTTCTCTCTCTTTATCCAGAGATCTTACTAACCGCTCCATTTTATATATTACCTGCAACAAATAAGAATATAAACCAAATTAAAGTCTTTTGAGATGAGGAAGGGGTATTACAAATGTATAAAAAAAAGTCTGCTTTCTGGAGTTAATTAGCATAAAGACTCTTTGATGTTAAAGTCACTGATTTGCCTAACATATAATTTAATAAATGATCTTTGTTTACATATAAACGGCAGAAACAAATGGTTATTTACAATGAAAGGCTCTGTGAATCTATTGATATGAATTTTAATGAACCCAGAAATTTAAACAGACAACCATAAACAAAATTCATATGCACACATATATAAAATAAATATATAAAATTTAAAATATAAAATATATAAAATAAGACAGCTGTGAGTGCTTTCAAATACTTTTACAAGATTGTGCATGACATACAGGCAGAGATCGTGGTATCACATGCCATGGTCTGAAATATCCACATGCATATCCACAGCCACCAAATGGCATTTAAAATCTACATCTTCTTAGTTCCTTTGACTCCACGCTTGCTTCTCACCTGGTTCTGAGCATCTATTTTGTCCAGCAAAGATCTGACTTCCCAGTTGCCGTGACCCGAGGCTGGAGCTGGGTGCAACTCAAGCTGGTGACGTGCTGGGCTGATCTGGTCTTTCCATGGACTGGGGGACCATGAAACTGGTGCTGGATTGGAGTGTAGGGCAGTGACTGATGAAAAAGGCTTCACTGCACCACACACAAGATGAAATATACCTCATATTAAAATTCTGTACTAAAACAGGGCACAGGTTAAGTCGGGTAAAACAAAAATGAAGCTTTATATCTGTAATGCAAAATAATTCCAGATAAAAACATACACAATGTTAAATAAATTTTAATAAAATAACTTTGAAAATAATAATAGGAGTTTACATACATAATGGCATGCTTAAACACTCACATCTGTATAACTCTTGAGGCCATGTCTCCTCAAGGCCGCCAGTAGTGCCATGCCCATAAAGTTTGCGCTGGAAACCACGAAATATAAAATCAATGTAAAAAGTTTTTTTTTACATATGCCTTGGACTGCACGTTATCATGAAGTCATTTGAAAGACTACAACATTTTAGATGACATAACTTTTGTTTCTAAACTGTAAACATGTATTAGGAATACAAAACGTCTTATTAGTTAAATGTCATCCAAACAGAGCTGTTACTAAATGTTTGCTTTCAGCCCATGCAGCATCAACATTCCATACACGACTGACATATCACTCAAAATTCAAATTTACCCGAGCTTTAATTAGATTAGTCTCTGTTTCTCTCACTATATCGTAAAACTTCTTTTTCCACTCCATTCTCTTAGTTGTAACCAGACTGGCATCATTTGACGAACACAAAACTGCAAAAAAATCAGCAGCACCAATGGCATTATTACACATACTAATAACAGTTACACATTCCCGCAGTACTGCATGTTCTCAGCAATATTACAAGCACACACACACAAGGACAGTCATGATACCTGCTAACAAAAAAATTGTTAGCATGTGTTATGCAGCAAATTATTTGCCAAATAACATGCTCTTTCTTCCTTATTCCTGACTTTTACGTGAGACCTGTATAAATATTCTGAATTTTTAATAATATTCTGATGTATGTTGTCCTTGGGCTACGAGATACAAACAAAACTAAAAGAAAATGGTATCACACTAACATTACCAACAATTCCTAAGCTATCTCATTTTCACTCAACCTTTAATCTTAGATTTTAGAAGAACTCTTCGGTCATTTGCATTGTGATTGTTGATTGTAAGTTTTTCGCTTTAATTTTGCTCTATTTTGCGACCCTGTTATAGAAAAAATACTTTACAACGATACAAGAAAAGTTCACTTCATTGTCAGAATAACTTAAAACAGCCGATGGACTTAACCTCTTAAAACGGGATAAAATGTCGGAGTTTAAGGATTGGAGTTCTCATGTTTTTTTCGCTTACATCTCGGCGCCGTGCACGAACTTGCTGAAAAGTACTCTCCCCTGTTGTCAATGGTTTTATTTGGTTTTAAAAACAGAAGAGCTTCTTTTATAACTGTCGCGAGTTTGCCTATTAAGAAAATGTTCTTGTAAATGAATCCAAAAATGTCTTTTGTACAACTGGAAGCAAGATCTCTACAGGTTTAACCGGAGAAAGAGACTGTTATAACGTCAAAATATAAGCAACCTCAAGAAACTGTTGTCATTATTCAACCACCTCCAGTCTCTACTACGTACTAGTGGTTATAACTTTTAAGCGTCTGCTTCCGAGGCGGGAGGTCGATGGTTCGTGCCCCGCCCGAGTCGTACCTAAATACAGGGAACAGTACTAGGACTGGTTAGCTTGGTGTCAGTATAATGTGACTGTGTTGTGGGACTGAAGCCTATGTTGCGACAGCGGCCCCACCTGTGGCAGCACGTTAACTTGTCTAAACAACACGTATAGGCCCTATGCACCTGTGACCTATTTCAGTATTTGCGGTGGGACGAAATAAAAAATCTGTGCGTGCTTATGCAACATTGTTCGGCGCCCAGCAATTGATCTGGCTCTCGAGATCCCCAGATTTCCTTAACCTCTGTCGAGATATCTGCGTCAGCTGATCTAGCCTAGGCCCCGGCAGTTAGAAAATAATAAACGATTTATAGTGTTTTAGAATTTGCGCTTAATTCGTTCTCCGCTTGTATCAATACTTATCAGTGGCATGCACTTGTACACCTTGTTTCTCCCCTGCAACTGGTCCTTCTCAACAACCAAAAGGGCTTAATATTGATAGCGATTTCTTCCCAAAGTCAGCAGCCCGCTCTAGATGTCTAACCCTCAATCAGCCGCTTGCAATGTCCTTATCGCCCAGTGTTAGTTGAGGTGATGGGTTCTGCATAACGAGTACTGTGTATAATAAAAATAATAATAATAAAATGTGGATTTTTTAACGCGCGAGAACACATTTCATGCACACTTCGCGCGGACGATGGACACAGACACTCTAGTGAAAACAACGAAACAGACACAGCGGGAGAGATGAACGCACCACTGACCAATAAACAGGTTGGAAACAGATCGTCCTTCAGTCACAGATGGGTGGAAAAGTATCATAAGAGACGATGAACAGAGAAAGTTGTAAGTTAATGCAGACAGGCAATCGGAACGTCAGTCATACAGAGATAATACAGAGTATACAGAGATAATGACACTTTGACAGGTAACATGGCTTGGGACACGTATCTCTATGATGTACTGTGGAAAGGTGGGGCAGGGGGGCGGGTACACCATTAAGCCCAATGTAATAAAACTTGTGCATTTATGATGTTTACATCTGTTGTCCTCTTTCTTCCTCTCTTTCCTCCTAGTGGAGCCTGGTATAGGGTCTGATAGTTTTCCTCCACTTCCTGCTGTCTCCGGCGATAATTTGCATAGTTCATTTAATTACTGTTTATTCGTGTACGCGTGTGTGGGTGTCTGACAGACAGGGCGAGAGAGGGTAGGAAACAGAAATTAGGAGAGATTCTGTGTGATGCACACGATGTCACCATCGTGGTCAACCTGCATACATACCCTCAAAGAAGTGTGTCGATCACGCAGGTATATAAGTATTACTTTATTAATTTTAGGCATGGCAGCGCTAGACACAACCGTATGCTGACGTATGCAATCAAGGGAGCCTATCGTACCCATACACGTAGCAAAGAGAGAGTCGAAAGTAAGGAACGTGGCAGATCTTCTTAAAAAGATCTGCCATCCCTTTCTTTTAAACGACCCTAGTCTTCACACGGCTAGCCCCTGGTGTACCACGTGTGCATACAGCGAATCCCTAAATTATATCGTCAGCTCGCTCACTAAGCGTAAACTAACAATTGGGATTCGACACAAACACAAGACTAGGGTCGTTTAAAAGAAAGGGATGGCAGATCTTTTTAAGAAGATCTGCCACGTTCCTTACTTTCGACTCTCTCTTTGCTACGTGTATGGGTACGATAGGCTCCCTTGATTGCATACGTCAGCATACGGTTGTGTCTAGCGCTGCCAGTACATTGTTGGGGTTGTCGTTTGACGATTTTATAGCGCTCTGTCCTCGTTTGTTCTTGTTTAATTTTAGGCATCTCTCTCACACAGGTATATAAGTATTACCTTATTAATTTTAGCGCTGGCATCTCTCTCACACAGGTATATAAGTATTACTTTATTAATTTTAGCGCTGGCATCTCTCTTACACAGGTATATAAGTATTACTTTATTAATTTTAGCGCTGGCATCTCTCTCACACAGGTATAAGTATTACTTTATTAATTTTAGCACTGGCATCTCTCTCACACAGGTATGCATCATGTACTGGGATCGAATTCAGCACTGACATCCCTACAGCTAGGTGGCCTACTTACCAGTATGGAGAAATAATTTTCATGTTGTTCAGCACAAATAATTGTTGCTGCTGTAGAGCTGTGGAACACATTATACAGCCTTCAAGTTACACCGCATTAACTCTGGTCGCTTGTAGTACAGCACGTGCAAATAGACGCTGTAGGGGTAAAACTCTTGTTGTCATCCACGACAGTTGACTGGATTAAAACATCATCGTCAGAAGAATGATATGGATCTGGGTATCACTACTGCAGAAGACTCATGCAGTTACATCACTGAACATTTACTTTCGCCTACAGCTATACATTGACTGCTTCATCCATCTCACCATAGTGTGCATTGAAAGACACGTCAACTGTCTCTTTGCTAAGCTGAGGGACGTAAGACTGTCCAGGGGGTGTGAAAACGGGATGCAGTAATAGATACGCGGGAGCCGGTGAGATAAGCTTCCCGTTCTGCCTGTGTATGACAAGTTTCGGACCCCTGCTCACTACTCCCAGGGGAAATAGCTTATGCTGTGTTGCTATACTGTACTGCTGGAGGGGGAGGGAACTGGTGGCTGAGAGGAGGAGGCCGGGTGTGGTAAGCTATAAAGATTATGTGCGCGGCATGGTCCCTTTAAACGATGTCATGTCCAGCAGCACAACACAGGAAATGATCGAGCGCCAGGTGAAAGTATGAAACGACAGTGTAGGTGTGCAGGCCGATTTGTGTCCACTTTGATGACTGGTTCTTTGGAATATCAGCAACTATAGCTTGTGACTAGATATTTATTAGTAAAGTCGACCAGCATTATAGTGAGAATAGTTCCACCGTGCTTGAGGTAGAGCAAGGTACCCAGTGGGACTGTGGGACTGCTTCTACAAGCGCCGCCAGCATCTTACCGACCCAAAACAGTGCAAATATGATACAAGAACAATTCGTGATTGCAAACAAATAAAGCAGAAACACTATTACACAGACGTTTTTGCCATAACAAAAGTGATTTTGTTGACATCTGTTCCCAAACAATTTTTTTCTTTTCACATTCGATATTCGTGGCTCGATAAATCAGCTGATCACGCAAGATTTCACATTTGCACACAGGTGCAAAGGTATGCTTTTCTTAGGGATTTTTTTTAACGTCTTCCCCCCGAGGCTAATATTGCTGCTTTGTCCGATCATTTCAACTTAATTTTTACTGTTAAGTACTTGACACATCTAAGCATAAAACTAATGAACGGCTGCGACTGTCACTTAAACCGCCAAGTCAGTTTTTTCCAGAGAGTGTCTTTCCCCTCTTTTTGATGTCTGTCGGGGTGTCCTTGCTTGCTCCTTGGAACAGTTCCAGACTCATCGTTGGCGAATCCGCCGTTAACGAATTCCCCGTTGATGGAGCGTAAAAACGTCTCGTAGGACGAACCCGTGTCGACGAACACGCTGGCGTGAGCATCTCCTTCCAGGACAGCGCTGACGCTGCCACGCGTTTTCTCCGTCTGCGCAACAGTCCCAAACTTAGAGTCGGCATACGTGAAGTTTCTCAGAGAGTTGGTGGAGCCGAAGCCTGTCTTGGCCTCCTTCTTGCTCAGTCTTTTAGAAGGGCTCAGAGAGCCTCTCTTTTGGTAGTGCGACCTCTTGGCCTCTGTCTGGGACTTGGGGTGAGTGTGGGTGCTCGCCTGTTTACGGCGCATTGTCACGGACTCCGATTCGTCCTCCGCCAGGTACTGCGCAAAATCAACGCCGCCATATTCTTTGAAAACTTGCTTGCCTCGGCTGGGAATGGCGGCGTCTGGCAGGTCACCGTCGTCAGCGAAGTCGATCGTTTTCTCCTCCTCGTCGTAATCGGGGGCGGGGATGAACACCTCCGAGGGCTCGACCTGCCTGGAAGGGGCTTCTTCGTTATCGTCGTCCTTTCTCAGGAACAACGGGTTCTGCGTCGAAATATCATTGACAGCTGGGGAACCCGGAAATGCCGTCTTGTCCTCCAGCATCAGGGTGAGACTGCCCAGTGGCGGTACGAGTTCTGTGACGTCGTCAGCCTCATACAGCACCATTGGCGTGTCCTTGTCGCCGATGAGGAAAGGTTTGCTACTATTTATACCGTTCTTTGCCGGTAGGGTGCTGGCGGCGCTTGTAGAAGCAGCTCCACTGGGAGGAGGGGGTGCACGTCTTTTAGAAAAGACGGTCTTTCCCTCGCCGTTGTCGTCAAGAGGGATGTTTCCCACAGGATCTACAGACAGTATCTTGGGCTTGTACTGGCCGAGACCTGAAGCGGGCGCACGCCCCTGCTTTTTCTTCAGGTCATATTTAGTCTTGGATTCCTTCTGATCGTACTCAAAGTTTCCTGCCGACAAAAAGTTGTTGTTGCCTCCAAACAGTTCGCGCATGTTAGACCCATGTTGCTGACTAATTGCCATTTTTGGACTGAAATGAGTTTGTCACGCTTACAGCAGACTGAAGAATGAACGGTCGAGTAGACTTGACCCCTGGCCTCAGAGGTGTCTGGTCTCTGCTTTTGATGTCACCAAAGATTAACACTGGGAGTCGATCTCAGAGCTGACTGATCTTGGGTGTAGAAAGAAAATGCCTGCTGCAGGCTTCTGTTAACTCCGAGCAGATTAGCTATGGTCGACAGAGGGCTTAGCAGAGAGGCCGCTGCAGAAGCTATGTTTTTCTTGCCGCACCCTATTCCTCCCGCCATTGACATGCTGAATCTGAAATCAAACAAACACAGAGAGTATAACTATATGTATATGCGCTACAGAAGACCACGTACAATGAACTTCAAGTCAAATTCAAGCGTGATGCCTGCATCACATGTAAGAGCCAGTACAGATGGAGATTACTTTCCTTTAAAGCCTGAAATATTAAAAAGATTTGTTTAGACACGACTGTACTCATGACAAGAAAAGGTATGTGTTAACATCATTCCTTTTGTTGTATTTAAATTTCTCTCAGTTTGTGACATTTCTGACAAGAGTGCATGAAGCTGCGTCCACAGATTCATTTCGACGAACGAGTAAACCAAGTTGATTGACGTAACGAGATTGTTTATACGTCCATTCTGTACCAGATGGTTAATTCTCTGAGAGCTGTGCAATTTCAAACAGTACCATACGCAGCAAACACACACCTGCTTTCCCCATCGTCCACGCCCATCGTCTCCACACACACGCACGCGCTCACACGACACACACACACACACAATTATGAAAGAGTTGTGGTGGGGAGGGAAAGGGCGCGGGTGAGGTATAAAAGTAGAAAGTAAAAAGGGGAGACAACATGCAGCTGCCAGCATGGCCATGACTGAGAAGCGCATGCCATGCAAACATATCAGAAGTACGTCACGCAGGCACACAGGTACACACACGTGCGCTGGCGCGTGCGCGCAGGGAAACGCCTTCTCAAAGTCTTCGGCAAACACAAGAACGGGAGTTTACAAAAATGAGACAACCCCCCCCCTCCCCCGACCGTGCTAGTCATCATAAACACCAAAAGGCAGAAAAGCACGCCCCAGGAACACTTAAGTACAGTGGCTCGAATTATATTAATTATTGTGGTGTCATTTTTTTATTAGTCTAACGTGCCAGGCACTGTCTGCTTTTCTAGTTCACACAGGTCAGAAAAGCTTTATTGCGGGTGCGCGCGGACTGTTGCAGTGGGAGAACGGCTGACGTCAAATGCATTGAAAGAAAATGCTCTTATTCACACGCCCAGATTCTTTTCACTGCGGCGGGCTGAGTGGGTCATACAGACTCACAACAAGCTTTCGTCCTCTTGGTGTGATTAATGGACTGCTCAAATCACAGATAACTCGCAGGCAGTTCGCACCAGTATCAGTTTCCTATGTAGGCTAATGATATCACACTTTATGATAGTGATACACACACACACACACTGAACCCATGATTCTATGTCTGTGTCGCGACACAAGTTTGGGGTCTGTGCGCCTGACCAGTATATTTCAGAGCTAGTCCTTTCTTTCTGCTTTTGTTCCACCTACAATCAGTCGAGAAATAGGGAGGTGAATCCTGAAATTCACTAGCCCACTGAAATGTCCAATAATCCATATTTTTACTTGACAGTTTTTTTTTCGGTAATACATTTTTAAGAATAAGATGTTACAGTTGAACCATACAATTACAACCTTGAAAAATCATGACAACTGTGCTCGTATTTGAGAGACGCCTTAATGTAAAAAGAGACGCTCCTTGAATGATCCATATGCTGCTATGCATGGGGTATTTTGATTATATGGTAGATAGAGTACAGAAGCAATCGGCATCAAGATCGAGTGATTTATGATTTTTAATGGCCGGCAAGATTCCTAGCTGCCGCGAGCCACCGGACCTCTGTACTTTGGCATCCCTGCAGTCCTACCTACAGCTTGCTTTTTTTTCTGCGTGACTGATCTGGGTTTGCCAGAAGGTATGGTGGTCCAGCTAGCGTATTGTAAAGTCCATTCGAAATATTCCCTCAGTTCACGTCTACCGTATTTTACTTTTGCTTTCTGGATTTGTGTGTGCACACAGCAGCTTCAGACGTTCGTATTTCTACCGTCTGCTTGGGAATGATGCGTCTGTTAGCAAGAATGGGGAAGTTTCCGAATTTTTACTATCCCAAATGTTTAGTAATTTCAAAAATTCTCTAGGTCCCTGAACTTTCCACTATACATGTGGCAGTTGTTCTTGTTGTTGTTGTTGTTGTTGTTGTTGTTGTTGTTGTTGTTGTTGTTGTTTTGGTATGACAATCTCTCTCGGTAACACAATTCTAAGAATTACGACTGGTTCAGTCGGCAAGAAAAATTGATCGCCTGACTAGCGATTAATGATTTTCAATAGCAAGATTTCTGGCCATGGGCTACTGGGCTACCGAACTTCCCCAAGTCTCTATTACTCACCACAAGTCCGATATAACGATAAAGAATAGAGGGATATAATCTCCACTGTCTAGGTTCTCGACCAGGTAGCAGTACACTGGGTTACATGACAGATGCCCTTCCTCTCTCCTCCCACCCCCAGTTCACCTTACATGAATGTCAACGACCTCACAGATAAGCCACTCGATTCAAATTATTATTTACCCTATATGCCAACAGAAGTCTTAACTCTGTTCACAGACTGAATCATTGCACAATTTTAATGTACATAGGCTGTGTTTGTACAACCCTGTATAAATGATTATTTTTAGCTCTATCGATCCAGTGCGACAGCTAGGGAACCGTTCAATTCGGAGTGAAGGTCACCACTCCTGTACCCGTGCAGCTACATAGTCATCGATGTGCAAATAGGATAATCGATGCTTTTCACAGGCCTCATATTAAAGCGACCATAATATTTAACGGTCATTCGGCAAGAGGTTTACAAGGAGTTACAGATACTGTAGGTAACTGGGTGTTTTTTTGGTTTATACCGATAGTATTTTACATTTACCAAAGATCGTAGATCCATGTTTGTACCATATAGTTTGTACCACCCCTCCCCTTCTGCCTACCGTTCCATGCAAACACTAAATCTAACGATCCATGTTTAAAAGCTATTAAATACATCTCTCTTAGACTCGTGAATTTACTCACTTGTCCACACAATACAACGCGAGAGTATTCGTTTTAAACACCCGCACGCAGGCACGCAAGCACAATCACAGAGAGAGGGGGAGACAGGCAGACAGAGGAAAAAAGATGGAGAGATATAAAGATCGATCAAGATACGTCATCAAGCCTCACTACAGCAGACTGAACACTAAAGACCAACCCTCTAAAAGGTTTAGGTGTAGTCCAACAAAGAAGTACAAACCTTCGCCAGCTTCGGGAAAACACACCGTGATCTCCACACAAGCTGCGTACACAAAGCGCAGGGTATGAGCGCACGAGACGCGACAGGTCGTCACTGGCTGCTCCTGGTGCCTGCGTGTCCAAGGTTCACTGATCAGTGTTACGATTTTTTTATATTCAGTGTTCTGCGGACTTGTGACTTGTGACTTGTGACTTGTGACGTCCCAAGTTTCATTCCAGACTGCGGGTGTATTTCCCCACACCTCATGTCACTGTGCTGAGGTTGGTACTCCGCTTTCACATATAACTGTTAAGTCGGACTCAGTGTGTTGTATACAGTACCACAGAGAGTTAGCGAGGAGTAAGACGCGATTGTGAGACAAGAGTCACACCAGGTCTTTGGCGTAGACAGGTAACCTAGCAGCTGTACCCCTTGCTGTAGTACAGGTGGCTTAAATGGCTGTGTCTAGCAGGTCGCTGCCAGCAGTCTGTGGGAAAGCAAACACAGTGGACCCGGTCTTGAATTTTAAAAAAAATCCACGGCGTACATTCCACAAATACGACCGAGGGCTTACATCTGTTGAAAGCAGACCTTACCGCCCCGCTGTCTCACGCTAATAATAATAAACAAACAAGCAAACAAACAACATCAAACAGTGTAATGTACCTAATCAGCAGCAATGCAAAACCAACCATCTGTTAAACCGTTACGTATCAACAATGCTTTAATTGTTCATTTCGCTGTAACAAGCGACATACTGTAATCGCTAACCAGGTTAAATAGTCATAAGGACATACGCACACGCGTATGTGTAAATAATGCAAAATCACATAGGCATAAACGCGCGATCAAGCAAGATCATTCGCTCATTCATGCAGTCATGCACTCACTCATAACAAAAACAACCATACAGGCAGAGAGAGGATAAAGAGGAATACAGACTACCTGCTCTGACCTTAAGAATCTGAACGTTTCATATCTCGGTCTGAACACCAAGAGTCACCAGAGCCGTTTGTTCTCCACAGCCGCCGTTTCTAAACAATCAGCTTACTCTGTTGTGTGTAAGGCTGTAAACTAGTGTGTGACGCCAAAGGTTCAACTTCCGCTCTCACAGAGTTGGTCTAACCGGTTTTGAGAACACACTTCAAACACCCGTAGTTGTTCGTCTGTGCGTGTGCACTATGCATAGCCAGGACACCACCCATGGCTGACGGGCGGGTGGATTACCGTAGTGCCTGCAAGAAATTAACGCGCGCACACAAATGTCTGGTCGGGGTAGCTGTTTTAGGATGAAGTTACGGCGCTAGTTAGGATGAACGCTAATACTGCTGTGCAGATAAAAGCGAAAATATACACTACAAACACTTTTCGAATCACAGGCCAAAGGCAGAGCATTTAGATGTAATTTCAGCGCCATGTCTATACAGGCCTACAGAGCGGGGCTAAAATTCTTATCCAGGTTACACCCGGGCCCTACACATAACACATTATATACGGTAGCGTCTCTGGTACACGCTTTTAACGAAAGACGTATCAGCTGGGATAAATATGCGTGAATAATAAATAACTGAACATTAAGAGCTCATACTGTTGCGATAGTTAGGCGATATAAGCGCGGGGAGAACAGTAAACAGACGCAACACTTTGAGGGGAATTTGGGATACAGCAATGAACGCTGGAACAGATTTCATACATAATTTAGAGATGCATACAACACCTTTTGATATGTAGGAGTACTTCCTGTGCTCTGCTAAACCTTAATCTCTTTGTCGATTATATATCTCTCCAATCTGTAGAATGAACTGCGTGCGGGAGCATTTCAAATTACAGGCACAACGGTAATATATATATATATAGCTGCGCTTTGCTTGACGCAACAAAAGGCCGCGCTATGTGAATACACAACATATGCACACTGGAATGTCCAATGCAAGCGGAAGTATGTGACGGCCGACCAACCATGTCTAGCCAGTTGTTGTGTGCACTTGCCGTCTGAGGAAAATACTGGTTCACTGTGCACGTATTATAAGCAGTTAGAGAGTGTGGGTTTAGTGGCCGGTTTTCTCCAGTGGAGGGCTGCAGAACCGTTGAGTTGCCGTGAAGTGAAAATGAGGAATCGAGAAGTGGTTGAACGGGTTTATTCCGTGGCTTGTGCTGCCTGCGTGAAGTCCGATGCCGACTTCGGGATGTCTACACCGGACCCTGATTGGCTGCGGGTTGGGAGCTCTTTCGTGCGGAGGCACGAAACTCAAGAGCTACTTCCATGCTTGCGGACCTTGCCTCTGTGAACCTCACCCCTGTAGCCCGCCATAGGAAATTCACTTTGACATCTCATCAAAAATATGAAGCAGATAATTATGGTGCCGTGGATATCTCCTATTCGTATGACGAATGCATTTACTCTTTTTTCCCCATTTTTGGAAGATCATTCGACATAAAAGCACGGTTGGGCATACATTTTGAAAGGGCATGCTAAATCTTGTCTCTAAGAAGATGCAAGCACGTGCATGTTTGTGGCAAAAGCGCAAGGAAAACAGGATGCTAGTTTGTATAAAGCAATGCATAGAAGCACTATAGAAGGAGATGTGCTACAAGGAAGCGGGGAGGTAACGGGGATAATCAACGTCACTGTGAGAGTCTTCCCGATTGCTTCCCCTGAAACATTACGCAAGAAGACCACGAGGCCAGCCTGTAAACAAGCACCCTCAGCAAGAGACAATACATGTACTGCCCCCGTGCCCGGTCGCGAGACATCTACGACGACGACTGTGGTGACGACGATGAAACCGTTCATAATCCACGATGAACCCCAGCTTTTTCTTAAAATACAGTCAGGTTTTTTTCCCATTCCAGCAGCCCGTGTTTGTAGTCGCTAATTAAGGCATGGTGAGGGACACTGAAACAGATATGTCTATAAAAATTAAGGATGTTCATGCGTGTACTCATCTGGGTTGTAGGTACTGTGTTTTAGCGCATGGGGGTTTGTTAGCCTTAGGAGGGAGGAGGGGATCCATGAATTTCGCGACGCTGACGTCACGTCAGGTTTCCTTTTTTTAAAAAAAAGCCTTTAACAGTGTCAGCGTTAAAGACTTTTTATGTAGGCCGCCATGCTAGTGTTAGCCCCCCCCCCCCACTTACTTCCACGAACTTGATCTACTGTATTTCACCCTTCCACTGCCACATCCCCCCATACAAATGACACCCCGCACAAACAGGCTGTATTATCTCACGGCAGCAAAGGCGCCTTGTGGGCAGTTGTCACCAGTCACGTGTCACGCGCGGTAAGTGAGCCGTAAACACCTGAACCGTTTCAGCCCTAATTACCTGTCCGTCAAGCTGGCGACGAGACCAGAACACAAGGCACACCTTGTGCTGGTTTTGTGCACAGACTTACGTTTATCACGGTCTATGCTTTGTGGGAGTGCATGTTGATGGGATGGTGCGCGTGTATACAAAACTGTGGTGGTGGGGGCATATTGTGAAGGTAATGGTATGAAGTCTAGAACCCGTGTACAAAGCTTATAGAAGAAGCAGCTTTTTATCAAGGGCGGTGCCTCGCACACACATTAACTGTCGCCCATGACATGACACGTGACAGCTGACAAAGTTCTACAACCCTTTTTTTATCCTCACCCCCTGCCACCTATCTCGTCGCCATAGCCTCTGTTGCTGGAGTGGCTTAAAGCACCGGACACCCCCGCCCCTCAAAATGCCACCCCCCTCTCATTTTCTCCCCCGTAGTCCCGTCTCTCCTGACCCTTTTACCTCCTCTCTAGCCGCCGAGGTACGAGTGGAGGGGGATAGAAACTTTTAGAGACGGATGTCCTTGGAGACAAAGATCAAACACGTTGGTGTTTTCACCTGTCAACGAGTTAGCTTAACGACTTGCATTCACCTCGAAAGCCCATTACAGGCCGGTCGAATCAGGTCAAGTCACAAGAGATCCACCCTGGCATGTTGCAGTCTTATTTATTCCATGATCGAGTCGTCCGGCTGTATTGCGATTTTGGGAGACCTTTCACCCAGAAATCAATAAAATATCTCTTAGGATGTGGGAATATGATTTGTCGTGATTTGCATAGTAGTGCGTGATGTACAGATACAGCTGCATGTAGGTTATCTGATGATATGACATGACACAGTGCTGCCACGCACGGGGAGGAAAGCAGCCTTAGTAATGATAGCACTGCGGATGGCATACTGTTATGACAGTGATATATGCGTACTGTAATGACAGTGATATATGCGAATAAACTATGGTAGATCATGCATAGCCGCAAAATTTGAGCGCAACACATGCGATGTTAGCTTGCTAATACAAATATCTAGTATTAGCAAAAATAAAATGCTGAAACGGTTGAAGAGAAAGAAGCCTAACTGTTATGTTATAAACAACAAAAAGTCCCAGTCAGTATGAAGTGTAGATGCTGTCTGGAGAGAGAAGGAAGGAAAGAGAGAGAAAAAGGAGATAGAACAGAAAGAGAAAAATGTAAATGGGTCGCATAAAAAAGTAGGCCGTTTTTTTTTTTTTACTTCACCTTTTTTTTTTCTTCCAGCATCTTTCTATTGTCACGATTTAACTCACTCCCTCTCTCCCTTCCTTCCTGTCTACC
>SMGT01007510.1:595748-679087 GCA_004794575.1 Lanistes nyassanus
CCCCCCCCCCCCATGAATCTGCCTGTCTGTCCCGAACACCGTCTCTTTTGCTTATATAAGTATGTCTGCTTTATTATTACATACATTTTGGGTTTGGAATAAGCTGTTGCCTTGCCTTGGCTTTCGAGCTCGACCTGTCTCTTTAACGGGCACAGGTATGAATGGAATGGGAAAAGTGCTTGGGAAGTGTGTGCTGCAAACTGGGTGTTGCATGCTGCATGTCAGAGGACAAATAATGCAGTGCGGCCTGCAGACAGCAACATGGTCACACCACACGCGCTGTCTAGCATGCTTGGCATTCTTCTCGATCCTGCTTGCTGCCTGCCGCGCGGTTCATATGAAGTCGAAAGTGCCCACAGACAAACCCTATTATCCACATCGGAACACGATTTGCTTAACAAAATGAAAAAGAGGCTCAGATCCAATTTTTTAGTTGGTGGCGGGCTGCTAGTTGATTTCTAACCTAGAAATATTGTGCTATACATCTTCTCATGCTGTTCTTACCTTCTTTGCTGGCTGAGGGACTGGCACACAATACACACAACATTGAGCCCCTACAGAAAAAAAGTCGTCACATATGGAGCTTTAGGCTTGAAAACTTACAAGCTGAGACTTCGAAAAAAGATGTTTAAAATTAGTGTCAATGCGTCGGTATTGTTTCTGTGGGCTTTTTTTAAAGTAAATAAGACTGATGTGTGAAGGTGCAATCCAAACTGATGAAGACAACATTAATTCACCAACAACTAACTCTCGTTAATTTTTGTGGCAGCAGCTGCAGTTCTGTCGTCAAGGTTTAGGTCGTAAAGGCTGTGATTAATTACGGGACAATACGCGAAAAATTCTCTTCGAGATTGGTTTGCGCCAGCAATTCAGCTGACGCATACCGGAAGTTGTCAAGCTCTGTCACTAGCCACAGTCCACATGCGGGCTGCTGCCGTCTACATGGAAGACGGGAGTTATCTGAATTAAGAAATTCTCAGATCATTGCAGTGTAGATTTTAGGGAGAGACAATTATAATCTCCGTTCTGTGAACCTCTACAGTATGTGGAAAATTTTTCAAGTTTCTAGTGCAGTCTTACAGAACAACTCAACACGGCTTTGTTTATCAGTGGCGTAAAGGAAGAGACAAGATGGCTGTGCGACTTTATCTGCCATTGCCCTGATGTTGTCAACGCATACTGTGTCTCGGGCACGACTGAGAAATCGGCTTCTGCCTTCGGTTTCTAGTGCAGATGGCCGCTGATTTGCATAAGTTAGCCTTTAATTAACTCGTTGCTTTGTCCACGGTTTCATATGTTGTCCCTTGTGTCTGTTGTCTGTGTGTGTGTTGGGGTAAAATGTTCATAATTAAGATAATGCAAAGACCAAGTGATCACTCTTGTCAATAAATTTGTATAAAGTTCATTTCCCCTTGTATTCTGTTTAATGTAATATGTATTCGGATCACAAATAATTGCAAGGAGTGCTAAGGTTGTTTAAAGGCCAAGTCAAGTTTCAACTCCATCCCAGTTTTTGTCCTTTTTGTCGTGAATGGGGAAAGACTGCTCTTTTAGTGTCTTTCGTCGTGTTTCCCTCTATACAGGTATACCTGTTTGTAATTATTCCTGTGTATTTGAAGCGCAGATCTTTCTCCTTCCTGCACCTCACCATAGACGTGTATCCATGTCTATGACCTCACAGGCTCCTGACGTGTGTGGCAGCTATCCCCGGTGGCTTAGTGCCACTGTTTATTTTATTTCCTGCATTTCGGTCATGGATGAAGGGAAGTAAGGGGAGTTTATAATATTAAAAGCGTCCCAACTAGCAAACATTTACAACTTCTCTCAGTCTAGATGAAAGATCACAAAAATACACAATTTTTATGCAGTTCATCTTTGTATAAAGACAGTAATAATGCAAGGTGAAAAACATAGTAATCTATAATATTTTGACGAAATACAGCATTTAATTAAATCATCAATTAGAGGAGAAAAGGTTTTGGTTCTGTAATTTAAATTTATAAAATGCTCACGTTTTGTGACACATAATATTCTGAAGTACTTAAAGATCGACCCGAGTGGGGATTTTTCAAATGACTCGATTAACTCCAGTAGAAGACAGAAGTTCCCGAAATCTGAGCGAACTCCTTTGAGTTTATGGGATACGCACTTTTAGCCTTTAGGGATCGACATTCTTACCTGGGTGCTGGTGCAGAAAGGTGACAAGTGTGACGTCTGTTTATCTCACGCATGCGCCTTACTAGACAATTGGATTTGTGCCTGTATGCCAGCTCAGTTTGTGCAGTGCAAAGAAACTATGCAGTTCTTTACCAGGCTCACATTCCGAAGCTAAAATCAGGAATGTGCTGGGATAAATCAGTTTCATTTAAAAAGCAAAACCCACTGTATGAAGGTATCTGCATGTGCCACTATAAAGAAAAACTGCTACACATTAATTTTCAGATATTTATATTTATTATAGGGTAGCCTACCCCTTTGAAAGAAATGCTTAAGATAGTTCTACTGTGTTAGAAAGTTCTGCTGTAAACCTTCTGCAAAAAAATTTTTTTGTCCCAGTTTGTACCCTGCTGTACGAATTATGGTGTTTAAATTAGCTCGTCATTTCCATCATCGACGTACAAGGAACATGACTTCTCTCCTGTTCCATCTACACGGTGAGAGCATGGACTGGGTGCAGAGTGTCAAGGCCCACACCCAGCATGAACCACTCAGTGTCTGAGTGCAAGACGTCATATCGTGGACAATGCGGTAAAAGCACCATGTAAAAGCGCAGAGCTACTGGAACCAATCAAATGACGAGCTCTATTTAGGATGTGTAACAAGCGGAGCCAATCAAATGGCGAGCTATATTTCGAAGGTCTGTTCAGGGGCGGGGGGAAGGGAGGGAGAGGGGGATGTTCCGGGAGGAGGGGGATTTAGGGGAAGGGGTGGGGTTAGGGTGGGGGATAGGAGTAGGGGATAGGTGGGGGTTGGGGGAGGGGTGGGGTGGGTTATAGGCAGTAAAGATCTTCCAGAAAACTGCAAGGTTTTCAGTGGTGACCCTACGAGATTAGCATATTTTACGTGATACTGTATTTTGATTGGCTCCAGTTATTCTGCGCTTTTTCATGCTCAAAGACCCTGACTTGAAATTGAAGAGAAAACACGCTTGCTTCCGGCATGACGTGTCACCTTTTGCTGATAGCTAATGTACTCCCTGTGTCGGCAAACTAAGAAAAAAGTCTGCTTCAAATGAGTAATCCAAGGCAACAACATTTCAAGCGAAAGTATGCGCATGACACATGGCTAATACTTTACAGGAATGCAAAGATTTTATTTTTTAAATGTGCTTTCACAGCAATTTCCCATTTGTAAGCTCTCATCAGGAAAATATTTTTTAAGCGTCCTCAAAAATGTACTTGTGTATATATACATATTTAGGTGCGTGTTCGTTCGTGCGTACGTGTACATGCATAAAGCATTTTATGAATCTTGCTGTTTTCATCATCCTTATTCACCATCGTCATCTTCAGAAAGGCATCGATGATCACTGCAGTATACATTATATTAGTTTTTAACCACAGAGTTTCTGCTGTTTTCTTTATCTGAATATTTTCTACTCTTTAGTCAATATAAATGTTTTTATTTACTTTCAGAACAGTTTCAGAAAAACTATTACAGATAATTCACAGAAGGCTTTAACATCTCAGATGTTAGTGAAGCTTTACAGCGAAATGTTTCCCAAATGACTGGCTTTACCCTTAACAAGACATCGAGTTCCAAATTTCAATGAATATCGCCCTTTTATTAAGCCATCGATAGTCTCCCCTTGGTGCAGAAATGTCACCACAAGGACTTGGTGCGCGGACACAACCACTTGATATATACCTCCCAGTTTCTGTTCTTACTGTGGTTTATTTTTTTGAAAGTCCCATGGGCTTTACATTGGTAAACACAATCACGTGCCATGCCAATTGCGCCCTCTCTTCCATATTCCACTGGTCAACAAGCAATCGCCCTTAAACGAATAGCTAATATTTACTAATTTTGAAGTGCTAAACACGAAAATTACAACGAAATCTGTCGATTGGCTCTTGTTTTACACACTCCGCACTGCATGCATACGTATCATCTGATGCTGTGTCTAACGGCACAGTGCATCATGAAGTGGACAGCAGAGTATCAGAACACACCTTCTGCCCTCAGACCAGTTTCACTCAGCGAAGAACTTCAAGTACCCGAACCCCTAAAAGAATTTTCAAATGTTTCAAAAGACGATGAGGTGGGAGGTTCATAGATGTCTTTGGAATCTGATGATGATCCATATGTCTACCATGGCGTGTCATCTATGCCACACTTTCTCACACTAGAAGAATTTAACGATCTTCTTCGCGATCTGGAACTGTCAAAGACCAAACCGGAGTTGCTGGCATCAAGGCTTCAACAATGGAATCTTCTAAGGGACAATGTCCAAGTGACTTTGTTTCGCGCTCATCATGACCAGCTGGGTCCTTGCTTTGGAAAGGAAGATCAGCTTGTCTTCAGCTGTGGATGCCCTTCGATTAAACATGACCCTCAAGATTGGTGATTATTCATTGACTGTTCGAAATTGAGTCTCAAGGCGGTTTTGCTGCATAGTGGAAATTAGGTTCCAGTGGGTCATGCAGTCTGTATAAAAGAAACCTACCAGAACCTTGAACGGTTGTTGGACTGTCTTCAAACAGTGAGTACGGCTGGTATCTCTGTGGTGAGTTGAACAGGTATACAACCTCCATGTTGGCTGTCTAGTGTAAAACCACGCCTGAAGTAGAAACGGATAGTCTCCAAGAATCCGGTACAGTTGAATACTACGTATGTCACTGTGCCAAGAACGGCTGCATATCCCTCTTAAACCGTAGTCAGTTTTGTAATTTCATTGTCATATGCGTGCATGTACATATGTGAGCATACACACGTTTATTCACGAACCCTCAAGATCACTCATATGCATATGTAACCCCCGTCGAGCTCACCAACACATGGATCCACAGTGACACATACAGACATGCAAGCATGTACGCACACACTCTCGCTGTCATACACTACAAGCACACATTCACAACGTCACAGACACAAACAAAAGTACCAGTAGTGACACATAAACACATGCGACCACCTACACACGCACACGTGCCCGCACTCACATGGGTTCTTACATAATGATTTTATCATTCCGTCACCCAGTACGGAGAATGATTTAAAATAATCACACTGGTAATCTAAGGACACAGTAGTGAGGGCGAAAGAAATGTACAGACATGTACTTATTAGGAAACATTCTTGACTAGGATTTGGCCAAAACGAGCTTAGATTGTTGTTGTTGTTGTTGTTGTTTCTTGTAAGCAAATGAAAGAATTTGTAGCCATTAGGCTATTTTCTAGAGTGAAACTCGTCACCTATCATTTGTGTAACAGATTTCACAAAGTGTTTCCTCTATAGGCATCTGCTGACTGCTGCTTGACTGGACTGGAAACATGTTCACTATCAGAAGTTTGAGTCATGGCCGAGACTAGTTAGAGGGTAATATTTTCAAATAAGATTCAAATTCAAAGGATGTTTTATGCATTCCGTAGTTCATAAACACGTCTTTTGCGTTAATTTCACCGTACCAGCTTTGGATAAACTGATCTTGCAGGGGTGGGGTTTTTTTTTTAACCAATAGTAAGTACAAGGGACCTTGCTCCGAGTGATCTCCAAAAGCTATTTAAAGTAAACGAAGATGTGTGTGGAGTGTAGATTTAATACACTAAATATGGTTTGACGTATGATTCCTTTTCCGTGTGTTTGTAAAAGGACTCTGCATATAATGACAGAAAAGGTGTTATGGTTGTAAAGGCAGACTCGTTTAAACCAGAAGCGCAACATCCTACTGAGGACATGAACGTTTATAGGAATCTGACCCAGTTCACCTAAAACCATGTTTGTAGGGGTAGAGTTTCTCAAAGCACATACACGCGCGCGCGCACACACACACATACAGAGCACCAGCAGCAAAAACAAACAAACAAACAAAAACAAACAAAAAAAGCCGAGAGGTTGAGATGACTGCTCAAGGCGTGGTGCCAACATACGTGCTGTGTCACCATACTGTCTTATCCTTTCATCAGTACTTTGTGAAGCAGTCGTGTGTGATGTGCGACAACACACAACATGCATTTTAATACAGAGCCAGGCCTGATTACTGAGGATAAATACCGTAGGGTGGGGGGGTACGTTCGTGCTTTGTAGGTCGTGCAAATGAATGTTTTGATGCAATGCATCTTCCAAAGAGCTTGCCTTTCAAGTATCTCATGTGGATAATTGGACAGATGCGGAGCAGGTGTCGTGTCTACTGTGGAGGTATGCAGGATGCACCAGACTGTGTAAGTTGTCTGACAGATGGTATGCGGGACAGTCGCCATGCAATCCACACGTTTGCAGACAAATCTAAAGGAGCAGACGTTATAGTCAGTAGTCATTTATTTTGTGATAGTGACGGCAACAATGTACAAAACAACTTACATGTGAAGCTACTCATAACGGAACAGATATTTCCACTACGTGGGGCAGATGATAGACAACGTTAGACAGTGTATTATTTTTTTCCATCAGCTAGTGAGAAGTAATCAGTCATCATCTTACTCGCTCGATATCAAGCTTTAAAGAGGACGTTCAACTCAATTCATGGTAACCCTAGAGTGAATCAGCGTAAATACCACAGCTCATTGAGTTTTTTTAACCCCCTCCCCCCGCCCCCCCACACACAAACACACTCTTTTTCTCTAGCACTCATTCACCCACACATTCGAATACATGCAAGCCCGTACATAGGTAGGAATGCATACGCGCACGCACAAATACGCGCGCACGCACAAATACGCACGCACGCAACCATCCACACGCACGAACGCAAGCCTAAACACACGCGCGCGCGCACAAATACGCACGCACGCAACCATCCACACGCACGAACGCAAGCCTACACACACGCACGCACGCACACGCACGCACGCACGCACACACACAATTTAACTGCTTGTTGAGTGGTGACTACTGCGCACCCTTCACGGCGAGAATTTCAGAACGTCAGCATTCAACAGGCTCGCTTCGTGCTGTTCGGGCTGGCTCAAGGGGAGTCACTCTTACGACATTATCCGAAACTTCACGAATTTCAACGATATGATCGTCACTGGTCACGTGACCCGTGTTCCATGAACTGTCTGGGTTACAGTCGCCATGAGGCTGGTCAGAAGGCTCGTCCTCAGAATCCGATGAGCACTCCTCCCTTTGCTTGTCCTCGTCCGTCTCGTCAACTTTGTCGTTGTCCACCTCAGTATCCTCGGAAGACAGCGACAGGCTGCGTTGTGGGTACAGCGTGTCTGACATGCTCTCCACTAGCGTATTAAAACAGGAAGTTGAAACCGCTGTCAGCGGGTGCTCACTGGAGCAACTTCCTGTAGAACTGAGCGACCGAGTGTAGTCGTTCTTTTTCTTGGGCATGCTTAGCTCCACCAGCTTCCAGAACTTCTCCGTCTTCTTGGAGTCCCCAGGACCAGGCCACTTGATGTAGGTAACCGTGTCCAGGATGTTCTGCAGGTTTTTGTCCACAGAACGCACGTGCTGCACGTCCTCCAGTACCAAGGGGATGATCTTGTGCTTCAGCTTCAACATCTCGTGCTGGGCTTTCTGGTATTCCAGGCGACACCACTCGCTCTGCACGTAGGCAGGGGAGAGCACCATAATGGTGCGTCTGCTGTTTTCTATTGCGTGGATAATGTTGTCCGCGATGGCTGCAGCATACAAAAGCACAAAATCTGACGTCGTTTTAAATTTCCTGTTATCGTTTACTTTGGGAATGATTTATTATTTCGGAAAAAAACAAATTTGGGGTAAATAAGTTTTCTTGCATTAACACGAAATCTGTTTGCAAAGCAGGCATTCAAGTCCGACAGGCGCCATGCTCGTGAGGTCAACCTCTGCTCTTAGCGACAAGCTTGCCTGGTTGCACTGCCATGGTTAGGTCGTGCTGAAGGAAGAGAGAACTCTGGATGGGTGGAGGCCAGTTATTTACAAGCAGACCAGGGCATTAATCAAAAAGACAGAGACTGAAAGCTTTCAGTTCAAAGGCCTCTTCAACATGAGTTTCACAGTTTCAAGTATGGCAAGAAGACTGTGAAATTTCAAGGAATGAATTATGCATGCTAAACGTAAAGTCTCCATTACTCTTATTTTTCATCCCGCCCCTCTTTTGACCCCAGCCCACGTGGTATCAGCGAATATCTGAGAAGAAGTTATGTAAGACTCTGTCAGAAATATTAAGGAGTCACTGGTCTGGAACACGAATTCTAATTAACCCTAATTTATCTGTCTCCCTCCTCCGCACCCCTACTCCACCTAGACCACAAATAGCTCTTTGTGCTAAGACATGTTGTGGAACTACATGGAATATAAGAGGAATGAAGAGAGTAGAAAAGAGGGATACATTAACAGAGGAAAGAAAGTCCATCTTTTGTTTTGTGATAATGCTGACGTAGAACTATATGTACAGACCCGATATTTAATATGGACTTTCTTTGTATATGATGCAGCTTGGTTCAGGAATAGCGACCCACCCATGACGAAAGTTAGTTTAGACCTACTGCAGTTTTACAAGTTAAAGCATGTTCATTATGCATCCTATAATTTCTTTCTCTTTTTCTTAAGTAGCGCGTTCACATGCGAACAATTTCATTTAACATCATATTGTTCTGATTTGCACTTTATCTTTGTTCTTTGCATCCCGAAAGTTCTATAGCGTGCCAAGCAAGTCTCTGCTAAATCTGCCGCCCAGCGGCACGACAGTGCTGAGAAGTACTCACTTTCTCCTGGCGGGAAATCCCGGAAGTGCAAACACAGTTTGAAATCGAGGTCTTTCTCCAGGCGTGGGTACAGCTGCTGCACAACGAACTTCTCGTCTTTCGCTGCCGACTTGTAGGAGACAAAGGCATCGAACTCCTTGCCATCTGCAACAAGGACCTGCGTGATGTCTGAATCCTGTGATAACACTGATTCTCTGAATCCTGTCATAACTTTAACACTCTGAATCCTGTGATAGCATTGACTCTCTGAATCCTGTCATAACATTAACTCTTTGAATCCTGTGATAACACTGACTCTCTGAATCTTGTCATGACATTAATTCTTTGAATCCTGTGATAACACTGACCCTCTGAATCGTGCCATAACATTATCTCTTTGAATCCTGTGATAACACTAACTCTCTGAATCGTGTAATATAATTGACTCTCTGAATCCTGTCATAGCATAGACTTTCTTAATCCTGTCATAACATGAGTCTCTGAATCCTGTCATAATATTGACTCTTAATCCTGATCTAACATATACTCTCTGAATCCTGTGATGACGTTGGCTCTGAATCCTATCATAACACTTAATCGGGTTTTCCGTCATATTAAAGGTGACAAAGCGAAAGAGGAGAGGACAAAGACATCTTACATCTCCCTACTCACATACACAGCGGTGACGACACTATTTTCACTTTTGAAGAAAAACGGTTTACATACAAAAAATATTCAATTCCCTTTATTATCGCGTCTTTCATTCCACAGTTTCCCTGTGCTTTATTTACCTAAAGTTGACAGTGTTTGCTGCACTCTTAAGCAAGTGAACATGTCTGAATATTTTTCTGTTTCCAAAACTAAACACCTTTTTGAAGGTCTTTACAAGCGTTTGAAAACTGTTAAAAATCTGGGGAGACGTGAACACCTAGTTGATACAGGAACACATTTTTACCACCTTTCAAGCACTTGTAAACGATGAAAGTATGGGCAGTTTTGATAACAGAATAAGTATTCTTATAGCTTGAAACAGATATTAAACCCTTTGGTTTTAGAGTTCGTTTACTGTCCCTTGTGTCACCAGGCAGGGATGTCACAAACGTACCCCTCCCCTCCCCCCCACCTCCTCCACAAGCGGAAGCGCCGCAAATAAACTTTATAACAGCCTCATCTGTGACGTTGCAGTTGAGGGAAGGGGGATCACCATATATTGATCGATCTTGTCTTTCAAGGCATCCAAAATGGGCTTTATTTTTGAAGTCACTAATAATTAATTATTAAAAATCAAACTATTGAAACATGAGTGACTTTATGGACGATGAAAGTACACAAAAAAGATATGCTGAGCTTCTGATAACATTGTAGTCTGCTCAGAGAGTCTTCCAAAAGCGTCAACATTGGGTGTTGTCCACCGATGTGCTTGAGACAGAGTTGTTTACGCTAATATCAGAAGTGTGCCGTCTTTTCACTGAGATGAATAGCAATGGCCACAAATAAAGTCATGGATAGGCACAGCAGAAATTGTTTATACTTTTGACATTGAGATACCGATCTCTGTCTAACTCTTTTTCTTCCCCCCCCCCCTTCTTTCTTTTTTTTCTAACTCGAAATCAAGATTTTTTCCGCGCGCACGTGTGTATCAGGTGAAGGGATCGAAAGTTGAGGACGGCGTGATCTTGTTAGGAAAGTTTCCGTTCCCGAAGTACGTCCTCAAGTCACGAAACTCGCCCGAGACAACGTCAAGGCGGGACGCTGCCTGTAGAGGACAATCGGCAGCAGTCGTCGACAGCAGTCAGTCAGGTGTGGGTGGGAAACACGAACAGAGGTGCATCAACACGCAGGCAGCGTTGTCTGGTCACGAACAAAGGTACTCCAAAACACACGCATTACGTCATCTCGTCACGAACATGGAACTTCAGCAGTTGCATCCACGTACGACTGCAGATGAATATAGAATCAACAAAATCGCCCAGTACACGGGCATTCTTAAACAGACTATATATTCTTTAAATTCCTCGATAATCCTCGATAACCAAAAATAAAAAACGGTCATCTGGTCACAAATACAGACGTGACGCTATACATACGCGTACGTATTTCGCCCATCTCGTTATGAAACTTGTAAATGATTATAGAGACACTGAGTAAAATACTGTCATTTCAAAGCTTTAAAAAAAGTTTTCCAGCAATGCTTTGCTACAGATACGCGCGCACGCCTGCACAAACACATACATAAATGTTCTAGGCTTCATGTTATTACGTAGACCTGTACTATCGTATATAATAGCAACTGTCTTTTCTGGACTCCATTACCTCATTGTCCTTCCCTCACCTGGACTGTTGCTGTCGTCATCGGGGATAAAAATGTCGTTGTCCTTGTCAATGTCGCTTTTTCTCCTTAACGCCTAAACAAAAACTTGTCATCTCCAGTCGTCATCTCGAACAATAGCAGTCTCGACGAAAACAAGTTTTTCACATTTGTCCAAGTTACCTGATTCTTTCGGTGGGAGGGGGGGTGCGTCTCTGGTTTGACAGCAGCATTTTCTAAATGTCCATCCTATTTTTTTCTCTCGTTTGACAGACATGAAAGGTTCCACTTCAAACACACGTCTTTAATCTGTCACGTTTTGACAGGGTCATATATGATGAATGCCCTCAAGCTCGGAGCATTGTAAACGTTTTCAACTAACCTCAGTTGCTTCTCCTCCTGAATCTAAAAGACTACAAAAGAATTTTAGGTTATGGATGGCTTACACTTTGGTATTTCTCGCCAATGCTCCTCGCTCTGTATGATATCAAGTGAAAATCGGCCGTGTGATACACAGTGACATGGTGTGACAACAGGCCGTGTGATACATATTGACATCCTGTGACAGATACATAGTGACATCGTATGACAAAAAGCCCTGTGATACATAGTGACATCATATGACAACAAGCCGTACGATATATATATATATTGACATCTTGTGACAACAAGCCATGTGATACACAGTCATATCGTGTGACCATAAATTCGTGATCCCAACAGAAGTGACCACAGACAAACGCGCCGCGTGTGTGTACGATGCCTTTATTAGCTTGAGCGTTCTGTGGGTCTGTTTCTTGATGACTTCAGTTCAATATAGCCTTCCAAGCATGGTCAAGCTATAAGCCAGTTCAGTTTAGGTTCAAATGACGTGCATATAAAGCGGAGTCCTTTGTACTCATGATGTGTGAACACACGACAAGTTAGTAACCTCCCGTCTTTATGTCATGAGACCAAGCTGCTTATGCCGATATTATCTCAGAAAAATCGAAGGGAACACACACGTACATACGCAGGCATTCCCCCACCCCTCCCCCCTCTCTCTCTCTTACGGCAGATCAAGCAAGTTTTATTACTCTCAGTTGCCTGTTAAAACAACTCTGCACCACGTCACAAGTGCTTCAGTCGTCTGGCAGACTGAACGACTGTATAGACCCGTCATAAATGTCTTCTGGCGACAGTTCGTCGCAGACGACATCGCTGCAAGCCGGCTGACGACTCCGACGCCAAGCACGTGGATGTCGTTGTCGCGCCACGTCAGTTTTACAATACGTACTGGCGCGACATGCATGATTGGTCAACATGGGAGTGGGTGTGTAATAATGGAAATGGATGTGTCATCATGGGAGTGGGAGTGCGATAATGGGAGAGATGGCGTAATAATGGGAGAGACAGCGTAATAATGGAAGAGAGTGCAAAAATGGGAATGTGTAAGAATGTGAGATATAGTGTAATAGTGCAAGCGATAATGTATAATGTTAGCGATAGTGTAATAATGGGAGAGAGAGAGAAATATAATTGGAGAAATAGTGTAATAACGTGGGTTGTAGAGCAATAACGTGGGTGATAGTGTAATAATTGGAGAGATGATCTAATAATGTGAGAGATAGTATAATAATAGGAGAGTATAATAATTGAAGATTAAATATTGTGAGAGATGTTATAATAATGTGAGCTATAGTGAATATATATGTGAATCATGTGAAAATCACGTGTAATAATGGGAGAGACAGTGTCATTATGGGAGATATAATCTAATAATGTGAGAGTGTAACAATGTGAGCTATAGCGCAAGAATGTGAGTGATAGTGTAATAATGGGAGTGATACTGTAATGATGGGAAAGAGAATGTGTAATAATGTAAGAAATGGTGTAATAATGTGAGTGATAGTGTAATAATGGAAGTGATACTGTAATCATGGGAAAGAGAATGTGTAATAATGTAAGAAATGGTGTAATAATGTGAGTGATAGTGTAATAATGGAAGTGATAGTGTAATAACAGGAGTGACAGTGTAAAAATGGGGGTGTGTATGATCTGTGTATGATCTAGATGCAAAATCATGTCACTCAATTTACTGTTTACAAAAGTAATCCTTACTCCTTTTCTCGGAACCCTAAAGCTAGGCCACTCAGTGCTTTACTGCTCATAGTTGTAATTATTCTTCGTTT
Organism: Lanistes nyassanus; assembly: GCA_004794575.1. Taxonomy (NCBI): domain Eukaryota; kingdom Metazoa; phylum Mollusca; class Gastropoda; order Architaenioglossa; family Ampullariidae; genus Lanistes; species Lanistes nyassanus. The sequence continues at coordinate 609,062 of SMGT01007510.1, forward strand.
CTTTGCCTTCTACAGCTTTTTATCGTTTATTTGCCATAGAACGGTCCACATTCCCTATGGCAGAAACAGCGTCAAGAATGGTCAGTCATCTATAGGCGAGATGTTAAAATTGGTCTTGTCTCTCGATTAACTTGTTTGTTCCTTAATTATACGGTCCACTTGACCGAAGAATCCCTGTATCAGGATCACATGTGTGTCATATCAGCACTGTAACAAGTTGAAAGTCCTACCTACTGTTAACATGCACGCACATATCACTGTATAGACTCTATACATATCATCAGTTCGGTAGCCCACCAGATATAAATTATATTTACGAGGACGTAATGTTAGGAGGCGCTAGAAACGTTGAGTATTATCTCAATTGTTCAAACTCAAACCTTTAAAAAAAAGTTGAAAATAATTTGTAAGATTTTCCGAGAAAAGGAACAAATACATAAGTAACGGCTGAATTTATTGAATACTAGTGTCATAGGGCAGTAATCCACCAATGCCCCCAAGATACACCTCCGAACCCCAAACTACATCACTCGTAGAGGAGGCTACCAAGCTGAAGGAACAATATTTTCTAGAGGAAAGGCAGGCGATCGGTCCATAAGATGCGAAACAAGACATGAGATAAAAGCGCCGATGTCAAGCAAAAATATAAGAGAATTGATGGAACCAGTGGATAGCTGTGCGGTCACTGTTAGAGGGGAGGACACCAACACTGCCCCCTCTTCGGGGTCGGCCCCTCGATCTCGGCAGCTGAGTCACAGACAAACTCTGCTACTTGCTCGTGTCGGCCATCTATCAACCTCGCTTTAACCTGTGTAATGACTTACGTGGCGACGTTGGAAGCCTGTTCTGTATCATGTGCCTGTCAGTGTTCGCAGGACACTACATGAAGTCTTCTTCGTCTTCTTCCCTCTTTTTTTTTTCTTTTTTTTTTTAACTATGACCAACAGGTCAGGAATGAGACCTGGAGTCAGGTCCTTGCTCTTGTATCACGACTAGTTTGGGACAGCATTTCCTGCATTGGGCATTCCACAGCAATGGAAAAGGATGATGTGCAGCAACAAAAATGCGACCATCTAGCACGAATTGACTCTTTCAAGATCCCTTGAGCAGATCACAAATCCTGTGAACTTGATGGTTGTCGATGTTGCTGTTTTAATTGAATGTGAAAGATTAATAAACTTTATGTATCCCTGGTGAAAGTAAACTGCTTAAGTTTACCTCTACAACCGCAAAAAGTGCTTTTAACCGAGCTATCCCTTTGTCTTAATGGGGAAAACCACTGATTGCCATACTCTTACCCCCTGTTTGCGTCAAATGGACTCATCGAAACGCATACCGATGAAAAGCGGATTCATCCATTTTCAAACTGTGCCCCTACTGATGATGCAGTTTGAAATTTCAGCAAATGGAAAGAAAACTCGGTAAATAACGGACCTCGCCTAAGCAAAAAATTCATCAAAAAATTGGTATCCAGCCACAGAACAGTTCGAACGCGAAACCGTGACTGCAGTGGAACTTCCAATAACTGTGCACCGGCAACAGAGAAGAAGGATTTTAACGAAAGTAATCGACTGAAAGTTAAAACTTTTAGTTTTAGTTTGTTCGTTTGATTATACAGATAATATATTGATGAGCCTTCGTGAATGACCACGACAAACAGTTCACAGCTTTCTGACAGTTTGCAATATAAATTTATATTGCTTTGAATTTAAGTTTGAAAATGTTAACTTGAAATTTGAACTGAACGTTTACAGCATTCAACCATGTTAAGCATCTACAGTAATTACATGTTTTGTAGAAAGAAACTAGGATTTATATTAAATTTGAACAGTATCTTTGTGTGTTATCTAACGCATGCGAAATTATTTGCATTAACGGAAGATAAATGTTTTAGATTAAATGGTTATCTTTAATTACTCTTCAGCAATACAAGCCTTTTCCTAGTACAAGTAAATTTTGAAGCTGACACTTATAGGTTTCGCTGAAACGGGAATCTCTTCGTCTGCACGTTACCATTTTGCATGTTTGACTTTTAAAGATATAAGACATTATGGACTTTAAATGTTATGTCTGTTCGTAAAATGCGCCTTCCCACGTTTTCCCAAGCTGCAACAATACACCGTTTATTTATTTATCGAGTAACTTATTTATTTTTAGTTAGAAGCAAAGTTAACGACAAACAAGGCTATACTCTGAATAAGGCAACGAGTTTATTTTATAATAGTATTTCCTTTTTCACCTTGAGTGAATGGCATGAATCCAGTTCCGTTCAGTTGTTGTGACTTTAGTAAGCCAAGGCCTCATAGGTACTCACGTAACAGACTACATGTCTGTGAACACACCCGGTTTTCCCCCTGCGCAACCGTTTATGGCTCGATGACATTCCTTGACGAATTTCTTGATTTTCTGACGAATTTCTTGATTCTCTAGAATTATTGCCTTCATCATGCACCACATTGCACGGAGGTATCCAAAAATGTGGGGAAGGGGGTCAAGGAGACATAAATGCCCATGAAAGATCAAAGCGCTTTCATTACGTCATAAACTTGATGTGATATACCGTCGTGTCGGTGACAGCGAGAACAAAGCAACGACGCAGGACTGTGTTCAGCAAATTGTTTGTACAGTTTCTGCGAGGTGGCAAAAACTCATGAGTTTTCAAGCTGTTTTGATGTACTGATGCTGTACGGTCAGAACGGATTCGAGCTATGTGGGCTGAGGATTTTAAAGCTTCTACTAGATGAAAGTAGGCCTACATCTTCAACTTACAATAAATTTGAAGTACGTTATACGCCGTAAACCTGTAGGGAGTGAGCGATTGGCTTTAATATAGGACACTAAGGAAAAGTAGAAACTACTGCATGGATGCGGTTGATTGAATATGTATCGATGATAAGCAGTCATAATGCTGTTGTATGACAACTATTTCAGCCAAGACGTTATAAGACCCTCTGTTTGTGTCATGCGTCCCGTAGTTTCATGATTGCCTGACCAGTACTATACTGAACTGCACCAGGACAAACCCCCCGCGCCCCCACGAGAGACACAGGAAATCCCACGTGCTCGAAGAAATTAAAAAATAAGAAAGACAAGCACACATTGGGAACATATCATATCAGCCTTTTCCGGCAGCAAACACGACTGTGCAGCCTTTAACTGTGTATCGTGACAGCTCCATTTGGAGCAGCTCTTGGCGGTTGGATAGGCAACTCACGACTGTGACGGCACGTGACTTACCGTCCTCTTCATACTGCTGGAAGTAGTGCACCAGTCTGCGCATGGGCAGCCACTGCCGGCGCCATGTGACGTAGGCCGCCGAGACGACGAGCACGAGCAGCACGGCCAGGACTCCCAGACAGCCGGCCGCAATCTGCCACACCGTCACCGCCTCGCCGTGCGCATGCGCGTGCAGGCCTGCAAGGGAGGAAACCACGAAGTCCTGATTTACTTCAAACATGCCAGGCAGATGTCACAATGCTGTCAATCATATCGCTACCACCATCCGTGTGTTAGCTGTTAGGTGTGAGGAGTATTGAGTAGTTCAGTAGATGGGGTTTTAAAAATAATCTTTGAAGAAGCGGTTGTGAGGTTTATCTTGAGAAAAAGCAGCTAACAATATAGAATGTCAATAGGCTTGCAAAGTTTCCCTTGTCCATACACGTACATTTTTCGTTTCACACTTATTTCAAGAAAACAAATGCATCATTGATGACACAAAGCTAAAAGGTCATGGAGCTGTTGCCATATAAGGAATATAAAAGTTAAAAAAACCAGGCAGGTTTTGAAATATAAGCGTGGTCTAATATAACAAACTTTAACTGGAGGAGAATAGGGGGAGAAGGAAGGAGGAAAAGGAAAGGAATAGAAGAAGAAAATATGAAAAATCCACGACTCAGTACAGAAGATGAAAATAATTAAGCTACGCAAGAAAAAAACCGTATAGCTTACTGCTAAACCTTTCTGACAAACTGTACACCAGAGACCATGCGCATGCGAGTGGTGCTGTCGATCGTTAAACGTTTTGAGTCCTTAATAAACTTGTGGAGACGCAGGAAACTGTCGGTATTTAAAGACACAGACAGACTTGGGTTTCCATAATAGTAAGAGAGCATTGTGGAGAAGTAGCTGTTTATGCCTGCGTGTCTCCGTGTGCGCGCATATTTGTATGTGGGGTCACAGGGATAGGAGGAACTGCTGACCTACAAACAGTTTTAACAGAAGCGTCGTTGAATGAAAGGGAACAAAAGCTTTTTTGTTGAAGAATTAAAATTGCCTTATGGCGCAACTTTGCAGAGAGCTTTTTTTACTCATCGTGCGGTGTGTCCTATGTCTGTACTGAACCTTCACTGAAGGTAACTATACACTTTACAGGCTTAATTTTTCAAGACAGCGAAAAGAATTGAAATATTTGGACAATGCAATGTTTACAAGAAATTTCTTCAATTCTTCAAATTCTCTAATGTCTGCCGTGCTCCTTGGGGAGTGAACGGAAGAAGTCCCCCATATGTGTTGTGCGGCCAGCAGTGAAACTCGACGTGTCGGCTGGCACTAAATCTTTGCGCACAAACACAAGAGGAGATTTTAATCACCGCTTGTCGCCACGCCTTGGTGCTGTCCTACATTTTATTAGCAACATCTAACTTATGCGCGTAAGACAAATTCTAAATTGGCCCCATCGTTTCTGAAAGCATTGGCCATGTGTGTGCAGTAGACAACCCCAAGCACGAAAACAGCGTCCTCAAAGCCGGAAGTGCGTCAATCGACTTTTGTCAGTAAATCTACTGGCATCTACTACTGGCTCGACCGTGCTTAGACACAAGTGATGAAGCTGTTTGGACCCCCAGAGACCTGACTGAGAAACGGTTGATTGATATTCCAGGGCTCCACGCTCCGTGTATCATTTAGACTTACATGCAAACTGCCTGTAAATCTTATCTCTTAAAACAACTGCCCTTAAAAATATGTATACTTATATATGAACTGGCATAATAACTGAAATATGTCTAAGTATCACAGTTCAGTAACAATATTACTAAAATGAGCAGTAGTTTAGAAACGTGCGCACGTGGATTTGGTTCCTCTGTATTTATCAAAACCCTTTTTTTTTAGACTTCTTTTGGGGATATCTTGAAGACTTGGGTTTTTTTCCTCCCAATCAAGTCACTTTTGAGTCTGTGGAGTGGTGAAGAAAATTGACAGATAACAGAATGATTAGTGCGAGCGGATTTCTTTTTCCTTTTAACCATGTTAATAGGCAAAAGACATGGAAACTTTTATTTCACTAACTGCGAGGTTAATAATTCCAACTCCGTTAAAGTTGTGCTCAATTACCGACACTACTTCAACAAAAAATTCACAATGGGACTAGTTCGTAAAATATCCTAATTTTTGAAGAACAGTACAGAAAGAAATCATGTGTTGCAGAGTACATACAGTGACTAAAATTCGTCTTAATTGTTTATGCTGGATGTGGCCACGAAGATCTCCTGTGACTCTGTTGTTGTACAGCTCTATGCAGTACTCTGCCCATCTAGTGAGGATTTCCTCGGGGTTTTTTTTTTTTTTTTTTTTGTTTGTTTGTTTGGTTTGGTTGGGGTTTGGTTTGGGTTTTTTTTGTGAAATATTTTCCTGATTTATCTTAGATGGTTAAGATTCGTTATTGTCTTGTGCTCGCCAGGTTCTTCACTGTTTGATATGTTTTCTCTTCACTGCACTGCTCTTCTATCCATTTTTCTTTTCCCTTCTCGTCAACAGCGAGATGATCAGTGTCACGGAACACCTCTACAACAAAGCCAACAGTCCAGAACTCTTCAACGGTAGTACAGGGGAATGGCTCGCTCAGGAGCATTGTCAGAAGCCGACAAGGCTGTCTTCTCTCTCCCACAGTGTTCAACGTCTTTCTGGAGAGAAACATGACAGACGCCCTGGAAGGTCATGAAGGAACAGTCAGCATTGTTGGCAGAACAACAACCAGCTTGCGCTTTGCCAACGACATTGATGGCTTGCATGACTGGCAATGAAAAAGAGCTTCCCGACCTGGTTGAATGTCTCGACAAGTCATCAACGCCCTATGGCATGGAGATTAGTGCAGAAAAGACCAAACGGATGCTCAGAAACATCAACGGCATTAACACTGGCGTCTGCCATGTTTCTCTCCAGAAAGATGTTGATTCCAATATCAAGATAAGCTAGAATTAGTCCACCTTGGGTCCATTGTTACAAATCGAGGGTCAATGCTGGAAGTACTTGCCGGAATAGCACAGACAACTGTAGCGCTTACAAAACTGAAACCCGTCTGAAGTGACAGCATCACCCTCGGTTCCAGGATCATACTGATGCGTGGCCTAGTCGTCAGACATAGACTCTGACAGCCAGTCTGCAGAGGATTCAAGCCATGAAGATGAGATGTTTCGGAAAGGCTCTTCGCATCTCGTACAAAAACCACATCGTCAATGAGGCAATACAAAAATTAAGAAAGAGGATACACCAAGCCATTTTACTGTATAAGGAGCTGCTGACCACTGCGAAAAAGAGTAAACTAAAATGGTACGGGTGCATCTCGAGACATCAGGACTCGCAGAAGCTATTCTGCAAGTTGCAGTGCGGATGGGAACATCCAAGAGTGGATTGATCTTACGTTTGCCGAAACCCAGAGAATGACAGAGGATAGAGAGAAATGAAGCTGGTCGCCAACTCGCCAGTGGCTGCGCGACAGAGTTTTCTGAAATAGCTTGCCTTCAGCTGTCACTGATTATATCCACGCAATATGCATTTGGTGTATTTTACAGAATGTTGTGTATGTTTTCATGATTGTTCTTTAGTTCTGTAAGTGCACATTTGAAAACGTCAAATAGTTTTGCATGAGGTATCTTAATTTTCAAAGATCTTTTCACATTTTATGATGCAAACAGACACATATTATGGCTGGAAGGGTCACTATCACTAGCTTTTCAGGACATGGCACTCTAGGAGCGTTGCCAATCACAATCCAGGCGGACTGCACGCTATTAACAAACAAGTGATGTTATTAAACAGTATCCTAAGCGTAGTTCCAGTAACACAGAGTGCCTTGTCCCTGAATATTGGTGACAGCCCCATTCAGAATGTGTATTCAGTCAAAGCATGCCCTGAAGAACCATAAGCCCAGCTTAGTGATAGATTCTTGTTACCATACTTACACAATCAGTGATTAAAAGAATTTTTGTTGTTGTTACTGATGATGTTGGTTGTGATGTTATTATACTTGTTGCAGTTGTAATTGTTCCTGTTATTGTTGTTGCTGTTGCTTTTAATGATTGTGATTTTCGTATTTTATTAACCACCAGGAAGACTTGGTCTGTCACATTCAGAGACAAAACCTACAGACTGTTGAAGTGAAGAGGAAACAGCAGTTGTTTAAGTAAGACCCACCTGGATCAGGTAGGAAGACCGGCCAGGAGTCTGTGCACCAGGTCCCCGTGTAGTTCCAGTTGCAGATGCACGCGATGCTTCCATTCTGCGCGCGGCCGCAGTAGCCGTTGTCGCCGCAGTCCAGTGGACACTCCTTCTCGCAGCGGACTCCCACCCAGTTCTTGTGGCACTCACAGCTAAACGCGCCTTCCTCCGACATACGGCACGTGCCGTGCATGCAGTTGAAGGACAAGCACGGGTCAGGGCCGGTACCTTCCAGGCACTGGGGTTTGAACCCCGGCCCTAATACACACTGGCCGCCGCCAGCTTCGCAATCCTCACTGCACCAGTCATCCGGCAGGTGCGGCAAGTTGGGACTTCTTAACGAGTTCACAAAGGCAGTGTTTGTGTCGTTGGAAAGTCTGCTGTTGTTGGAATTCTCATGAACTGAAACCTTGCCGTCGATGTCAGCCTGGAGGCTAGCAAAGTCATCGGCAGATGAGTAAAGTGTTTGAGACGAGTCTGCACTTTGTGTCCCGTTGTGTGTCCCGTTACCCATGACCTCTCCCGTATTGTCCATTCCACGAAGCGAATGAAAGCTAACCGGAGCAAATGTAGACCTTTCACCCGTTGAGTCCGCATCCCCTGTTGACAGGCTGGTGTCCTCACCATCTAGCATGGCGGGAGCCACAGCTGGCCAGTGTACGGACGCTCCAGAACTGTTCCGGATTCTGGGACCGGTCACACTAGCACTGGCATTGTGTTTCTGGCCGCTCACTTCCCATGTGACATCCCCAGGGCTCTTTTCCATTGGCAGCCGCTCGGCGGGTGCTGTGGGCGTAGCCAAGAGGACGCCTGTTCCTTCCTCAACACGTTGTGCAGCTCCAGGAGGGAGAGTGTCCCGAGCAGCAAAGCCCCTGGGCGCTAGGGTCTGTGAGGACTTGCCAGACATGTTGTCACTATGACGCACGCCCCAGTCAGAATCCCACTTCGGTTTTTCTAGAGAACCTTGACGATTCAGAGATCTCTGGAGGCGGTTTATCTCTCTAGGACACAATGACATAGTCGGATTGTGCGCACAAATGCAGATGATGGCGCAGTTGGACAGACTCATCAAGCACTTGCCCGCCGAGTCGCACGCAGCCGGTAAAGCTGCACAACAGTCCGTTGAAAACATCGGCAGTGACGATGAACGTAGATCACCCAGACCTACCCGTGACGGCGAAGCTGGTGACGTGGTGGCACCGCGTGGCAAGGTGAGGGACATCCCTACGTCTCTATCCCACCCTCGTCGCTCGTCTGCTGCAGGCAGATGCTCGGGTGAAAGGGTAGCCAATGTCTGCCGCGCGTTCGGCGGTTGGCAAAGAGAAAGCTGAAGCATTGCAAGTAGCGTTATTACCTGAAGCAGCCACATATTTGCTTCCTTTTACCTGCCCCGAGCTAGTGTTGATACACATTTCATAAGGAACTGGTTTTCTTCAAGCTCAAAGAAAGGAAAATCGCTGACTGTTTTTGCACAATCAGCTTCTTAAACGGTGTCCCGGGGTATGATTTATCCAGGTTGTAAGAGGTCGAAATCCAAGTTGCAAAGAAAGCTTCCCTTTTTGTTTTTGTATTAAAATACCTAAACATCTGGGTACAAATAACACATCTCATTCTGCCGAATGGAGGTCCGAACGCATCGTGATTGTAAAGGATTTTCTGGAGACATGATAACTATTTCGGGAGCGGACTGCTGGTGTTGTCCTTGCGTCAACCTCTTTCTTGGACACCAGCTATGACGTAAAACTCCTCCTTCGGTTCTTCCATCAGGAAGCTCTTCGAGCGGGGTTACACGCCCTTTGCTGGGTCTGGCGTCACCCGGAGACTGGGGCTTCCATGCTACCAGGCGGACGGATGGACAACAGGAGGGTGCGTTGCCCACTGAGCCTCAGTCTATGTGGGACGCGATGGCGCATGCGGCAGTTGACGCTGTAGGACTAGATGACGTGTGTCTGCTTGCTCTCTGAACGTACTAGCACAGACAGCTTTTCGCGCCTGCGCCAGGAGAACGTTGGCGTCGGAAGACGGCGACCTGCGCTGAGTCATCGAAGTATTCTGAAAGATGAAATGCAGACAACATATTCCTGAGAAAATGGTTCGACTTCTGGTTGCATGCAGACTCTGGTCCAACTCAAATGACAAGTTGATTTACAAAGTGACTATGTAAGAAGTAGTTTTATGTACAGGCCTTTCTTAACTGGATGAATGTATCACCTTCTTCGCCGAACCTGGCCCTACTCCCCTAAAACCTAGCCATACGCATTTGCGGCCAAGTTCGGCGAAGTAGGACACACACATTCATCCGGTTAAGAAGAGTTTTATGCAGCTAGGCTGTCGTAAAGATTTTTAAACATTTTAAACATAAAGGTTTAACTTCTGCTCTTAATTCTACCTGTATATGCGCCTGTAATTTGCAGGTCTTTGTATTAAGTAAGATATTTCTATAAGATTTCACACCCACGAGCCCGCATACAAACACTAACTTATGCACCAGAGATGGTTTGCATGAGCGTTTTTATCTCCTGTTCATACCTAAAGGTCCACGTAAAATACACAGGAAAATGGGTCTTACGACCACTCTTAAGACCAGAACAGCAGCTACGAGTAGGCCTACTCATGCAAGACAGCCCAGACCATGCGGTTTACTAATCTCGATACAGCAAAGTCATAGAAATCTAAATAAGCTTATGTTCTATCACAAGGAGAGTTTTTTTTAATCGGTCGATAGAACAAAGGCAAAAACGCCAGCTTTTAACTTCAGTACACACAAAGATATGTCTCTTTTTTTTCAAAAATTATTTTGTGTGGCGAATTCGAATATTTTTTCACATACCCTCTTCTTGGAAATCACGCTGTCATAACGTTTTTGAAATCAAAGGGAAAAGGTTTTTGAGTGTTTTGTCACATTCTGCAAGAACAGGGACAAAAATATTTTGCCAGGGTTTTCAGTTAACTGCATTCATTCCGATTATAATTCTGGACGTGTAGTTGTAATTACAAAAATAAAACCTTTTACAGATATTTTTCATCAGATATGATACCTGCATGTTAATAATTTCAGCGATGATGTATACATGTAAACCACTCATCTCTTCTTTCGAGAAAAGACAAACCCGGTGCTGTCTAAGAAAATGGCAATACAAAAAAAATCAACGAAAAAAAAACACTTATTACAATTTAATCCCCAGTAACTACAGACTACGAGTAAAATGCCTATTTACCCTCTTACCTGCAACTAACTATCAAGATCTGTACAACGAGAATACTTCTATATAGACTCAGGTACTCACCGAACAATTCTTGCAAACTTTTTATCCTGAAACATCTTGCTGCTAATAGTATTTGAAAGAAACCGAATATACTGCACTTCTCTGAGGCAGATTTTGTCACAAACCACCTTGCGAGAGAAAATGGTCTGACAAAAAGAAAAACACAGATAAAAACTTCCCTGACAAAACCGCGTCCGTGTCACCAGTACGAACAAGACAGTTGTACAAGGCGCACCCTGTTGTGTCTCAATCTGTCCAGATTCCTCTGCAGACCAAGCCGTTGCTTGTTACGGTTGTTGTCCTAAAGTAGAGGAGCTCTATAGTCACTGAGCTTGCTGTCAGAGGAAGATGGCGAGCAGTGACTGAAGCGGTACTGGGTGCGTGACGACGGGGAGGTTGCTGGATAGTTTCAAAGAGTTAAAAAAAAACTCAACCCAGAAAAAATCCCGATCCCAGGCTACCCACAAAACAGCCGACGACACGAGCGTGAGATCCTCCGTACACTGTCTGAAAGGCTCGTGCAGATTGGCTGCAAGCGGACGGGGGCGGGGGTGCAGAGCGTGGTGAGCTGGCGTGACCGAGAAAGTTGGGCAGTGTGTGTACGTGACAGGTTATGCCTGACAGCCTCAGACAAATAGGAGACACTGCGGGTCCTGGCAGGAGACGAAACGTTACACAGTTGAAGACTACACCGCTGTCGCGGCATCGTCCGCTCACTGCAAAACAGCTCATACCTTACGTCCAACTGTTTGCTGGCATCTAGCACCATTAGATGTGCACTGTGATAAGTTTTTTTTTAAATCTTATTCCTTTTAAACAGTCCGGGGATGAAGATGTTATCCGCTGGATGTATACTGCTTCCCCACTGGCGCCGCGTGGAACTTAATTTACCGTCGACTTTATAGCAAAGTTTCAGCCAACAAAAAGCTTATATAGCAGCTGCCATGAAATCCAGAAAACCACTATTAACAGAACCCTTACAACTTTTTAGTCGAATATGTAAGACTTGCAAACAAGCGCCAGCAAGCCACCGACTGAACCGCTTAAATTAATTATAGATATGAGCGCGCGAGTCAAGGCGAAGGAAAGTAGCAATGTTGCAGAATGGAGGCGTGCACGTAGACCCCCACAGAAAGTTAAAGTGCCCCATATATTTCTTCTTTGTACGACGGTAAGGAATAAACGTCAACTGTTGTTGGGGAGCACAGATTAGAAGGTAGAATATATATAACAACCGAGTTTTATATAACTGAACATCTCGGCGGAAGAAAAAGGGAGTCAATGTTTGGACAAACAGGACGATCGAGGATGGCCAAGCGATCCACGTCACAATTTAATTACTTAAAGCCACCTGGGGTGTGTTGCTGCAGGATGAAAACAGCTTAAATATATTACCAACAAAAATTTTTTTAATGAAAGCGCGTGGTCTAACTTTTGTATGTTGCGTTCAAGGTCTCAGCTATGAATCTTAGCACCTGGACCCTTAAACGGAAAATGTCGAAGCTGTAACCCCAAAAGACAGATGACCATGTAGACACTGTAAGGAAGCAAATCGGGAAGCAAATCACTGCTAAATGGAACAACTCGATCAATGTTTAGCAACTTGATCGACTTCATTCTGCAAAATTCGACGCAAGAATGAAAACATATAGGCCCCCCTACTTTTAACACCCCAGGTGAGGTACAGTGGGAGGAGAGCCGTGGACTCCATGTAATTATAGCTAACCTGAGGACCATAACGTTTTCCTCGGACATAAAATATAGCGTCGCTCGGCTAATGGCTGTCAATGTGTATAATGACAACAACGCGTGTTGCAAAGACGCTAGAAAAGCTAGATTCTCGCAGAAACTAGCAGAAAAGCTAGGCAAGTCCGATCCGTTCGTGGCGGCAAGTTAGCGCCCCCAAGCGGCCAGTAAAGCTATTTCCGGCTCGCGTCAGGATTACCATTCACGCCTATTTCTGTGACGTTTACTGATTACCCATTTTTAGCAGTTTATGGGGATGGAGGGGGGTATTGTTGCTTAACGTCCAGCCGCAAACTAGGTGCATACCAGGACGGTTATGGGGATGGAGGACGAACGTATATTTTAAATCATGTTGGTTTCTCTGAAAACAGCACGTGCAGCCTGACAAGTAGGGCCTAGTAGAAGGATTATGACTTTAGATATCTATATATTTTTTTAATTCTCCAATTTTCTGACCATTTGGCACGCTGATCACTGCATGCAGTTTAATTGATCTTCCATTCTTTCGTACCTTGCTACAAGAGGTGAAATTCGGGGAACAGATCGAAGGGCTAGATATGACCAACAATGTCGAAAGCACAACACATTTCCAACGCCGTATTTGACCAGGTGAACAAAAGTAAGGTACGCAAGAGACAGGGAGACCGTCTGTCGTGAATCATCCGTTCAGCGAGCGAATCGCCAGGCTAGGAAGCCGAGACAAAATTCGCGCAGAGGCAGATCTTTAGTAAAGCTAACGCGTTTGAGCGTTTCAGTGATATAGAGGAGTCCTTCTCTCCTCCCCCGTCCTGTGTGTACTTAATTCCTGCCCTCTCCTGTGTGTGTGCCAAAACTACACCGATATCATTTCGTCAAAACTTCACATTTTTGTGTGGCGACACATGCTGTGAAATGGTAATAGCCATTCAGATATTGTGAAGAATTTCTCGGCGAAACTGTGTCCAAGAAAGTTTTATTCTTTGCCCCCCCCCCTTTTTTTTTTATCCACTCAGTCAAACTGAGGAAGACCGCCGTAAGCTTACCTATCCCTTTTTCCGAGGTAACTTCAGGATCTATAGACGTTATAATGCGATAACCGCCAAAGAAAATGTCACTGTTTCACTCTAAGACAGTGACGGAAGCAGAAGCATTTGGTAGGTGGGTTTTGTAAACCAGATCCTGACGTCAGAGCTGAGCTCTCGCAGTCCTTCAGGTGTTCTGTCCTGATGGTGTTGACACCTCAGTGCTCATGAGGATTTCTGTCCACGCTGTCACAAGAAGTGTACTGGCGTACAGTAGTGAAAATAGGAAATCAGTTGTCCGTCCTAACCGTTCAATTTACCTGCAGCAGTTCTATAATTTTTCTCACATTAAAAAAATCACCGATTCAACCCATACATATGAATTCAAAGTGTAAAGACTGGTTATGTTCATTTATTATAGCATCATCACCAGCACCACACAACAATACAAAATGAATACTAAAAAAATAAAATGATGGCTTTTATTGGCTGTCTATTGCAAGTCTGTTCTTGCAGCAATTAACCTGTTGAGATCCAGCTTTAAAGGCTGGTCCTTGCTGCAGGCAAGCTGTTCAGAACTATACTATCTTAACTCCTACATGGATCTAAAGGCTGCACTGCTTCTAATAACCCAACTTGACCACAACTTCCTGACACTGAATGGCTTTACGGCTCACAGGTATGTTTTCCTTGTTGTGTTCAGTGCATAGAAACATTAACAACTTTTTGGATTTTAAAAAATCCGCAAAAATCATCACAGGTTTAAACTTTTCTGAGCAAATTGAAAGATTATAGAAAAATATTTGACTACCTTCATTCAGAGAAGCCACATACAGTTGTCTATATATGCACTTTTCCCAGTGCTTCATTCTTTTATTAACAATTTTAAAACAATAATCTCTTTCCAAAAGGCGAATAACAGTCTTCAGTCCTGATCTTCTTTCCTATAAAACATGTATGTCTTGTGCTATTATCTTCTTCTGTCTACACATGTGTTCAACATTCTGTCTATCTTTCACCCCCTTCAAACAGGAGAGCTTAAATGTTTTCTCCTCAGATGTTTTTTTTCTCTCCTCTCAACAGTTTCCAGGACAGAGCACTCATGCATTGTTTGCCACAGTGAACGCCTGGATCCCTGTTATTGCCCGTCCAAGAATCAAAGCGTGAATGTCATGAGTGCCTGAAAACAACAAACACAAACATTATCGGGGGCAAGCCGTACATTGGCTATTGGTAGCAAAACTAGTAGTGTTGTTCCAGTGATCTGACATTTTGGAGACGGCCAAAATAATCTACAGGAGACTATATATGGCTGTGGGACAGAACAGAGTTTGTACAATAAAAAAAAAACAGAAATTCTGTCCTTTATATCCAGAAAGTGTCTTCAAGATGGGAGGAAGAAGACTGCTTTGTCTTAAGTCGTAAGTCTTAACCTGAACACTACGTAAGTCTTAACCTGAACACTACGTAAGTCTTAACCTGAACACTACGTATAAGTCTTAACCTGAACACTACGTATAAGTCTTAACCTAAACACTACATAAGTCGTAACCTGAACACTACATAAGTCGTAACCTGAACACTACGTAAGTCTTAACCTGAACACTACGCTGGTGATTTCATTCAACTATTACCTTCATATGTGTTGACAGCTTCCAGATTCATGACATGTCGAATGACATGGTACTCGTCAGAAATGCCATTGCCTCCCAGCATGTCTCGAGCTACACGAGCTATCTCTAGGGCCTTCCCACAAGAATTCCGCTTGATCATAGAAATCATCTCAGGAGTTGTCCTGATGACCAATACAGCTATTTACAATATGGCAGAGCAATTATTCAGGACACCCTTCATTTAATAATGTTTTAGGGAACAAACATCATTGATCTCAGCTCTGCATTTAACAATTTGTGTATCCATGTATCACTTGTAACAAACGGATCTAGATGTAAATCTATGAAACCCAAGCCTTTCCAATAATGCCCACAACAAACTCCCTTCTGCTAGTCCGACATGGACCCACTCAACCTGACATATAAAGGATTGTCCACCCACGCAGTTGTACTTGATACTAACAACACAAAGAGTCCTGGTAAAGAATCTTAAACACTGTAGATATTTTGAGACAACCCACCCACCCCGCCTTTGTTTAACAGGTCTTGTAGAGTTACAAGTTCAGTTTTGAAACAATGTTTCACATTTACAAAATACAGTTCATAAAATATGCCTTCTTAAAATGCACTGACTTTCATGGTAGATTCAAAAACTGTTTCAGTGTTACATGGCTGGCTATACATTCTCAGTGGGCACACACATTGTTGAATGCAGGCTGGAGCTGAGTTTCAAAGGATCACCAAACTGAAAACACTGTTTACACTTTGCAGTTACATCAGCTTCAGTCCTTTCGCAATACAGTGTGTTACCACAACTACCAACATCAAAGTCACAACCCTTTACACACACACACATGCAGATCTATGAACATGAAATAAATGCTACACGCATGGCTTCTATTGTACTCACGGTATCCAAAATCTGTTTGAGACTAATCTTGCTGATGTCACTATTTACTTAAGAAGTTATCATAACCCACAGAATACATCACAAAAATTGCAGATTGTACTGAAGTTGTATGGCTTTGAATGATGCTTTAGCTACATATAGGAGCAACATTTGAGCTGTTTTGACTGCATACTCACTTGCCCTCATCCTTCAGCCGGCCAACCTGTAGGCAGGACTGAAGTCCAAGAGAAATCTCTGTAAGCATATCTGCCATCTTCTTCTGAATTAGCTGGTTTGCAGCAAGTGGTCTTCCAAACTGTTTTCTGTGGGCAAATGTATTTCATCTCAAACTATACTTTCTGTAAAACCAGCTACCCGCAGGAAAAGGATTTAACCAATCAAATCACCAGCTACCCTCAGGAAAAGGATTTAACCAATCAAATCAGTTTTATCTATTCATAATTCACAATCTCCTTGTAATCTTCTGAAGACTTGCAGCAGATTCTGTTAACAGAACCGTACACAGAGAAGGACATTAAGACAGTAATCAGAACTTCTGTTGACTGAAGTAAAACTGAGGTGAGTTTACAGAAAGTGTTATGTATTGTGATGTTAATATCTGTAAACGCAGCTCTTGCTTCCTATTTGGTTAGGTCATTTTATTTCTTTGGAGGATGCGTTCAAGGGCCACAGACATAAAGAGTGTGACACAGGAATAAGGCAAGGCACCTGTCCAATGTGTACTGGCGAGCAGTCTCCAGGCAAAACTCAGCAGCTCCCAGTGCTCCCCAGGCTATTCCATACCGAGCATTGTTCAGACATCCAAATGGACCCTTGAAATGGAAACGCCCACCACCACCACCACCACCACCACCACCACCAAAAAAAAGGCAAAAAAAATTCAGATACATTATTTTGGTAAATTACTGTTGTTTAATACATCCATATGCTTTATGGTGTCACAACTACTTTTTCAAGCATTTAATTTGCAAAATCAATTTTTTATTCATGGTTTTCAAACTATGGCGGAACAACATTTTGACTTTCATGACTTTTTGTTAGATATCAGTCAAGCTAGTTTTTATCTGATGCCACAATCTGTCAAATACGATTTTTTTTTTACTGTTACATCTGCCTGCCTTGTCTATTACTTTCCCAATCACTGGACTGTGCCTAAGAGTAAAGAACAGAAGGACAAAATGTCACGAGTGAAAATCGCCTGACCCCAAGACCAGACACATGTGGCAGCATGTTCTCTTCTGGAACCTCCACATCCTCCATGACAATCTGGCCAGTGACACTCGCACGCAGTGAGAACTTCCCTTCAATCTTTGGAGCTGAAAGTCCACGCATCCCCTTCTCAAGAATGAACCCACGAATGCGATTGTTATCGGCATCACACTTGCCCCACACCACAAACAGATCGGCAATGGGTGAGTTAGTGATCCTAAAGGGAAGAAAATATGACCAGGCACTTTGTTCACATAAAAATAAACAATTGACCTACTGTGATCAACAGTCTGTCTTGTGTGGATATACGTAACAATTATCTGACTGTCCTGTGTGGGTATATCTAACATCTGACTGTCCTGCATGAGTCTATGTAACGTGTCCTGTGCGAGTATATGTAACAGTCTGACTGTCCTGCATGAGTCTATTAAAGGTTTTTAAAATGCATCGAATCAGATCTTAATAGAGAGCA
Source organism: Lanistes nyassanus (assembly GCA_004794575.1). Lineage (NCBI taxonomy): Eukaryota > Metazoa > Mollusca > Gastropoda > Architaenioglossa > Ampullariidae > Lanistes > Lanistes nyassanus. The sequence goes on from SMGT01007510.1 coordinate 626,713, forward strand.
CGTGTAACCCAGGAGGTGAAAAATATTATCTAAGAGTGGGGTGTAATATGGAAGATCTTAATATGGAGGTTCTATAGTGATCTTAAGTATGAATACTAGATTTTTGAAAAGCGGTTAAAAGGCAAGAAAAATCGTTCTAGTGATAGAATACAGTTAAACATCCATGCCATAAAAAGTGATGATGAGTATATGTATTTGTAATGGAAAACAAAAAAATGATTCATAAGACAACCAGAAAGCAGGACATACCATGATTTACATCCATTTAAAACAAATGTTTTCTTGCTGGCATTATATTTAGCAACTGTCTCCATGGAAGATGGATCACTGCCATGGTTTGGCTCAGTAAGACCAAAGCAGCCAATCAGTGTGCCTTTTGCAAGTTTGGGAATGTACTTTTCCTTCTGTTCTTCAGAACCATAAGCATAGATTGGCCACATAACCAGACTGGACTGTACGCTCATTGCTGATCGATAGCTGCTGTCCACCCTGAAATGTTGCAGTGTGTGCAACATATAATTCTTCAATAAGACCTTGTATTTATATACACACATACATGTACATAGAACATGTCAGGTAAAGTTGAAACAACATTCAGGCAATTTACAAAGCAGTAAAGGAAATGCATGGTTATGCACTGAGCCCAGTGGCAGCAGGGTACAAATTTGTGAAAAATAACCCTTGCACATATAGAAATCTCCTTCCATATTTCCATGTCCTACCTCAGTCTGTTTTAAAAAAGGGAGCTCAAGATTTTTTTTCAAAATACAGTACATTCCCCCTTTTCCTCATCAAAGGTCCCTACAATGCTTTGCATCGAAACATGCAGCACCCTTAATGACAGCTGAAAACTCTCGTGTTTCTGATTAATTCTAATAAACATTTCTATTTAGAGATTTATAAAAGTATCCCTAGGACTTACAGATGCAAAAATCTTGATGTTACAAAAAGAAGTCTCAAAAGGGGACAGAGAATTTCTGTTACTAACAAATGCACAAACATGCATGACTCTCAGGCCTGTATATGAAACTGAAACGCCACCAGACACAAAGAAAGTGCCCTCAACATTGACCCCAGTGAAAATTGTATTGAATTTCAATAGTAGCAATGGCAAATGATGTTCATATTCTTCCACTGTTGTATTAAAAATGTTGTACTGGTATGAAGAACAATGCAATAATTTTTAATACCTTAGGTCTACACATTCTTTTCAGCTCTATATATAAAATGGATTCAGAATTATTTTCAATGCTATTAAGGTGTCACAGAAAAAGTGGCAACTCTGCCTTGTATGGCTACCTATGCTTCACCCACTTCCTTCAATATAACTACTGGGTCACATTTTTGGTCAGACAGGACTAATAATTTTCCACATTATTCATCTTTATTGATACTGTGTAAATCAGTATAGTAGCCAGTACTGACATCTGACATTAGAGCAGGAGACAGGGAAGGACTGCATAGAAATCTGGATTAACGAGCTGCACTTCTCTTCAAAAAGAATCTGAGGTAAACATCAAGAAATTTCAGATTGCCAAGAGATGTGAAGAAGGTTTAAAAGTCTGCGGGTTGAAGGCCAAAGATCAATCCATGTCAATGTATACAACCGATATTGTGCCAATGCTACAGGCTCAGAGCTCAAGGGTTGACCAGAAGTGTCCATCAGGTGGTGGACAATTGAAACATATGAAACAAATGTGAGTGCCTACCTATGGATGGTGATACTGTTTCCTGCTAAGATTCTTGAAAGTTTGACAATGGAAGTCCGCAGTTGACAGAAATGAGGCAGGATCAGAGAGAGGATTCATCTACATTATCATCAATGTGCAGATTGACAGACACTCTCCTTCTATGGTACAGACTGTTGTGCAAAATGTGACATCAGCATGATGTAATTAGTTGTATGTTGCTGCAAGATTACTCTTCACATACAGTGCCACTTGAGAAAGGTAAGAGCACCTTTTTGTTTTGATCTTGCCCTTTGATTGGTATATCCACAGCAAGTGATGGTACTTGTTACAAAATAGTTCTGCAGACCAATGTGTGAAGAAATCCAGGGAATTTTCCCTAGACCAGCTGATATCAAGAAATTAATCTCACTCTATATTCATGTGTAGTTAATAATCATCTTTCGCCATAGCACTGGGTTATATGATTCTTCAGGGACACAGATTGGGGCTTGAGTTGTGTAAATGTTTGTCGTTTGATTTTTATATATTGTTAATATAGTGTATAATTCCATCTAAATCACTGTCATTGTCTCAGCATCAATCATGTTTAAGTTATCATGGGAGACAACACATTGTCACCAAGTAGAATGGTCCTTTGTGATGACATACTGCAATTATCATCAAAACGTTTGCATTACATTCTACCAACCTTTCTAGTTCCCGTGTAATTAGTCCATATCCAACCGAGGACAGCCCCGCACAACCATACCCTTGAATAGTGGGCCCTAACACACCCATGTCACCAAATTCCCTCATAATGGCAGGATCAAACACTGCACACAGAAGGCAATTGCATGTCTTACAGTGTGGGTGCAAATAAGAATGTTAAGGAACATCTTGCAAATCACTGTTTATGGGACATTTGATTATAAGTAACATGTCCTCTTTTTGTGCCCATATGAAAATTTCAGTGCTTGAATTTTGAAAGTTTGTATCACATAAACAGAAGGGAGCTGTATGATAAAATTTAAGGAATTAGCGTGGTGTAATGAGCTGTCCAGTTTGAAAAATGTTGCATGTGCACTGGTCTTCAACAGCAAACATTTCTGAACATTTCTGCCCAATGCAGTGCGTCAAAATGTAGGTGCCTACAAATGGCTCCTGTAGTTTTAACCGATATAAAGTGATGCAGTTTTTCTTAAAGGTGCATACAGATATGGTGAAATTTTGGTATGCTGTCCTTCTAAGGAATCTTTTGGATTTTGGTTGCATTTTTGAGTAAGTAAATGTGTATGTTCAAGACAACATAAAAATTAATAATCAAATCAAATGGATTGGTTGGTTGTTGGTTGCTTAATGTCCTGCTGCAAACTGGGTGCATATCAGGACAGTGGACTATAGAGGAGATGGGGATAAGATGTGCACTGGAAGAATAACCAGACTGATAGCTGCACTAACATAGCCATTGCGAACAGGCAGCTTAATGTGTGGGAAATGGCTGAATGGAGTTTGCACAATGTATAACTTTAGGAAATAATCCTTAACTCAAATAGAAATTCATTTTAACTACAGCTGCTTTGGAAATGTAGCATATGGCATATCCATGTTTATATATTCATATGCAGACATATAGAGAGAAGGGCGCATAGATGCACAATATAAATGATCACAAAGTTGGATGTTTGCACCTTCATGTCTGTTTGCCATCAAGATTCGTGGCATGAGTTTTTCCTGACAATAGCTGCGAAACTGGTCTCGAACAATACATTCCTCCTCTGTCAGTTGTGACTCCAAATTTAACGCATCCTTCCAGGAAAATTCCACTGTGAAACATAAATGTTAAACAATACAACAATATTCATTTCAAACAACCACAATATACTAATATATTTCTGGTGAACATTACATAACCAAAAATGCTGTGATCTTCTTATTTCAGTTGACACAACAAATAAAATGTTAAACATTTTAACCTTGTTGAACTATTTCTTTGGATCATCCTGATCCATTCTAAAACAAAACAAAAACTTGAGAAGAAACCATAACGGGTTCTTTTTGAAACTGTATCTTTGAAGCCTTTGATGTGGAGTATTTTAATCTGGTGTGCTACCTAAAATAATCAAACCTGCAGGAACCTATACATATATAACTGGGTAGATCCCCTACAGCTACAAAGGGTGTATGTTATATATAAAGCTTTAATTTAAAAATACCTTAAACACATTTGGGTACCTTTTGATTTTATTGCTTCATCTTTTGAAGAAGAGGCGCGTTCTCACAGAATTAAGAATCATGTCATAAAAGTTTATAACTTGTAAACAAATTAAATCCACATTGTCACATCCAGATAACTATAATTTTCCACATAACCTACATGCAGCTACATCTTTGTCAAACAGTATCAGTTATTTATTTATGGGATTTAAGCACTGTGAGCGTATATAAACATATAATCTGTGTTAAAACATTTCGCACTAAAGTTTTAAAAGCAGACGACACATTGTGCTGACAATCTGGCCAATAGGAGCCCCGAAAAAGGACACACCCCTTCAACTGGAATAATCTTTGTGCCTACATTTGTCGAGGATCAGTCACAAAACTTAACTAAAAAGATATACTTCTATGTAGCTGCATTTGTACGAACGAAACTTTATAACTAAGCACTAATATTTTAAACCCTACTATTCCCCTGGCCTTTATTATATAATGCAAGGTATTCACAACACTTGGTTCGTGTCATACCACGGTCACACTGAGTCAAAGAAAAAAAAGATACGGGCGGCACCAGCAGTTGTAGCGCTTCCTAGAAATCGGCGGCGAATGATCTGAACGAGAAAAGTGTTTCTTCCAAACAAAGCGACAATCTTCTTTGAGGATGACATACTGCAGCAAACAAAAACAAATTGTAAAGGGAACAAAAATGTGCAATCTGTAGCCTTGACCTTTACAACTAAAACTGAAATTTAGAAATGGAACACGCTATATCAAAAGAAGTATTTCTTATGTTCAAAAAATACATAAAATAGTGAAAATTTTATTTTAAGATTAAGTAATATTTATTTGTTTATTTAAAAGCTGTTTTGTGCAAATAGCTAAATGTTAACTGAAGTTGGGAAAACTGATGCAATCAAGACTGCAATTTCTCAGTATTTGTGACGCCGTCATGGCTGACTACAGCGAGCTCGTGCTTGCAGAAATAGACAAACTCGGGGAAATCGATACACTTTCTTTGGCCCGAAAACTTAGTGTCGACCACCAGAAAGTAGTCGGAACTGTCAAAAGTTTGCAGACCCATGCAGACGTGAGACGTGTTATGCTTTTTATATTTCAGCACATTAACAGACCGTAGGCTTGCATAGGCCTACTACTTCACTTGGCCTACTGTGTGCTAGTTATCAATATAAGTATTTCCCCACGATTTCAGCATTTTTTTAGGAAAAAAGTAAAAATTCATTTCGTGTGTTTTTCATGCGGGTACTTAACTTTGACACGGGCAATCCACACAGAGCGAGCATTTGCCAAAGCGAATATTGCGTTTTCTAATGGTCACTTTCTTAAATGACTGAGGAAGGAAAAATTGCAACACTTGCCAACAGGCAGTGAATTAGTCCCACCTTATAACCACAGTATATGTTACAACCAGTAAGACAGGTCTTTGTACACCAATAATGGATTGTTCTGATAATGTTTACAAAGTCTCTTTGTCATATGAGAGAGAGTTGAATGTGGCTGTCGTTCATCCAGTAACAGTATCATTATACAAGTAGATTGTGTAAAAGAACAAGTGTTTTCTTGTTATATATTTGTGTGTTTGTAGTTGATTGAAGTTGAACAAGTTCAGGGTACATGTCTGCAACTGACAGAAGAAGGTGCACAAGTGGCTGAAAAAGGCAGCTATGAAGCCCTTGTCTTTAAAGCTGTACCAGATGCTGGCATTGGACAAGCAGTGCTAATGGTAAGTTCTGCTGGAAACTTTGGCAGAAGTGATTTAGTTAGTCTGAACTGCAGTCTGGTTTCAGTTAAGCATCCAGTTTTCAAGAGCACGTCTTCTGTAAAGTACAATCTAACAGTTACAGAAGATGTATGGTTAGCAGAGAAATAACTTCTTATGGCTATACTTCACTCCTATGTTTGTGAAGATAACCATTCTCTGCGTTTCATCAATTTTAGATTATTTAGAATGCAAGATGACTAAGTACCATCTGGGCAATCCATTTACTAATAAATAGTTGTCCGAAAATGTCAGGTGAAGTGCATTATGACCAGCTGACTTTCAGACTGACTATTGACATTCTTTATGGCTGAACTAGTCTGACTGACTGACATTGATGAGAATCCTGAACTAAACACTGCAGTCACCCACCATCTTTAGTCTAGTAGCAGTTCCAGTGCTTGTAGTAGTAGAAGAAGTGTTAGTCCTGGTGTTTGAAACAAGCATTCCTGCAGTGTAAATCTACACCAGTGTGAACAGATCATCAAGCACCACTGCTACAGTCTCTGTGTGCTGAAACATTCATAGAGTTTAAACCTTTCTTATATATCAGCACTGTTACTTGTTGAGTTGGCTTTTTATGTTTACTTTTCTACAAAGGATTTTCTTAACGTGGGCAGAAAACTGTACCAAATGCTAAAATAGGGATTGGCAAGGCAATACAGTCTGGGTGGATAGAAATTGACAAAAGTGCTGGTGGTGAGCCTCGAGTACTTCGCAAGGTGAGTGCTGAGTAGTGTTTAACTTAAATCTGACATATTTTGCATGGTTGGCAGTTGGAGACTTGCACTTGCAGGTTATAGATTCGTTGCTTTTGTGAGAGTAGTTTTAATGTGTGCAGCTCAACAGTGCAGAAATATTAATAAAACATGTTCCATACCACTGTTTTGAATATGTCTTGAAAAGCATGGTTGATTTTTCGTGATCTTTTTTTCAGAAGCAGCATTAGAATGGTTTTACTTTAAAGCATCAAAGAAACTGATTTTACCTTTAGAAACTTCTCCTTAATGTTTCTGCTTAGCTGTGAAAAAGTTATTAGCTTCAGAACAGTAAGCATGTCATGGCTTTCCTTGCCTGATCTATGTGGTGGTGAACAGCTCTCTTTGCATATACATGTTTGCTTACCTAATGCCTTGTTTTTCCACTTCACAGACAGACCAAATCTTTATACTCTATAGTTAGATATGCATGAGAGACAGGAATAAATGAGATTTTAATAAGTGTATTAACACTGTTACTAATGGTGGTGGGGTTTTTTTGTATCAGGTTAATTCTATAGAGGACACTGTGCAGCAATGTTTACTCAGAATAAAAGACCTTGCCTTGGATGGAGTGACAGATGCAGCCAAGGCAGAATATAAAAAGCGCAAACTCATCATGGAAGTGTATGTTTTAACATTTAATAGGTTTTCATCAGAATTTTTAAAGTGTTTCAAATTGAATCGTTGCTATAAAAGTTAAATGGCAGATACTCCCCGCTCCCCCCGCCCCCCCAAAAATCCCAATCATAAATCATTGAAGCAAACATCCTTCTTTCTAATAGATCGTTGACATAGAAGTAGGGACACGTTCTTGGTAACTTTTTTGTTTGCCTTTTGCTTAAAATTAATTAGATGTTTTTGTACACAATGAAATTATGTCATTTGGAAGTACACATATCAAAGGCTAATGTTTTTGAAAACCATTGTTGATAGAATTATTGTAGGTAATACATCATTTTGCTAGAGCCAGTTTGTGCTTATAAAGTGTTGTTTGTTTCAGGAAGGAAACAAGCTTTAAAGTGAGAAAAGGAAATAATTTTAGTCTCTCTGTTTCTAAGCCAGAAGTTGACCTGACACCACAGATGATACAGACGTAAGTAGGCTATGTAATGTGGTTATTTCCATACCTGAAAAATCTTAGAGAGGTGGCTTGAGGATGGGTCTGTTTGGTTTGTGTTGCTTAATGTCCAGTTGCAATTGAGGTGTGCAGCCAGTGCCATGCTGGGACTGCTGTCACAACACAGGCTTCAGTCCCACCCAGTCACATTATACTGACACCGGGCCAACCAGTCCTAGTACTGTTCCCTATAGTGCCAGGCGTCTGGCAGGGCAGCTGCTAGATTGTCATTAGCTGTGATATCAAACCACCTCCCTGTAGGCATACATGTACCTTTGCTGGGTTTTGTTTGTTTGTTTTTAAGTTTTATTTTTTGGTTTTCTCACTTTTGTTCTGTTTGTTAAAATATCCAGATCCTTACACTAACTTGCTACTACAACATGGTAGCAGAAGTGAAAAATTACCTAAGCAACCTAGAAACCAAAGGATCACCTCGTCTTTATGTTGATAAAAGATTACACATGCACAGTTTTTCATCTGATTAGGTGGCATGTATATTAATATGGGGCTTTCTGAAGCCTTGAAGCCTCGACAGTCACAATTCAGTTGTTCTTCTTCCTAAGCTATCACTATAGAAGAAGAATCAGCAGCTGATATTAGCAGTTAACTCTATGTATACCATGCCATTTCTTTTGCTAAACATGAAAAGTGGCCAGCGATTTATGTCAATGCCAAGCAGCTCTCAGGGGGCACTCACCTACACATATACTATATAATATATATATGTAATAAATTGTTTAAATATGAGATAAAGATTAGCAGTTCTATGGCTATACATATAGAAAGCAATTATGTTGCTATAGAAAGCAATTCTGTTGCTATAGAATGCAATTCTTCAGTTATAGAAAGCAATTCTTTAGTTATTGAATGCAATTCTGTTGCTATAGAATGCAATTCTTTATGTATCATGAGCCTTATGTCCATTCCCCTCTTGGTACACCACAGGGATGGGGAGGATTAAAATTATGATGTGTACTACCTGCTGCCTGTTTCCTAGTGGTTCCTGGAAGACCAAACAGTTCAAGCCATACAATTTTGATGCTATGGGCATTCCACCTGAATGTGGCCATCTTCATCCATTGCTCAAAGTCCGCACTCAGTACCGACAGATATTCTTGGAAATGGGGTTAGTGGCTTAATGTTCACTGCATATATGTTACTTAATGTAATTTATCATTGCAAAAATGCATTAAATGTACCAAGCTAGAAAAGGGACAAAGACGAAGACAATCTACGTTTCGGGGCACTACCCCTTCATCAGGACGACACAACAAAACAACGAAAAATCGAAAAGGAAAAAGACTTATCTGCAGTAGAAGTGGCGCGTTGGCTGCATAGCAGGAGAATGACCAAGGGACAGTGAGTAAGAAGGGTTAAAAAGAGGGGCAGCCAATTGCAAGGTGGGTACGAAAAGGGGGGGGGGGGGGTAGAGATTGGGCGGGGGAGAGAGAAAGAGAAAGCAGCGCGGGTAAAGGGGCGAGAGAGAGAGGGAAGGAGGTGAGAGAAAAAGTAAGAGAGAGACGGAGGGCGGTAAAGGGGAAGGAGGGGGAGGGTCAGTCTTTAAGGTTGAGACCTGTGGGTGCCATGGTACCAAAATGGGTAATGAAGTAGGACTCCATATTCTTACGGTCAAGAATATTGTGTTGTGTCGTCCTGATGAAGGGGTAGTGCCCCGAAACGTAGATTGTCTTCGTCTTTGTCCATTTTCTAGCTTGGTGCAGTTCCCTTGTTTTACATTTAATTTGGGCTTATCCTCCAAGCGGCAGTCACTTGTTTTTCTTTTAAAATGCATTAAGTTTTGTAAGTTATATAGCTACATTGCAATTCTTTAACTCAACAACATTGGGGCGACTCCTCCATTTCAACTGAAGTTTGCTACTTTTCACGACTTGGCGAATTCAAGGTTTCGCTTATTTATTTTTTTAAAACAAATTTTTAAACCAAGATTTGTCAGCAAGGGAGGTAAATCATTTTTCTGTAGAGTTTCCTCCCTTAGACTACCAAGTAGACCACTTTTTCACATCTATGAGGCCGGAACTATGCTACCTATTGAGGTAAATGGCCAGCCGCCATTGTCAAACCCAGCGCTTCTCTGCACGACAAGCAGGTGGTTCCCAGAGTTTATTCAGGATTACATCTATTTCTTTGCGTGGGTTTCATCCTTGATAAACTGGTATCTGGCATTTTGGATTACAAGTGCTGCAAACGGCTGTAATAGCCGAGTGTTTGGTGTTACTGGAAGATTTTCAAGATGCTGTTTACATTCACCTCATTACGTAAATCAACACAGTCTTCCCCTCAAAATCAGCAACAGATGGATCTCAGGGAGGAAAGACGTTTTTATCTTAAATAGTTCTTTAAAACTGCGTTGGAATTATGTTTCTATCACTAATAGTTTTGGGGGTTTTTTTACAATTTTTCAAAAATCATCAAAAACGCTCACATTCAATCAACAGCCATGCACTGTACCTCTACGATGGTATTGAGTTAAACCACCCCATAATCATCAGTGTCCTCTGCATATGATGTCACTGAAATGAATACATCATTTGAACAACCCTTGCTTTTTTTCTGACTACAGCTTTGCAGAAATGCCGACCAATAACTTCATTGAAAGCAGTTTCTGGAATTTTGATGCCCTCTTTGTTCCACAGAAACATCCAGCACGTGATGCCCACGATACTTTCTTTATATCAGGTTTATTGGCTTTTATTTGTTCTTAACTTTCCTTTCAGCATCGAATCAGCAGTAGAAAAAAGTAAATATTTGTAATTTGAAAGTCTAATTAAAGCAAGATGCTAGTAACAACAGTAACAGAATGGAGAAGCTTTGACAACTGTGACTGCTTTGAGTGACATAAGATGACTTAACCTCAATGATGGTAGGCAGAAACTAGATTCTGTGATTGCTGTTATAGTTTCTCTGCTGGATCAAACACTTCATGCAATCTTGTAATTGATAATCAAGCAAAGATTAGGAGAAGTGGAAAATGCTTTTTGCATGCGCATCTTTGTGTGTGTGAGATCATGTATGGTTGTGAGAACAAATGGTAGAGAAGTTGGGCTAGAAAGCATTGATAAGAGAGTTTGGTGAGATTGTGTTCGCTTTGTTCGCAGAACCCCAGAATGCGAGTGCTTTCCCCATGGAGTATCTTGAAAAAGTTGGAAAGGTTCATGCTGAAGGAGACTTCAACTCCACAGGGTGAGATGTCATTTTGTCTCATTTTCACATTTTGTGTCATTACCTTTCATATCAGTGACATCGGCACTCCTGTTTCATCATTCCTGAATATATTGAAAAACAGCATTTGTCTACATTCATGCATACATGCTTTATGTATGTAAGGATCCTTTGTGTATTTTATATTTATATTTATCATGTTAATTTTCTTCTTTCTCTTCAACTGGGAATCAGTTTTACTTTGAAAAGAGTAAATATAGCTTATCCTGCAACAGAAGGCAGTATTGTTCCGCATGCTTCAATTATATAAAAGTAATGCTACTGATGATACATGTGCTGCCATATTTGCTATCTTTCAGATATCGGTGCGAGTGGAGAATGGAGGAAGCTGAGAAAAATGTCCTCCGCACTCACACAACAGCTGTTAGTGCGAGGATGTTGTACAAATTAGCCCAACAGGTCAGAGTAAGAGAGAGGTGGAGTGTGTATGCATGCATGTGAATATGCATGCCTGTGATCAAATTTGGCTGCCATCTAGATAGGCACGTATGTACCATTTCTATGCAAGTAGTAAACCATACGCGTGTTGCCTAAGGCGAGGTTTCGCGAAACCTCGCGAGGAGAACTCCAGTTAAGTGTTGCCCAGCACCTCTCGCAGGAAAAACCTTGCAAGGACTCGCGAGGAGCCTTTAGGGCATCTTTGCCGGCAAGAGAAAGATGGCTGACAAAACCTATGTAGACCTAAAACCATGACTTTTTGTGGCTGTTTGGTATTTCGTATACACGGCAGACGAACAGACAATAACAGTAGTTTTCAGTACTGACACAAAACCTTCTATTTAGAACTAAAACCATGACTTTTCGTGGGTATTCGACATATATATTCGTGGCTGTTCGGTATTTCGTGTACATCGCAGACGATAACAGTACTGACATAAAATGTACGTACTCAAGTGTCGATTTATGGCATTTTATGCATCATATAATTCAGAAAGTGCATTCTGATGCTTGATATACCTTTAAAACCTTTTATTTAGACCTAAAGCCATGACTTTTCGTGGCTGTTTGGTATTTTGTATACGCGGCAGACGAGCAGACGATAACAGTACTGACACAAATTTGAAATGTACGTACTCAGGTGTCAATTGTTGCCATTTTATGCAACAAATAATTCAGAAAGTGCATTCTGATGTTAAATATACCTTTGAAACCTTTTATTTAGACCTAAAACAATGATGTTTCGTGGCTGCTCGGGGTTTCGTATGACCGCATGTTGGCTCGAAAAACTTCCGCCTCGTGCGCGAAACTCTTGGATGTTTCCTACAGACGCTCGCTCGCTAGAGATCTCGCAGGCGAAATCTTGCAAGGTCTCGCCCTTAGGCAACGCGCGTCATGCTTAGGCACATTTAAAAATATCTACATATATTTATGTAATGGTAGAACAACATTGAAATGTCATTAATCTTATAAACCACACTCAAGACTTGGCAGTTTCTTGACTTGTTGGTTTGGTTTGGTATGGCTTCTTGTATCTTTTATTTTTGTTTGGTTGGGGTTTTTTTTTTGGGGGGGGGTGGGGATTTTTTCAACTTTTGTCCCTGAAACCACCAAAAAAATGTGATCATGCTAGCACATTGACTAGTTACGTATGTTACAGGATTTAAATATTTTTTTCAGAAACCCTTCAAGCCAGTAAAGTATTTCTCCATCGACCGAGTGTTCCGAAATGAGAATCTTGACGCAACACATCTTGCAGAGTTCCACCAGATAGAGGGGGTTGTTGCGGACTATGGCCTCACGCTGGGTGACTTGATGGGGGTCATCAATGAATTCTTCCATAAATTAGGCAGGTGTTGTTTGACGTTGATGTCAACTTATTGGTTGCTTAGTATGTTTGGAACCACCCATCAGTTCTCTGCTCCATATTTTTATGTAGGTGGTGATTTTCTCTTTGTCAGTGCTATCATTCTTGTCTTTGGTTTATGAACTACTTTTGGTCAGCACTTCTGGCACTTCCTCAGTAGAGAATTCCTGTTACTAGAACCATAAGCATTTTTACTCTAGTTTTTCTTGTTCCTTTTTTTATTCAGTTGTATCAATATTCGTATTAAATTCCTAAGCAGAAGAGGTTTAAAATATAAAAAAAACTTGTGCAGGAATCACTAGACTGCGTTTCAAGCCTGCATACAACCCTTACACTGAACCCAGCATGGAGATATTCAGCTATCATGAAGGTAATGCATCTCTCTCTAAAATTTCAACTTTGGAACTCTGTAACTTTGCCATGCTCACTGATTCCAGTGCTGTCAGCATGAGACATTTTAAGGGACAAGAAAAACTGCTTGTTAGCCAGTTCTTGTCTGAACTTAGACCACATAGTTTAGCCAGTTTGCACCTTCTGTGTCCACAGACAAAGAATCTGTGGTTCATATTTATTACTGTGTGTTTAAAATGAGTTTTTAAAAAAAGCTATGGATGTGCATCTCCAGTGCTTACATCTCTACTGTAAAACCTTCTAGAAAAAATGCTACAAGAGAAATTTTGCCGGGGAAAATACACAGAACTGTTGGCAATACCAATGTTGTGGTATTGTCTCTGTCGTGTCTAGGGGTATGGCGGTTATGTGTTTTACTAGTCTGCTCGTTAACTAAAGTTACAACAACATAAAATGTGTCAAGAAGGGGGAAACTAACAATGTGATCGCTGCCTACTTTCATCAATTTCCAATCGCCTCAGCCCCCACCCCCTTGCTTGTCACACGCACAACTTAATAAAAGAGGGCAGCGATAATACACTATTCTATTTATTTACAGTTACACACAGAGTATTCGACTACACAATGAATGATGCTCCAATATACATCTCCTGACATATGCAGAACAATCACTCGCACTCTCATATATTCATCCCAGCTACGCTATACGTATCTACACGCACACGTTATTTACTGTGTTATGAATTTTACCGTACCGATAATTCACATCGGTGAACACAAGGAAAACTGTATCCTTTCCCTACTAAGACAAGTCAGAAAATGACGTCACGCCGATGTCTTAGCAAACAATAAGATCGACCGATGATCACAAGAAATAACCGTAGGTTTCTACAAACCGACAAATCAAAAAGTTTGATTTACTTCCTTCTATGTTTGTTCAACTATCTTTGAGTTACGGTCGTGTCTTACTTTCCTGCACTGTACGTAAACTCACTTTCACGATGCTGGATAGGAATACCGCAGATGCCACGTCTCTCAGCTCCACGATCTCATCAACGGTCCGAAATGCAAAAGTTCTTTTTCCACCGGACAAGAGTCACCCCTGATGCAGAAGTCTGCTGGTTCTCTTGCGTCCACGTCGCGGATAATGGTCGTAATTCCTGAAGTACTATCCCTGAACTGGATTCAGCAATCGGCTTCCGGTTCCCCGGGATTCGGCAATCAACATTTGCAGTCGGGTGCCTATATAGCCCGGAGCGCGGTCTTACCAGCGGGATGCGAATATGTGTTCTACCCATCCGGGTAGGTGGGCTGTAGCCCGGAGGGTTGTCGTCCCCACCTCGCAGCTGACCCCCCTCTCAGGGTGATGGGTCAACCGGGGGACCGGGTGCGGGTTCCCCTCGCTCTCAGCCGGCTACCTTCCCCGCTCCACTGCGCGGTCTTTCCTGGCTGTTTCAGCGAACCAATCGGGTCGACCGTAACAATTTGCTCTACCTCCTGATTGGGTAGGCAACGAGACGCAAACAAATCACAACAACCAATATATTCCAAAATAATTTAACCAGCATGAAACTTAAAACCCATATTCCTATCAGGTTATATTCTGAACTTGAAACTCCTTACAATTCCAGATGAGATGAGGAATGTGAAACATGATTGGAACAAGAGAAAATTGTATTTTGGTCCTGTTTCAGCCGTTTATATGACCTATGGACAGTCTAGATTGCAGATTAACCACCACCATGTATTGCAAAATTCGTCCATTATTATAATGAAGAACAACTAGTGAAAAAAAACTCTAAATAAAGAAAATAAAAACTGATCAGCATTAAGTAAGTCAAACTCTGATTGTGTTGCAAGTCTGTTATAGGATTAAGTTCAGCTTGGATATTCCAAAAAGTGTGATTTCTGTCTTCATGGTCTAAAGGTTGACATGAATTTAAGTGTCAGACTTTGGTGGTCTGAGCCCTGCTTTCCAGTGTGTACACTCACCGTGTGCTATGGAGTTTTAGGATGTAGGACAGTGCCCAGCAGATTGCTGATTTAAAGTTCCAAAAACAAAATCCTTTTTGGTTTGGATAATCAGATCCCATATTGTCGTGACTACCCTCCAGAATTTGATGGTTGGAAATAGAGAGGCTCTCTTGATACATTCACTTAGTGCAAGGATCAGCAAATAAAACAGGTTTTCACATTGTGCTTTTTTTTTTTTTTACCTGGGAGGTCAATTTTCAGGCCAGTGTTGAACAAGTCATTGACATAAAGTGCCTAAAAGGCATCTTCTGTTGCCATGTGAGAAGGGCTAGCACCATGAATAGGCACGTGCATTATAGAATGTAAAGCTGAGATTTAACTTTGCCTCTCAGAATTTGTCCAGTTTAACTTTAAGAGAGACTTCATTCTGACAGATTATTGAGCTACAGATACAGATACACTAGGACTTATGATCACTTTTCTAAAGACCGAGAACATTTTACATGGCTGTTGGATGTTTAATAAGATCTAGTCTTTGCAGGTCTAAAGAAGTGGGTTGAAGTAGGCAATTCAGGAATGTTCCGACCAGAAATGTTGCTGCCCATGGGTCTTCCAGAAGATGTCTCAGTCATTGCATGGGGATTATCTCTTGAGAGGTTTGTGTTCAACTGCTTTCAGAAAATAGTGTTCTTAATCTTATATCTCAAGATTCCAGTCATTTGCATCATGCTGTTTTCACATATTTCTGTATGCAGTTATCATGTGCATGAACTTCAAAGCTGTTAGCATTGTTTCTTGTGGGTCACTGCATCATGTCGTGCATGTTTTCTGTGAAAAATTGGATTTCAGGTCCTTCCACTTTGAAGTACCCAAGCTCAGCTTTCAGTCAGAATAGAAAGTCTACTGACCACTCACCACAAATATTTTTGAATGGTCTTGCTTTTAATTTAAAAATAAAATATTAAAAATTATATTTGTTGTCATCACTGTTAATCTCCTTGTCATCTGCTGTATATGTTTCAGACCTACCATGATTAAATATGGCATCAACAATATCAGAGACTTGATCGGCCCCAAAGTGAACCTCCAGGTGGTTTATGATAATCCCATCTGCAGACTAGACAAATAAAGATTTGTCTTTTGTAGAACATTAAATATTGAATAAAGCTAGGAGAAAGTTTCAGCATTCAGCAGTTTTGAATATCATCCCATCTGTGAAATGTCAAGAAAAACAGTGCTTTGAAATTTGAAAAAGATATCAAAACTTGGTGAATGGCTAAAACAGCCAGCTTTGTAGACAGTGGAACTGATCTTGTGACAAGTAGACGGTGGAATTCACGCTACAAGTAAACAGCCAATCAGCGGTGGAACCAGTCGTGGGACAAGCAATGACAAGAAAATATTTGTCAGTGATAGCGTGACAAATGGATGCTCTGTCCTGTTGACGCAGCATATTTTCCTGTCCAGATTCACCATCCTGAGGTTAGCCTATTTCTTAGAAATTATTCAGACATGGATTACTAAAATCCCATTAAAGCACCTGGAATTTTCACATGGTGACCACCTGATACATCACTCAAGTGCCAGCTGATGTATGCTTGTCAAAACTAATGGGCATTCCAATGGCACTGGGCACAATGATTTGTTTCAAGTAAAAAGGGTTCTGCACAACAATACTTGTTTGCTTCATTTTCACTCCATGTCTTATCTAAGTATTCGTGTACAAAAAGGTAGGTTGGTGGTGGTTGTGTTCATTTTGGAAATCTCATGTAGGCAGAAGTCAAGGTTCAGTGGTAGCTGTTGTAGTAATTGTTGCAGTGAGGTTTGTCAGTATTGCCATGCGAATGAAACGCTTATTACAAACTGATAAAAAGCATTAACCCATGCACCATAATGACCTCATAGAGGGACCCTGAGGAAATTCCATACACAAATGATATTGTGATTGCATCCCTGTGTAAATAATGAACAGCTGGCGGGGGGAGGAGGGGTGATCACCCTCTCGTATTTTGCTTTTGTTTCGCTCCCATCCCTCTGCAGTTTGCGATGTTTGAAATCTAGACAGTTCCTCATATTCTCTGTGTTTTAAAATACCAACATTGGTTTAACCTTGATGATTGAACACTTGAACACTTTATTCTACAGCCTTCATCTTTACTGTGACCATTGGACAACAGCCAGTATGGTCAATATGGTGTCAATATCCAAACATTCGTTGCAGGCAAGATCAACCAGAATTACACAGAGTAGAAAGCGATTTGTTAAACAATTCGTCTCCCTCAGACCAGCTGAGACAAACCAAGAGAAGATGTTAAGCGCTTTTAGTACTTAAAAAACATGTTAAGGTTGGTCTGGACATGAAGACATTGACTAAAAACACATTGCGATAAACACATTTTTCAATCCATTGGAGTGTGCACAATTATATACCTTTTGGGTGATTTCAGACAAAATTTGCATTTGTTATCCTAGAGGTACGAAATTATGCATGAGTTAATATCCTGCTAAGCGTGGGGCACAGCCCTTTAAAAAAATATTTAGCAAATGTTCAGGAATGAGAAACTTCTCAAATGATGGTAGTGTAGTGTCTAATTTTCACTCTGTGCAGAAACTGCATAACATCCAAAGAATGAAACAGATCCAGATGCCAAGATATTGCAAGTCCATATCCTGTTTTCTCTCTTGATCACCTAATTACTGTTGAACTCAATTGATCACCTACTATCTGCATTTTTCTGGTCAAATATGTGGATGTCGTCAAGATGACTTAAATGTCATAACAAGCACATAAACATCAGGTACAGAATGCAGACCATTAATAATTTGCATGTGCAAATAAATGTAAGGTACAGAATGCACACCATTAATACATAATTTGCATTTGCAAAGGTCAGATGCACAGTGCAGATCACTGTGTAAGAAAGAGTCAATATATAGAGGGGTTCTGCTTACTGCGACCATGAACTGTGTACTACCCAAGACTGCACAAGACACCATGGTGGCTGTGCAGAACTGGCTGCTGTAAAACAAATCGCCACCCCTGACCCTTTTAAACTTCATTTCTAATGATTTTAAGAAGGGAGCTGACATCCTTTGCAGAACAGTATAAATACATTTGACTGCATTTGATAAATACTGCATTCACTGGAAGCCAACATGGCAGCTGATGACGTCGGCATAAGCCCCCATATTGCACATGGCTCATCCTACCTTAACAGAAAGTATGCCACTATACTGATCTCAAAATTTGTTGGTAACTTAACATCCACATCAACCAGGAAGAAAAAGTTTGTAAGATTTTAGCAAACAGACATCAACCATCAACAGTCTGAAGTATCAGGCATTTTATTTCTCTGTTGTAGGCCCAGCCGCTCATCTCGTAGCAAAAACACTTCTCTCAATCATACAAGCACCATCAGAATCAAACATGGGGTACAAGACTCTACTCTAAGATCTTGTGGACAGCATTTTACTGTACTCTCTTTCCATTCCAATACTTTGGTCTCTGTTTTATTTGTTTTGTGATTTCATGAGCAGATCTTCCTAACTTTCTTCTTTCCTGCTTGTGCCGATGCATTTCTTCATCCTTCAGACGATCTTTGACATTCTGAAATTGTCCAGAAAAAATTTGTTAAAACTAAATTTGGGTTTCTTTAGACATGCTCACCATGACTCAGAGTGCTTAATTCTCAAGTTAGCGAACTTCCAGTGGGTCACCAGAGGTGAGGAGCGCATCCGCCTGCACCTCAGCCGAAGGGATGGAATCGGAACAGGAAGTTTCATTCTTGGGAGCAGAGAAACATGCACTCCAACGCCCCCTCCATCACGTCCGACTGTGTCACCCGAAGAACATCTGACACCTGCATCCTCGACCTCTTCCCCTCCAACAGCAGCGGAAGTGGCATCCTGGGAGGCCAGAAGCGTCCAAGCTGAGAGAGACGGCGTCAAAGACTTAGGCTGAAGATCATCTGGGCCGACCATAGAAACCAGCAAGGGATGTGCTGAGGTGGAAGAGGAGGGATGCACAGAGATGGGTGAGGCTGAAGCCACAGAAGATCCACACAGTCCAAGTAGCCAGTGAGTAGATCGCATGCGATCAGTGAGTAGATCGCATGGCGAGACACAAAGGGAATGTGCCCAGAGGGGGCCTTAACTGGGTTTGTATACAAAATTTTTGTTTGGAAGGTGCGGTTTGGGTTCGCTAACTTGAGAATTTAGCACTCTGGGTCAGTAATGTGACAAGAAACATTTTTTAAAGCACCATTAATATTACAGTAAGCAAATTGTGAAGTTTCTCAATTTGTGCATCTGTGTTACTTTGGCAATCAACTAAAGGACTGCAAGTGTTCAATCTCCAGGGTTGAAAAAACTTCTGGACTATTCCACAATTCTGGATTTATCACAAGCGAGAAAACCGATGTTCTGGATTGCGTAACACAAGACAAAAGTGTGAGGAAAAAAATTACTTGACACTTCCTCCCAATCTTTTTTTTCAAACATTCACTTGCATTCCCCTATCAACCTAGTTCTTTTTTACACCTAGCTTGGATTCTTCAAACCATCAAAAGCGCTTTTCACTAGCTCGCATTTCTGAACCTATCAACTGTTTCCTTTAATCCTACTCATTAACACACATCACACCAACCATTTAAAAATACTTCAAATCTCACCCTCTGAAGTTTAAAGGTCATTTCTTTGTTGCCTATAGAACCATGGGTGTCCTTTTCTGATTCTTCATTTAGACGTTCTGCCAAAGTCATCCTGTAAAAGTATTAAATACATGGAAATGCATTTTCAATCACATTTCTGTATTAAACACACCAGTAACATTTCCAATGACCGTTCCCACAAATATGGTGGTCCCTCTGATGAACTGCCTCACTCGCTCCTGACTACTTCCCGTGAACAACCATTTTTTTACGACCAAATAGTTTTACTGTATGTAATGGATGCCTTTTCTACGGCTCCTTTTACTAATGCAACTTACGACCCTACCATTATTGCAGTTTTATAATTCTAACAGCTATCATGGTGTGGCTAATTCAAACGAGATGTTTCCAGATTTTGTTTTCGTATTTTTATGCTGACAAATTTACATTTTTCTTAGAAGTAAGCCATTAAAAATATATGAAATTTCAACATCTTACACACTGAAGCCCACTTCCATTCATTACTGGGTATTAAGGCCTCTCCCCTTATCCCTTGTCTTTCTTTTGCAAAATGGGAACAAAACCTCTTCCAAAGATGCAAGCTGCACGGAGATGAAACTTTCAGATAAAATGTGGAAAACTGTGGTCTTACTTCAGTTTCTTTTTTCTGCTTTCTTTCAAGTTTTTCAGCTGCTCTCCTTCCCTCATCTCAAAGAATCTGGGCTGGCTTGTCGTCGGCTTTTTAGTACTGCTGTCTAAATTAGATGGCTGATCTGTTCTCCTTCTGAACTTGTAATCTTCATCATCAGAGCTACTACTCTCTTCACTGACACGACCTTCATCCTCCTCCTCCTGCAGATAAAGCAAAGAGACTATAGGACTGTTCACAACAAGATGATGCTGACCTCGATGGTATGACTACCCAGTCACCTCCACAAATTAAGGTTTTGAAAGATAACTCCAACAAAGGTACTGGCAGCGCTCAACATAACCGTATGCAGACGCCTGCGACCAAGGGAGCTTACCGTACCCAAACACGTAGCAAAGAGAGGGCCGAAAGAAAGGAATTTGGCAGATCCTCAAAAAGATTTGCCATCCCTTTCTTTTTAACGACGCTAGTCTTCACACAGCTAACCCTCGGTGCACAATGTGTGCATACAGAGAATCTGTACATTTGTTCTCTATAAATTAAGTTTTCTTAGATAATATATATATATAATATTCCTGAAGTCTATTCCTGAAAGTAAATTTTTGTTGTTGGGCCAGTAACATTTCTAAGAACTTTCCAATCAGACAAGTAAACATTTTAATAATTTGAAAGTAGATTGTTTTGTAAATGGAAAGCACCAGGCATGCACTTCTGGCAATGCAAAGGTGACAGCATTTTGCCTGGCAGGACAAGAGACAAAAGGGAATAAATGGCAAGCCCCGACATAAATCTCAAAACACACACAAGCACCCACACCTGCACATGCAGAATGAAATCCACCTGTGCAAAGAAAACTAAAAATTGACCACCCACCTGCACTTCCTCAAACTTCTCGGCAATTTTCTCCTTCTCCTTCTGCTTGCTCTCCTGCAGCCGTGACAAGACTGGGTTCAGCAGCCGAAATTCTTCGCTGTCTGGGTCAATTTGGAAATCTGGGTTTTCAAACAATAGTTTGAACCGGTCATCATCCATCAGGTTAACTCCAGCCCTCTGCAAACATATTTACATGGAATATATATATATATATATTGTATGATATCTAAGAAATAGAACAATAATTTCACACACACTAAAGGCTGACAGATTCCAATGGTTAACAACCTAAAATCACAAACACTATGGTTTAGCGCATGTCAAAGATCAATCATTTCCAGGTCCACAGGTCTCAAAACACTGACATCTTTGCAGTCACCATTTCTGTGTCAACACGAGAAAAGACAAATAAAACACAAAGCAGGAAACAAGGACTGTGTTGCTGGCCACTTGCCTTCAGTTTTTTCTTTCTGTTCATCTCCCCTGCTTCCAGTTCTTCCTCTTCATGCTGGATTCTCTCAGCCAAAGCTCGGTTGACTGTGGGTAGTTTCTGAAGAGAACATTTCCCACAGTCACACTAGTCATTTGGTACGGTGTCAAGCATCAAACCTCTCACTTGTTAACATAAGCAGATATGTCTGAAGTGCAAATATTCTTGACAAAAGTATTTTCGAAAAAAGGACAAATTTATCTGAACACATCCAAATACCTTTCGCTTCACCCTGTTTGTACGATCCTCTTCAATCTTTTTGCGAATCTGGGTTTTACGGTAACTATCGTAGGCAAAAGGATCTGCAATAGCCTTGGCCTGTTTGACAAAAGAAAAACCACACAAACCCAAATTATAACAAGAAAGATCTGCAGCAAATATGAATATATCTGCAGAATATAATACCAGACTGCATATCAAGGCAGACATGGAGGATGTGAGCAGGGGGTCTCAATTCTTGGTTTTTAATTTGCAAGTAACCAATGAGGTTTGCTAGTCAAAGCAAGGACTGATTAAAGCAAAAGCAAAATTTTTCACAGCCAGTACTAACCTTACGGTAAAGGCGTATGTCAACAAAGAATCCATGCATGTACGCACGCAGAAGATTTGAGCCAATCAGGTGTGCAAGTCCAAGTTCTTCAAGCTCTTTGCGGCTGACAAATTTGTAATCATCATACACTGAAAAAGAAATAGTCTCAAAAGGATATTTGAATGAAAGTAAACCCCCCCCCCCATTTTTTTAAAAACATATTTCATACGAATGATTATGTAGACAATCATTTGTATCAACTGCACACATATTTACCTGTGTTTGCAGTTGTAGACATATTTGTCTGTTCATGTAAATATCAGCTTGTATATACATGAGTGCATCTATATGCTTGCGCATGGGTACTTTTTAATATCACCAACCTGACTGGGTTGTGTTTTCCTCCAGTTCTTCTGTGAGGTTGTCGAGGAAAGCACACCACCTTGGGGCAATGCCAAGCGCCTTGACATAAACAGGATAACATAGCACTACTACTAAACTGTGGTTAAAAAAAAACAAACCATTATTTATGTACTTTTAGCCTGGCTCATTAATGAACAGGGGGTTAGGTCACTGAAAGTATACGCAAATGATGCCAGTTTATTTTTTTTTAAAAAGGCAGCTAGTCACTGCACATAGTACAAACAAGGATGAAATCTTAACCCTTGGAAAGCTGAATTTTTTTGCTTAGACTTCTATCCCATCCATTGGATTTTTGAGGACACCTCAGAAGAAATAAAGCTTCAACCTCTTCCTCACAATTTTCATCATTACCACGGTCATCTTTCATCTACTTCTGATTTTGACTGATTGTATGCTCACTGAATATTTTTATATAATGAAAGTATAAAACACTTCAGTGGAGTCTAAATCTGCACACTTTTCATGAAAAGATCTATCTTTATCACCAACATATTTCACAGGCAAAATAAGAAGAAAGAGAAAAAAAACCACTGTGAAGTTTAATAAAAACAAAGAAACACATGTAGTGGAGGAGCCACATCTGCTTCACAGAAAGCAGCAAATAAAAATGTTCACAAAACCACGAATCAACAAGGGCCGAGTTCACACAAATGCCACAACTTACTGGTATATAGTAGGTGAGGACTTTTGGCGCCTCGTTAGCAATGAAGATCAGACCCGACTCTGGGACAAGACAAAGGTTGTTCAAATCTGTTCCTGGCTCGACAGATGTAAATGGCTTGCCCTGAAATTATAGCACATACTATTTGAAACTACAGAAAGTTTGCATTTGTACACAATTTTAAACCACACAAGTTTTACCACGAGAAAACCATTGGCATCAGTAAATACAAAAACTGTGCATTTAACTACTTCCCCTGTAAAGAAGTAAACAGTCTCCTAAAACAAGGAAAGAATACAATATTAAAATCTGTCTCTAGCAATGCATGTGCCAATTCTCTTTTTATGTTGTTATCAAATCTGAATTCTTGGATATGGAAAATTTCCTCTAGCAGATAAAAAATATGCACATATATAAAGACATCCCAACACATTTACTCCATAGTAAGCCATGATCTCATCCCAAACTACTGCTGCCTAACGAGAAAAGAGCTGAATAAATGATGATTTTCTTTGGTCACAGAAAAGGGAAAGCATACAGACACTGTTAGCATAACCAGGCCAAAGATCTAGAAAATGCCACAATGTTCAACTAAACCCAACATGTGCAACCATCTTCTGTTACAATACATGCTAGCAGTATCTATCATGAAATACACAATAAATGTAATTTTATTACCGTGTTTCGCTCCCATAATTTTAAAATCTTGGAATCCATGGACAGCACAAGGTCCAGTGGTCTATGGAAGTCAATGTCATGGATAGGCAAGTCATACTGATGATCTTTCACTAAAAGGGGTTGACTGCTGCGAAGATCGTACAACAGCACATGGCCTGTACTGGTGCCCAGCCCAACCGTCAGCCCATCACGGAATTTTAAACTGGTTATTGCTGGTACACTGTCAGTCCTGAAGTCAAATGACAGTCTAACATAAACATTGAAGAAAAGGTCGTTTGTTACTTAATTCCCAGTTAGATACTCAGACCATATCACGATAGGGGTACAAGGGGAGAGGGTGTAGGGTGCTGAGCGAAAGAAGAGAGGAAAGCCAAGTGCTCCTAAGAGCCACGGCCAACACTATAGACAAGTGCCACTTGCAGAAAAAATAAGCCCCAGACACAAGACCCAAATTCATGACCCTCTGTATTTGCTGAACATATGTTAAGAGTATGTAAGTTCACTGCAACAGTAAGAATCCAAATAATTATGGGCAACTGAATTAAATCCGTGCCTGGGAGCTTAAATCTCGCAAGCAAAGTATGCTCATATTTCAAAAAAAAATTTTGAAGAGACCATCTAGAAAATTGAAAAGTTTAAAAAAAGGACACTGGCATTTTTAACTTAAAATGTAAAATGTGAAGGGTTTTTTTTTTTTACAGCATAAAACATTCATCTGAATGTTCAACTCTCTTTACAAATGCTGCCAAGTGTGTGTGCTTGCACTGTTCATCATTCTGCCTAAACTCTCTTTATCAAGCCATCAGCTATGATGAGCACTGTATACAGCAAGTACTTAATATATTCTGTTGACAGAAAGCGTGGCAGTCCTAAACAGATGTACTGAAAACTCCAAAAGCTGTACCACTTCCAGATCAAGCCCAGTTCCAACCCCTTGATACCAACATAAGCCAAAATAACACCAGAGATATTGCTTATGATCAAAGAGAAAGTAGAGCAGGCAAATCCATCACTGAAGGCAGGCATGGGTCCCAGGAAAGACATCCCAGCAGAACTAATCCAAAATGGATGGGAAGAGATGGTGAGGGTGCTGACCACATTATGAAAGAATCTAAGTGGCCAACAGCATGGACACAATTCCTCATAACATCCCTCACAAAGGGCGGGTAACAGCTGCGAATGCCAGAACTACAGGATGATAAACCTCATCAGCCGCCCCCCAGCAAAGGCATGCTCAAATTCATACTTAACAAACTTGAAGCCCAGGCAGAAGAACTATTAGCAAATAACAAGCTATCTTTAGACCATGCAGAAACACAATGGAATAAATCTTCAACTGCTGAGTCACGATTGAAAAACACTTGCAACATCAGAAAGATCAAGTTCTACAAAGTTAAACAAGAACAAATGAGGACAGAGCGCTATAAATCGTCAAACGACAACCCCAACAAAGTACTTGCAGCGCTAGACACAACCGTATGGTGACGTATGCAAAGATCTTCCACATTCCTTACTTTCGACTCTCTCTTTGCTACGTGTTTGGGTACGGTAGGCTCCCTTGATTGCATACATCAGCATACGGTTGTGTCTAGCGCTGCCAGTACTTTGTTGGCGTTGTCGTTCTACAAAGTTCTAAAATTTGCCACACTGCTGTATGCTCTCAAAGCTGAATAAGAAAAATAGATCGAAACCTCTGAGACCAAATGCTTCTGCAAGCTCCTCAGAATCTCCTAGATGGAACACAAAACAAAGGGTATGTTTGTAACAAGCCAGAAAGACTGGCTGGTCCCTAGAAGCCCGTCCTTGCCACCATTAAGACAAGAAAGCTGGCATGGTTCGGCCACTCAACTTGTCATGATACACTTGCTAAGACCATCATGCAAGGCCCACTGGAAGGCAGGAGAAGGCAAAGGAAAAGCTGCCCTTAAATCAAATAAAGTATAGCGCTTGGAATTCAAGCTCTGCCACCAACAGCAGAAGACAGACCAGAATGGCAGAGATTGTTGGGAGCTACACCCTGCATGTCCCCACTACGACCTTCTAGGTCATGGGACTGAGATAATAAATGTATTCTATTACAAACACAACAGCAACAAGCATTAACTGGTTACAGACAATGACCATAGTTTTACTTACATGAGATTTTCTACGTATTTACTGTTTGTTGTGTCCAGGATGCCAGCTCGTGTTCGAGCACGTGGGTCCCAGCACTCCACCATGCCTTCTTTTGTCCCACAGGCAAACAGATAGTGCTCGGGGTTGAACTCGCAGCACAGAATTTCTCTATTAAAAAAAAAGATATAGTATATCTACATGAACATATTCCTGCAAAAAAAAAAACAGCTGCATAATACTGATATATCAACTCTGACTTGCTATATAAATATTGTCTACAAAATTTTACCCAGATTGCATAAATCCAACTATCAACAATTACGATGAACTTGATAAATGTTCCCTGAAATTTCTGCACTAACTGACTGGTTAAGATCCCAATGAAAACAAAAGAAAACCAAAATACAATTTTTAACTTCTACTGAATTTTAAACAAAACTGCTACAGTTCTTACGTAGCATCTGTGACTATGGGAGCATAGAACTGTCCACATTCCAGATTCAGGCGATAAATCTCTGGTCTGAAGGACAAACAGAAAATAATGTAAGCAACACAACATGCAAATGGGGGCTTAGAAGAGGGAGGGTTGCAACAGGACAGCACAATTGTTCTCTTTCCCTGGGCAATCTTTCTCTAAAAGGTTATGGGTTATGGAAGTAGTTTTCTCAAGTCACAAAAATATTAAGAAAAGGTTTTCTATTCATTAGCACTTCCTAACTGTCTTTCCCCCTGCCTTTCACTTTTATGCCAGTAACAACATTCTCAATGTTTAAAATGTAAAGAAATGAAACAAAAAAATTTACTTACGATACACCAACAAAATAGACTTCACAAGATGGTGGATGATAGCTCAGGTCACGGCCATATTTGGGGATTCTGGTTCTGTAGTGACGACCAAACTGGGTATGAAACTCAATGTAGCGGTCATCTTGAAGAAACAGCAACTAAAAATGAAACAAAAAGCCCCATCCACACCTTTATTAACAAATAAATGGATGTTGGACACAGATGCATGTTTCTTGCCATTAAAAATGCAAGCATTTTTAAAATCGCATGCCTACCCTCTTCATATCCATGCCAGGAGATGACTGATCTCCATCTAAATATTGAAATACTGCTTCTCTAAAGATTTCCTATGCTGGGAAAGTTCCCTATATTCAAGAAGCACATTGCATTCATAGCAATAATGCATACTATAATGAACACACTCCCTGTCGTCGCACACTGGCACCCGAAAAATAAATTGTTCTTGCCAAGAGTTTAGGTAGAATGGGTTCTTCTTGTCCTTGACCCAGCCACCAGGTGGCAAAAGTGCTTTTAACACATCAATAGTCCAGCTTCCATAGTTTACTGCAGCTTCACAAAGATTTGAGGTTGTAAGAAACAAAATGCCGAGTCTTGCTTAATCACAAGGGTCAACAAAGCAACCAGCCAGTTGCTATGCCTTTGAGCACTTTCACTACCTAGTAGTTGGATGGCAGAGTTATTTTCCTGAATGCCAGCGAAACAGCTCACTGCCCTGCATTTTCTTGTGCTTTTGTTCCTCCATCTGAAAACTCTGGCTACAACTGCACTAACTAAATCTGAAGATGTCGAGTCTGAGTGCTCGTTGCAAATGAAGCAGCCATTAGAATGAAGCTGCTCACTATTTTTGTTCAGAAGATTTTGACACCAGGTGTTTTGAATGAATTGGAATTTTTAACTTGTAAGTATTCAGCCTTCTTTCTCTCACTCTCTCTGTGCATGCGCCTGGCTACACTTGCTTGCACACACCTTTTGTGGGAGGTGTAAAAATAATTTGTATTCAGGTGCAGCAAAAAATAAACACAATGAGACATCAATATCATTCGTGCATCATCCCGTTCCTCAAACATTTTGCACCAAACAGGTAAGCAGAGTACAGAGATCTATGCATGCACACCCAAAGAATGCCAAGTCTTCAAAACATTGCACTCTGAGTATAAGTGATCACAACAATCGCATCACTGTTTCGGTGTGAGACATGTGGAACTCATAATAACACGGAAGCTTATATGGCGCGATATCCTGGCAAAATGGAGGGGGCTCTGCATTTAACACAATATGGATAAACAAAACAGCTAAAGTATAAAAACACTACACAAACAAAACCTTTACAAAACACACTTTACAACGATGTGAAAAAATATAAGTACAACTATAAACTATTAATGAGACAACAATAAAACAAAAGACATAAATTAAACACGAGTAAAACTTGTTTAGAAATACCATAAGCACAATAAACAACGCCAAAAATAAAACAGTATAGACCAATGTACTGAAACATAAGCGCAACAACCTTAATAGTTAATTGAACAGATGGATGCAGATAAAGTGCTACATTTTCAGTTTTAATGTTACTTCAGGTCCTGTACAACAAACCCATGTACCGTCTTCTAGCTTGACTCGTGTCTGTTCTGTAGCAGACATCATGCTCGGGGTTTTCCGACTTTTACTAAAGATTTTATTTTTTTGGCGATAGTTTCGAACTTTGCATGTAAA
Source organism: Lanistes nyassanus (assembly GCA_004794575.1). NCBI lineage: Eukaryota > Metazoa > Mollusca > Gastropoda > Architaenioglossa > Ampullariidae > Lanistes > Lanistes nyassanus. The sequence goes on from SMGT01007510.1 coordinate 655,211, forward strand.
TGCAAAATTTGCTTATTAATAAATCTAAGTAGTGACAGATCAGAACTCCGTGACAGAAAAGTAGAGGGTTTACGCCATAAATGTTAATAAAATATTTGAATATGTGTACTTTCATGAATGGAAGTTTCATATCCAGAAGTACACTTTGAACCCAGTATTACCATTTTATTGTACTGTCTTACCTTATTGTAATCATCAGACAAGAACAGGAACTTCACCACTTCAGCATCCAGGCCTCGTTCAAACTTCAGCGACAACTGATGAACATCATAGCAACGAAGACGTGGCTTGTAGGTTCCTGGTTAGTGTATGATAAACATTGTATCTTACTAACATTCTTAAGTTCATGTAATTTTGCATTATTGTATGGCATAGAGTTAAGCACTGCCCAAGGCTCTCTCCCAAGCTTTTTTTCACCTCCCCAGACAACAAACATGAGATTTCACCTTAGCTTGTCAAAGTCTTTGCAGTAGTAAAGCTCTCTCACACAATTCTCTTCACAAACATCAGATTCCAATTATTAGTTACCAAAACTTGCTGAAGCTCTTTCAGTGCCAGTGGGAGTAACACAAACTGAATACATTACTTGTGGAAAACTAGCACATAATATGCATAGATGTATTGTAATGAACGATAGATGTAATGGATGTTTATTTTTAAAATAAAGAGCTTAAAAAGGAAAGATAATTGTTCATGAGAGCTTTACTACTCCAAAGAGTTTTCTTCAATTTGTGTTATCCCCACTGGCACTGAAAGAGCTTCAGCAAAGTTTTGCTAACTAATATTTGAAAAAAAAGCCCATTTTAATGATTCAGCTTGAGCTATCAGCATCAAAGCAGACCTTATCAGTCAGTTTTAAACCCACATCACAAACCTGTGACACAAATGTAATTTCTGTCCTTGGAAACTTTCACGCAGCTACTGATACTTGGCATCTCAAAATCTTGAATAAGTTCTATCCGTCGCTGGATGTCTGAAAATTTAAAAAAATAGTTATTAAAGATCCACATTCTTTCTCTTGAACTTTGTGCTGTTATTAGCATGGGATTTTAATTCAATGAGGCTAATCCGCATCTCTGCACTGAACTCTTTTTCATATAAAAAATATTATGGCTGCAACATTTACCAAGTTCTCACAATTTCACTAAATATGATTATTTGGTTTTTACAAAATATAGCCTGAAGACAAATGTACACCAAAGATGCCAAACAATGTGTGCAAATCAAATGTAAGCAGGTGACAAAGCAAAACCAACCTGCTAAAAAGCTGTAATGCATGCACAAACCATGTGTAATGTGAACAAAATTCACTCAATGTTGAGGGACTGACGGTTTTTTATGGGTATGATCGAAAGACAGTTTGTAACCATGCCTGCAAGAAGACTCAATGAAGCTGATTGTGGCGGGGTTATTGGGTGGCTGCCAGAAGGCACAGGAGTCTGTGAATTTAGTCACCAACTGGGAGTATCCAATTCAGCCACTGTGATACTGCAAGAATACTACAACCATACAGGAAGTGTCAGTGAGCACAGAAGACCAGGATGACCGTGACAGATGTACAGACAGGTTTGTCATCCAGTTGGTTTTACAGGACAGAACAGCCACTGCCAACATACTCAGGGAGCAGCTGCAAACAGCCAGCAATGTCACCAACAGTGACCAGAGAATCAGAAACCGGCTATGCGAGGTTGCTCTGCATTCAAGATACTGGGCAGTGCAACCTGACCATATGCTGGCTCACTGCAACATTGAGCTGGCCTGTCAGGCTAAAGGAAGGCACACACGTTTTTGACATTGATTATATACTGTCCTGAACCAGCTCTGACTTTTGCATATGTAGGTTTAGTCCTTCATGTAATGGACTATTGAGGTTGCAATGAAAATAACCCATTAAATATGTTACTGGTTGTTACGCTAATGAATGAGGTTCACAACATTTAAATATTCAAATTTTAACAATTTAATTTTTTATTGAAAGACTATGAATATTTAAATATTATCATTATTCAGCTGAATACAGTTACAAATCTAAATCAAATATGTGGTACATATGCACACATGCATAATAAAAATGTACAAAAATGTGTTTATGTGTATATAACAACACATATTAGCTAAGTTTTAGCAATATCATCTAAACCTCTGTGCTGCAGAGGTCTGACAGTCACTCACTACTCAGTTCTTTACTTAATAATAATACATAATTCTCATGAGGAGTGTTGCTGTGTCCTTTCATACTACAGATTCTATATTCTTGCTCAGCATCTATGGACTGATTAGTATTAAATCCAATTGTTTTCTAAAGGAACCCTAAGCATTACTTCTAGCACTACTGTCTGGTAAAACTCTGCATAGGAGGCCAGCACAACCAAAGTGCTATGTCCTGCAGATTTAGCTGCATGAGTTGCACCAACCATGTTATTCAGTACAGACTGTACGTCACTTTTGCAAAAGGATCTTGGTTTGGCTGGCTTCAGCTTGGACAGATTGGATATCCACTATCACTCAGATAAAGCAAACACCACAACAAGTTGACTCAGCCACTAACTACTCTGCTATATAAAATTGTCAAACCCAGCTCTGTTGATATACAGAAAACTGATAACTTTAAAATGATACCTCCTTGATGTAGAATCCTAGTTTAATTACATGCTGTGCTGACATGTGACCAAATGCAAGAGCCTCACCCTGCTTAGTTTGATTAAAGGTGACGGTAGTTGAGATCTATTTAAATAAACTTTAATAAAGTTTGATCACATCACACATGGGCTGTTATAGTGTGTTATATCTGCAAAACTTTCACCCTAAGGTCCACACCTGTATCAGTTTCTCCAGACATTACATCTAGTGATGAGGATAGGATTATACGATATCAATATATCATATTATTTTACAGTACACTCACCAAGCCTTGTTTGACAACACAATTTTTTGTAAATGTGACAACTATACTTGAAGTACAGTTCCTGACTCAAGATCTGTCACATAAACTTGATAAAGTGAATCTTTGTAAAATACAATGGTTTGAATAAACTGAATGATGCATGTACTTAACTGCTGATAGTCTATGACGCCATTACTTACCTGTGTCTGTTTGCTGTAACTTTCTTCTTTTTCTGTCTGTAAGCCACTGGAAAAAGGTTATATGATATTCAAACACAATATAGCACACAGTGATAATGAGTGAGAAAGTAGAAGGGACAGGAAGACTAGCTTGGTCTCGTTGGAGGGAGATAGAGACAGGTGGGTGGGTGGGGGAAAACAAGAAAGGGCCCAATCAGACCCTAATTTAGATACATGCAAATGCAGTGTGCAAATTCGAAATTGTACTTGACGAAATACTAAACTAGCAAAGTACTGTAACAGGATTACTAAACTGTAGTAAATATAAAATACTAGATCTACTAGTACAGTAGTATAAAAAAACCAGTACTACTACTAGTACTGTCTTAACTAGTACTAGTAAAAAGTAGTAGTATAGTAAGTAAAGTAGTACTTCGTACTCGGTAGTCCGTAAGTTAAACTACGATACATAAACTACAACAATTAATGAATTGTGAATCGCACTAAATTATATCTTAAGATTTTAATACTCACTTCTGGCAAAGACTTTCCAGCACTGAGATTGTAAATTTTAATGTTATTTGGGTTCGAAACCTGCATACTTGTTTTCTATTTTCTTTGGCTAAAGCCAAAGCAACAGTGCACATGCTGGGACCTTTTCAAGGGACGCTACTCTGGTTAAGTAGACGCAATCCACCTTACGTCATGAGAGTGATAAAAATATGCTTTCACTTTTCTACTGTATTCATCCTTTTCTTATTTTAGAAAAACCAATAATGCCTGACATATCTATTTTATTAGATTATTTCTTTAGTGACTATAATTACTAGTTTTTCCCCAAAAAAAAACATAGAATCCGGAAGTGCCGCCATTAGAAGCTGTTGACTCTGAGGGCAAAATAAGGAAAACACTGGCTGGGAAAACACTGGCATAAGGAAGTACAAAAAGCGTTCAAGAGAAACGCAGCGATGGCCAAGTTTGGCGTGATGAATATTCGTGATAAAAATGCATTCAAATGTTGCTTTTGCTGCCATGTTAAAACCGGAACAATATTGTACGGCCTGTTTTGTCTGGTGGGTGTTAACAACTGTAAACAATTTATCTCATATCTATCTGTGATCAATGATAACTGGCGACGTCAGTATGACCACTGAACCCTTAATAAGCGTTACATGATACTGTCCACACATCATTTATTTTGGTCTCCCCGTTATGGCATTCGTGTAGCATATATTTTATATGTGTGTAATACGTGATAAGATAAAGATCAACTTCAAGGGGGCAAAATTGAAGGAGAAATTAATCTTTACATTAATCTTTAAGGGTCGTTTTATCCATGGTGTCTCGTCATCATGTCTGTGAACCAGGAATTCCTCCACGGGAAAAGTGGATGATAGTAACAATGAAAGGATCATTATTTCTGACTTGACACCACCCAAAAGTATGCATTGCCTATTAATACAGTGTCAACTGACAAATCTTCCACCTGGGATGATATTAGCAATTAATTTTCAATGCACAACAAAAGCACAATTTTTGCTTAATAAATCTTGACATGCACTTTATTCTTAATTATTTAAAAGATATTGTTATTAATGACTGTTTAGACCGTCATTTAAAATTCATGAAATGTTTGGGGGAAAGCAACCTAAGCAAGTGATTAAATCTTAGACACATTAGATATATTTATCTGAAACTTCTTTTTTCCACTTTGTAAAGACTAGCAGAAAAACTGCTTATACTGTAGAATACTAGAATAACAGCAGCTGTGCACAAAGCCTTACAAATATTCTTTATTTAATTAAAGATACCTAAAACAAAACTTCCTCATGACACACATGAAGCATAGCCCTTTACAGTTGAAACACTTTGACTGTTTCAGTTGATGAACATTGCTGCACTCGGGGTGGTGATTTTGCTGTCCATTCGTCCTGACATCCTGCGGACAAATCAAGTGCACGTGTCGATCACAGGTCCAATGAATGATGGGATTTACTTGGATGATGCTCACTCTGGCTTCAGAGCACCTCAGGAACTGGACCAGAGAAAAGCCTATAAAGGTGATCTTTTTAATTTTAGATTCTTTCATACCAATTTTCTTGCTATCACATTATTTTAGACACATCTGTTAGATTATATGCCTGTACTGATTAAAGTAACAGGTTTTTTCTCACTTTCAGAGTATCAGTGCTTAATGACACCCTTCCCCATCTTTAGACATCCTAGCTTTTTGCTAGCTAATCTGGTTTGCAGCTGCCTGCCGATTTCCAGAAAAAAAACCTTTAGTCCCACCTTTGTGTCAGTTCCACACCCTTTCAGACTCCACAATCCCTTTTAAGTAAAAAAAAAAACCCACTACATCCTGTCCCTGCCAAAGTCCTCTGTCCTGAATGTTTATGGTCGTCAAGGGACTGCTGTCAATCTTTCCATTATTTCCGCTATCTGTTGTCCTTCGCTCATCATGTGATCTCTCCTTTACCATTGGTCATAACAAAACAATTATTTTGAATCTATTGATAAACTTGGATGAGTTCCTTTAGCATCAAGGTTTTTTTAAAAAACAGTAGTAGTTGTACCATTATAACTATAAAGCTTTAACAATAATATCTCCATGCACTATGACTTGTTTACAGAAGACCTTTGCATGGCCTATGCTATGACTTTCATCTCCTTGATGTCAGTTGTGGCCTTGCTCTATGGTGTTATTAAGGTGAGCAATTTTTGTTGATTGCTGTTTATTTCTAACTTTAAATTTTTCAAACTTCTATTTTTAAAATTTTATCATTAGTTAAATTTTTACTATATGGTAGATAAAAACTCACAACTTTGAGAGTTTAAAGTCATAGTTTTTTCCTGTGTCATGGTTTCTGAATAACTTTCTTCTAAGAGGCATCCATATCCTGCGGGTTAAATTGTGGAGGCGTTTAAAGGTTCTTAGAGTGTTATATTTTAGTCACGCGCTTTAGATAAACTGCTTGAACGACAGGGAGGGGATAAAAGTGTTGCTCTTATGTCACTGCTTCAGAATCGTCCCAGCTTCATGGTCCCGTTCTTCTGCCTCCACGTGTTCCTGTTCTGCTTGAGTTGTCTGAGCTTGGTCAGCTATTTCACATACGCTCCACATTTTAACATCAAGCAATGGATTGAAGACTCAGGCCTGGTCAGTATCATTTTCCTAAGACATATGATGCAAATATAATTAATCTATCAGGCTTGAGTACAATTTTTGAAGTTTTCATTTTGTACAAAATGTTATAAATTACCTGCCCATCCATATTTGTTGACCATTTTCTTATTTATCTGTGCAAATTGTTGTACATTATCAGACCTATGTGTTTTACATAGAATTCAGTATTGTGGTGCTGTAGGACACAGAAAAGCAGAACCCAGCACAAACTTTGCGACTGAATATTGACACATTAGGATCAGTCATGGCCATGCTGGTGTTTAGATATTATTTTCCCTTTCCTGCATAACAAGTTCTAAAATTCTCAAAATAATTTGGCTTCATATGTGTCATAGGGGTTCCGTTTATTTCTTTGTAGTATTTTGACTAATGCTCATCATCCTACCCTTATATTGATGTCTATCTCAGAACAAGCTGCCTGGCATGGAGCGTATAATGGAAATAGACAGCGACTACCTTATGTTCATTGTCATCACCACACTTATCCTCGCACTTTGTCTTAAGGTAAGAAATTTGAAGTGAACGAAGGTCTCGCATAATTTTTTTGTGTATGCATACCACATGGTCCATCAGCTGTTGATTTTTGCACTGCTTGGAAAAGAAATGCAGAAGGTACATTAAGCTAATTCTACAGGTAAGCTAAATTTTCAGGTGAACAATAAAGGGAAGTTGCAACAATTTTAGTACCCAAACAGGTTTAGTAACTTTCAAATTTTCTCATTGAAGATACAGATAATGAAATCTTTAAGAAAATTTTCTAGGGTTCCTCGGACCCACCAACCACCCTTTACAAGGACAAGTGGCTATGCCACTAACCTACCTTTCACTCTTTTCTTTCAAACGCTTATTTCCAACCCCTGAATGAAGCTGTCTGGAATGCACATGTTCGAGGATTGAGCAAGTTCAGATGTGATCCAGATCATGCTAAAACAAAACCTACATGCTCAAGAAATATTTCCCTTGAAATTTTTGAAAATACTTAGGATTTCAACTCTTGGAAAAATCCATCTATGCTATATGATAAGGACCCATTAACATCAAATGGATAATATATATCTGTGACCAAAAGTTTTTCTTTGTTTTTCCATACTCATACTGATAACAAATATAAATCTACCATGGACTTGTTAGGTAACTCATAATCATAACACTGCTTATTAGTGCACAGGAAGGTGCTAGTTAAGGTTTTCGTATATTCAGAAGCCGAATGTTTCATTGAGCAATACAGATCTCCATCGGTCAAGCAACATTAATGGTAGCTTGCAAGTCGACAAGTGAGAAAAGTGAGTTGATGTCAGGTCTTGCTGCAGTGTGATCTGTCCCTTGGTTATTCAAATCTGTATGGTGGATTATCTTGTAATCCTTTTAACCACATTCTTTTTCTTATTTTTCAGGCTTACCTCATTGGCATGATCTGGGCTTGCTATAAATATGTGCAGCAGGTTGTGGTTGCACGCAGCATGACTCGCGAATATCAAGTTGATCCAGACACTGAGGTTTGTGAATATTTCAGAGCATGCAATTCTCAGCCATTCAGTGGTTTTTCCACTGGTCCATATGCCCAAACCGCAAGAAAGCATTTTAGAGCAGTGATTTTTTTTGGAGGGGGGGGGGTGTCTTGATGTCACATTTTTCTAGTCCTGGTGCTCCAAATTGTCAAATTGCACACCATGGCCAAGTCTTTCTGTAGCCAATTTCACTTCCATTTGTTTTCTTTTTTGGCTTTTTAGCCTTTCTTTTGTACATGGAACCACATTACAAGTGGGCAAAAGGTGGGTGGCTGGTTGCTGGGAAAAATTTGATGACTTCAATAATAAAAACCCTTGAAAGTGGCAATGGCTCGAGTACAAAGTTGACGATGATACTTTTCAGTCCACATTCAAAAGATAATCCAATTTTATGTGTTAGTAACAGTTCGGAGGAGGAAGGGGGCTAGTTGGGGAAAGTGGTCAATATTTGGTTGCAGTCTTGATGACTGATAATACTGAGAGGAAAGTCCCACTTCAGCGGGAAGTTGGTTTTTCTTACCTATTATCGATCATATTTTCATCCTGATTGCATAGAGGAGCATTACCGTTTTGTGCACCAAAACAATGCCAGATTATGAAGTACAGCTCTATTCGCAGAATAACAAACTTACAATGGCATGCACCAATCTGGCAGTAACAGTGATAGTGATTTCATAAGCAGTGTTCAGCTCACCTCAAGATGAGTTTAACCTTCCAATAATCCAGTACTAGTACAGTTTGAGATAAAATACAAAGCATTTTTGAAAGCCTTCAGCATTACGGGAGTAGTGAAAAGTAAATCTTGAAGTTTTTTATGGTATTCGACTTGCTGAGTTCTTCAAATCATATCAATGCAAACTAGCCCCCAGAAAAAAACCAGCATGAATTGTGTTGCTACTACTTTAATGGACTAACATCAAGGTGTCTTGCATAAATGTACTGAGCAGCAGATTAGTTCTTTCAACAAAGTGTATATTAAAATGTGAAAATGTTGTTATACAGTGCAAATAATGTGTGCTTGAGGTCCATGCTTGTAACTATGTTGGGTTGACATATGGTCAGAATATCTTAAAATCATGCATATCATAATTCCAATTGATATCAGATTTCTAATTTACATCCCCTTCTGGAAGTTTTTAAAACCAAGGGTCAAAATGACCCTTTAGCCTAAAATCTGAGGGTTATTTTGTAAAAAGTGAGGGTCAGCCCAGGCAGGTTCTGATAAAAAAAATCTGTGAACATTTCCATGAAGATGTAGTCATACCATTATGTGCATTACAGATGCTGCTGCCTCCTCGCTATGAGGACGCCATCAAGACCGAAGGTGCAACCCAGCCTCCGCCTCCTCCCTACACCCAGTAAATTTCAGTTTGCCTGGCTGCTCACTCTGCACAGCTCTGTGACCACCAGTACTGCAAATAACGGTCTCCATCACCTCGTTCCTTGACAGCTACACAAGCTAATAGTTAAGATTTACTAGATGTCATTTCCTCTAAGCAAACCATAGTAAACAGACATGCAAATGTGTATCGCCTCAAGTTGTTGGAAACACTGCGTGACTCCTCTGTTTTACGTTACATACATAAATAAAAACCTCGGATACCAACACAGTAACTGTGATGATAGGTGTATGAGAAAGATCAATGTAGGGACCTCTTAACTTTCAAATCGTAGCACTACCAGGACTCAACAGGATAATTTCTGAGATGGTGCAATGTTGAAATCAGGACTCCACCAGATGAACTTAATCATGAAGTCACAAGCAGGAATTACCAAGAGACTGGACTTCTGAAAAAGTAGTCATGGAGTAAACAATCATTTAGGACAACTTGCAGGCTTAAGGGGCTGCTGCAGTGAGTGAGAAGGCACGAGTGTGGTGGGATCCCATTCTTCTTCCTGTTCCAAGGGAATTTTGTGGCCGCATTGCTTCTAATTTTTTGTGGTATTCTTAAATGTGGCTGTCTTTGCAATCAGTAACAAGCTTTTTTTCTGTAACACAATGTAAAAATAATGAAAGATGCGCCATAAAGTGTCCATTCCCCAAAATGATTGTCATGGATTAGAAATTACCTGCCAGAGTGTTACAACCATTGCTGTGGATTTTGGAGAGTATTAAAGCTGCTTTTTGTTGCACCAGTTTGGACCCCTACATTTTTTTTTTGGAGGGAAGGGGGGTTGATTGTGTGGTAGGCCAGGTATCGCTGTACTTCAGTGGATGTTTTTGCTTTGCAAACATTTGGTGAAGAACTCTTATTTGATTGGCATGTATTACACAGATCTGCTTGGGTGCAAGATTACATCTTGAAGTATGAAGCTGTATGTGTGAAGGCTTCACTAATGAAAGGAATACACTGGCAACTCAGTGTTCCCTAGTAGGATGGAAAGCCTATGAGGAATCCCAGGCATGAAAACCTGGTTATTCAGCTTGAACATGGTGGGGTGACCATTTTGAGAAATTGGAGGATGCTAGAAACCCAGAGTGTGGTAACAGATTATAGTTAATATATTCTGTCTTCATTGTAACCTTTGTCTTTTTATGCTTAATGACGGTGATCCTCCAGAAAACTGCACAGATGTGTAAATATTTCAGTTTTCTTAATTTTTCAGCCCTTGTGGTCATGAGATGTTTGGTTCATTATATGTGTAGTTATCAAAAACATCCTTGCATTAACATCTCAATCCTGTTATGTTCAGTTCTCATGGTTTTTATTGTAAAACTAAAGCAGCCATCCCAAGGAATCTTTATTTGCGTTTCTTTTGTGATTTTGTCAAATTGATGTTAGGAGAAGAAACCCTAACGTAGTGGGAATGTTTAGATACCATAATGCCATGCACCGGCTCTAAGCTTTTCAAAGGTCTCAGAATTATGCTGTTATTTTCTTTCATGTTCACTCTTGGTTCAGTTGATCAGTTGTGTTTTGTGTTTAGTTGTGCAAAACACAAATATTAGAATAGTCTGCTGTGGTTATTGACAGCGCTGAAGTCATCATTCTTGCATTAACATGGCATGTAGAATATTTGTAAATTCTAATTTTCTGTCATGGCTAATTGAGGAGGAATGGTAGTGATACGCAGGAAGTTGACTTTTTAAATTAAAAATAATGAATCTGTTGTTGCTTTATCACAGTGCCATTGTCAGTTAAGGTCTAGCACTGAGGGAAGTGGGAAAGAAAACATTGTTTTCAGTAGCTTTTTATGGGTTGTTTTCCGAATATTAACACCATGTCTTGCCGACAACATTGTGCAAACATGATAATAATCTCCATCAAGTAGCAACAGGGTGTTGAAAAGTTGTTTTGTGTACACATCAGCCTGATACGTGCTAGTATGGCTACACTAATATTTTAGTGTGTCTTATTTTGTGTGCACTCTTCCACTTCCTGTTCAGTCTCTTGGCCTTAAGTATATTGTACAGGTCTCTTGGCTTGCAAGTATACTGTACAGTGGTATTTTGAATAAAGGCCTGTGTCAATCTGAACTTTTTATATATATGTAGTGGTTTGTTAACAGGCTTCTTTTCGAATAGAGGTATATTGTATCCAGGACTGCATTGTGGTATGGTCAAATAAATTGTGATTTTTGTGGGAAAAGTATTTTTTATTTGAATACCTCTTTCATATTTATTTCTGTGAATGCAATAATAGAGTTATCACGATTCATATACAAATGTTCAGACATAACTTTCTGAAATTGAAGTAGCTTCTCTTAGCCTGCAGCATTGATGGAGGTATGATTCCCCTCCCCCCACCCTTTTTTTAAGAGTGGGGTTTGATTGGTTTGTTTTACAGTCCAGCATCAAGTCAGCAACAAAGGTTATCTCCTGACAAGGGAGGCAGGTGGGAGGATGCTGAGGGATAAAGAAGAGAAAACCTGACAGCCAAGAGAACCCCCTACTGTAGGCCTTGTATAAGTAGTATGTGCACCTGAAGCAGGATCTGAACCCATGAGCTAGACTGGTGTGCAGGATGACTGGTGTGCAAGAAAATGCTTCTACCTTTTATGATGATTTCAGCAGAAAACCATATGAAACCATAAAACATGAAATTTGTTCATCACATCATTCAAGACCAAACATTTAAACTTTTTGGTTTTTAAACTAGGTGTAAAATAAGCACACACATACACAAAACCAGACTCATGAAATCAATAATGTACTCATCAGTACAATGTTAGGCCCTTATTTACCATGACTTGGAGGAACCTCATTTCAAAATAAAAGTTTGAGAAAAGCACAAGATTGTCAGCTTATGGTGTAAGGTTTCAAAACGGCCAAATTTCCCTAACAATTACGGGAAAATATCAAATTTAACAGGTATGAGCGTGTTTTTGACGTGTAGGAGTACCTACGATGGAGCCTGATTAACGTTTAACTCATGATAAATTCCTCCAATAGGCTGGATTGGAGCCCAGAACATTTCATGTTGGTCTAAAGCTCTACCACAGAGCTACCCCAGGCCTCCTGGTTATAACTGAATATGCATGTAAAATACTGAGGCAGTCGCCAGCAATGACTGCTGTGTCACAGTAGAGAAGCTGCAGTAGCATAATGGTAACGTGTTTGCTACCGTCACACTCGTGTACTTTGTCTCCAGTCTGCAGGGCTGGCCATTGTGGGGGGATTTGGGGGGTCGTTTCCTTCCTTTTTCACCAGCACCCTTTATCATTTTCTCCTCTTGTACCCTGTCATAAGACAGCCCTAGTCACAGACTTGACAAAAACCATCCAACCATTCCACTAGGTTAACTCAATCACACCTTCCTCCAGTGCTCAAATCAGACAACAGAACAATATTTTAGAAAATCTTGTAAAGTCTGATGGAAGAAACTGATGATTTCACATTGTTGATTCTCTCTTTGGATTTCCCTTTGATTAAAGGTAAAGATTGTAAAGAGTTGTAGAATTTGTGGGTGACCAGTGGTTCAATTGATACACATATCCTGAAAATGTGACTGGTCAGTCACAGCACTGTCCTAAAAGACAGACTGAAATGTTAGAAAATCTATCTGTAGCTCTCGGAACACTAGATGGTAAAACTAGTGAATGTAAATGCTAAATAGAGCTTGATTTAACAGTTCAAGTATTTTCACTGGCATGTGATCGTCATTGATATATGCCACCTATTGATTATGATGGACTGTTCCTCACAATGTTTTAACCAGTACTAAGTAGCAATCACAAAAACTTACTTTCTGGAATCATTCAGGTAAGGAAAGCCTTAACTTAAATTTTTGTTGTAATAATTTGTGAATGAAGTGTGTCCTCTTGTAGTTATTTTTTCAAAATCATCTAAAATCATATAATGGCAGTTGTAAAGCCCACAACTATTTTTTACATGATTGAATTGAGACTGGATAAGACCCAAAAATAGTTTTTAAAAAAAAACTACAGCTGACTTCAGTGTTAAGAGTACTGAAATGTGCATGCTGACAAGGATAGGTGTGCACAGTTGTATAAATATACACACACACTCATGACCTCAATCAAGTGACAGTCTGCATGAAACAAGAGTGCACAAATGGTGCAGACCGGATTACCAAAAAAAAATGAAAGAAATGTAACCAAGTATGTAACCATATGGATTATGCTGAGCACACTAAAAGACTACAGTATACAGCCTTCAGCACGCTTAACAGTGCTCTACACACAGTCATATCTGCTTAGATCCTTCTAAAACATTCCATTTTCTGCACGAAACAGAGTAAGGACACCAAAGGAGGGTGAGAAACACATCAAAACATTAAAGATGATAATATGTACTTTGTTGCAGGAAAATATTGTCATATTTAGTCAATGATAACAATGCAGCTGTAAAAATGATGCTTCTCGCATAACAGACCAGACAAGAGGATCAAAGATTTGACCAAGCTGGTGTATTTTCTCAAAAAAAACAGTTTTCATAGTTTTTGAAGTACAAATAACTATTCCATCACATAGAACACATTTAAGTCTAAAAAGTATTTTTTTTTTTTTAGAAAATGGACATAAAAGAAACGACCGTTTAAAACCTATGTGCTGCTTAAGCTGTGTTCTAATCCACTGAAGTAGCGTAAGTATAGAAAGAGTGCAGCTCACTTCATGATGTTGACTTAAGGAGCCACTGCAATTCAGCAGCCCACACAAAAGACTGAGGTAATGTTTATGCATGAGCGTTGTACTGCTCCAAGTTCACCCCTCCAGACAAAAAAGTTACTGATCTCCAGCCTATTAAGGGCATACTGCAGAGGCATCACAAGTCACTTGTGGACTTCACTCAGCATTACGACTAAAGCACTGAACCCTGTTCAGGCATTCACAATGTCCAAACATCAGCAATGTTAAATGATGCTTCAGTAGATTAAAACCCGGCCTTAAGATATTTTATATCTGAACATCTTGATCTGCGAAGTTTTCATACAAAGCATCAAGCTGTGATCTTTTTGCCTGATCTGCTTACCCAAGTTTGTGATACATAATTTTCAAAGATCTACATTAAAATAAATGGAACAATCTATACAAACATAAATAGGATTGTTTTAGAAAGAGCAACTCTTGAACTAGCCCCACCACACCCATCCCCACCCCCAACCTCCCATCATAAAAGCCCTGGTCTGCACGTCATGTAAGATCTTTATTTCTGGTTTTTGTGCTAAACCACTAAAATCTATGCTACATGTTATCTTCAGAGAGCCCAGGCTCACTTTATTCTTGAACTGAAGCAAATCTAGTAGAAGGGAGCTAATTTTAGCAGAAAAATTTCCCCAAAGTGTCATGAATTATGTGTAAACTATGTCAGTTTGTGGAAATGTTTACTGACAATTTAGCAAAAAGACCACCAAGAAGCCAGCAACTGCTGCATTGCGTTGATGGAAACAGGATAGGATAGATTAGGTTAAACACATTTTCTAGACCACGGAGTGTAGTTTGTGACCACGAAGACGCAAAGGGTCTAACTTGTAGCTAGCAGCAATGCAACCAGCTACCTAGAGGCAGTGACACAGGATTCTTCATCATCTTTCTTTCTAGAACTTGCGTTCAACCTAAACAAATCGAGGTTTTCATCTGGTAATGAATCTGTCCATTCTGTCGGTTCTTGTGTGGTATTCCTTCTCTCCTTCCCTGTGTTTTGATCAGCTTCATCAGATGCTCTCATGGAACATCTAGATGACTGATCTGAAGTAGAACTGGCTTTTGTGTTGGTGTTTACAATTGGATCATGAACGCTTGAGCGCCGTGGCCTGCTGGGACTACTCGGCTGCAAACAATATTGTCTGACCAAACAATGGAGACGCTGACGCACTGCCTTCTGGTCGTCTAGTGCACAGCCTAGCACCATGCTCTGGAAGCGGGTGTCCACTGCACCAACAGACTCTGGTAAACATGCATTGAGCAAGGAATGTGCCCGGTTGTTAACAGTGGCAGTGCAACTGTCACTTGTAGTGATCTCTGTTTCCAGCTCATCTAGTAACTTATTCACCTTCTCCAGGGCTTCTGTTTGACCTTCGTCACGAACTGTGTGTACATGGACCTCAACTGCCCGACACCGTTCCTTCAGCCGCAGCATGTTGGCTATGAGTTCCTGGCACTCACCTGTAACAGACACAGCATTAAGCCTCTAACCGTAAAATTGCCACTAATGATAATAATTTTAGATCAACTATTAGTGTTATAGGTGGCCAAAAGGTATTCACACTGTTCGAAACTTCATTATTTATGGCACTGACATTGCTAAACTAGGCTTCTATTTACCCCAATTAGTAATATTATTCAAATTATGCAACTGTTATTTAGATGGTTTAAGGCGCCACATCCCCATCAGCCAAGTATCTTCTGACTGATCAGATGTGACCTCTGAAATTAAACTGTGAAAATCAGAATCCTACAACTGGCACGAGCATGAATAGTTTTTTTTTTAACATTTATCCTTGGGATGATCAGTATTTAAAGTATCACTGATCTAACATGACCATCTGGGCTACTTGGCAATCTTCTTCACTCCTTAATCCCGATTAACGTTGATATATTCTGTGGGCACTCAGCTTTTCTTTACTGGTGTGTCACGGGCCAGATCTTCTGTGATTGTACCGTGACAGGGTTATCTCAACTTATCTGATATCTCACATCTCGTTCGAAATGGTAGAGTTGTGGTAGAAGAGGCGATTCACAGTGCACGGTGATGTACGGTCGATTTTAATGCCCGTAAAGCGTACAACCACATACTACATAGTACATATAAGAGCTTAGCAAGAATTTTTGCAGCAGAAACTTAAAGTGAAAGTACGATCCAAACCCACTTTCAACCTGCGTCAACAAGTGACGAAGTGTGAATCGAACTTTGCGATCTCTCAACTTTCGCCATTAGTAGGCTTTCAGGATTTCAATGCATCAGCATTCTAGTTCTGGGAAAGATTTGCCTAGCTCGTTGAATGGGGAAGTATCGAACTGCGTGAAATGTGATCGTCTTGTTCATTAGCTGATCATTATGATCATTAGTCTACTGACGGCGTGAACGGACAGAACTTACCGGGGGACACTGCACTCTGTAAGCTTTCTTCCTTTAACTGATCCAGTACCAGTAAGAGGCTTGCTTGATCTTGTTGCAAGGTCACTGCTTGCCTTCTCAGTGCTTCGATTCTGCTTTCAACTTCATCAAGAAAAGAAAAAAGCGTGAACGAATCGGAAACGGACAATCTAGCGTCAGACGCCGCCGCCATTATGTTCGAAACTAATTCCTAGAACCTTCCTTACGCCCCTTCATGCTTTTTCACCTCCACTACGCTCGAGCACTATGATCATATCCGAGTGACGCAATCGAGTCGTCGCCCTTGAAATCGTGAACCAGCTGCCGAAAGCGAAAATCGCTAACCTGTCAGACTTGATTTTTCTGCCGACGGCTGTAATCAACCGAAAAAGATAAGCTTATGTACGGTTCGCAGTTGTCACTGGGTAGGGTCACCTCGACCATTTTTCAACTGCCAAAGGTTGCATTAGAGCACTATCAGCTGGTCATTACTTGTGGGTTGTGTTAATAAATGAGGACAACCGTCGAACGATGGCATTTGAAAGTAGTGGAGACTGGCATGACCGGTAACGTGGTGTGAGAACAACCAATGTTAAATCAGTAATCTCTGGTGACCTGCCAGATTAACCAGCTGTGCAGGGTATTTCGTGGGGCCCAGGCTCTCAAGTCCTGCAAGACGATAAACCATGGTGTAGGAGGCAATGGGTATGCTGGCTATCGCTGTGTAAAGAGAAAGCTAAATTTGTCCAAGCCAAAAGCCAAAAGGGAACAGAATATTTTATAAGTAATTTTGGTGTTAGGCAGGGTGCGAATTATAAAACTTTTTCTAAATTACCAAATGGTCCATCTTGATACTGACCATATCAGGGGCCTCACTAACCTTGCTGAAAAAGCAGTGCATTTCACCTGTAATCTCATGAGATAGATGCCATTTTCAAGATGCTCCTTGATGTGTCAGTGGCAAAGTTATTTGCTATCAAACAACTGAGTGTATTAAGTAAATGGTAAATTGTTATAAAATCGGACTAAACCCAAACAGAACCAGAATTTTTGTATTCTCAAAAGGAAAAATACAGAGTAAACTAGTCTTTTTCTACAGTGGTGAAAAGCCTGATATAAGATTTATATTACCTGGGTTTAAAATTAAACTACAACAAATTCTATGTTCAACACAAGACTTGTATAACAGAACTTCTAGAGCTATGTTCTCATCATTAAAAAGACGCAAGAGGATTCAGTTCCCAGGAGATATTTTAATAAACCTATTAATAAAACCATAGTGCCCATGCATACACATGGGGATGGCTGTGATATTTGGGCACTTCATAAAAATATGCTTAAAAACAACTAAGATTCTTCAAGGTTATTTCATGGAAATAAAGTACAGTACTTGATCCTAGGCTAACTTGGTCAATTCCTTATCAATGTGCAAGTCAAAAATAAAATGGTATGTTTTTGGTTTGAACTAATTTTTTAAAAACTGCAATACATGCAAATTATCCAGTACCATATATAGGATTTCACTGCTGTTCACTACTGTTGCATAAAAGACAATCTTCATTCAAGTGTTATCCAGACAGTTAAATCAACTCATTACACTGGATTAAATGGAATCTGAATAACCAGAATAGTCTTTCCTGTATGAATGGCTCAAACTAAAGGTCTACAAGACCTTTACATGCATATCTGAAACTGGCTTAGACAAGTCTTAAAAAAATATGTAAAAATGTTGAAAACATTTGTATTTGAATCATCTTAAAGGTCTAGATACTAGACAGGTCTAGATACTAAATCATGTATATGCCACTGTTTAACTCTTTCGCGACACAGGCTAAGACCTATGTAGAAACCATAGAGGCCGCATAGATTTACCCGTTTTTTAAAAATAATACTCCTTAAAAACTACCACACGCACACTAATCTAGTTTACATGTTTAGAAAGATCTATTCTTCTACATTCCAATGCAAACAACACTTTTAGTTAGAAATATTAAATAGTACTTACTATTTGGTGCCAAATGTAGTCACTTTTTGCACACAAAAAAAATTGAACCAAAAGGAGGTTTCACTGCTCGACCACTTCCCACAGGTAAATAAATCCAATTATCAGGAGTATTCCACTTTGAATCTGTTGGTGAATGGTTCCACTTTGAATTAAAACGTAATTCCACCCTTGAAGTTCACAAACTCAGGGCCGCAGATAGACGAAAGATTCTCTTCGCACGTGTAGCCATTTTGACTGACGGAAGTAGACCGGTCAGTCACTGCACTTAACATTGGTTGGCTAGCCGAAACTGTTTCCGAAACTCATTTAGACAGTGCAGGGGAAACAACCGATGATAGAGCTTTACAACGATACAAAGTTTACTTCCCTTATACCGTTAAATAAGTCACTGCAAGTTTTGAATCTGTCGACGGGTGCCAATCTGCGTGGCCTCGACGGTCTGTCGGCCGTCGATTGACATCCGCCTGCGGTGTCCCCAAAGAGTTAAATGTCAAATGCCAAATACCAATTCCCCAGTACAGATACAAAGAATACAGAAAGTGCCAAGAGAGGAAAGACTTTGCTGCTGTCGTAGCAGTAATAACACTGGCAACAAGTTCCATTATTTTCAAATAAAGAGAAAAGAAACAGGTGACTGCTGCTTGGGGTAAATAGGGTAACAACAAAGAAAACTTAGCCAAGCGAGACTTAGATGTCAACATTTCAGCACATAGCCCCGTTCTTCAGGACAACAAAGAACAAAATAAAATAAATCACTTAGCTATTTTAACCATTTTATTTGTTGTCATCCATGTCATCTTGAAGGTGCTATGGCCCGAAATGTTAACATCTAAGTCTCGCTTGGCTAACTTCTCTTTGTTGTTCCATTATTTTCTTTGCACAGTGTGGAGTCTTATTAGTATTTTTCAGATTTTGTTATAATAAAAGATGTCATTTACGGGCATTTGCCTATTTGGTCTTTTTCTGTGACCAAACACATCTCTTATTATAAACAAAATTTTAAAAGTACTTATAAGGACCCCCACACTTTGCATTGCATATGATCACAAACAGGAGGGGCTTGGAGCGGGGTGAGGAAGGGAGGCACCAGTTTCTCTTGACCTCAGCAAGTCTTTGTGCTCGACAGCCACCATTAGGGTCTACGGCGGAGCCTTATGAGTGAATGCTGCAGCTACTCTCCCAACACAATAGAAACCAGAAAAGGTGGTGGCTAAACATTGTCATTTTACACATGGCTTGTACCACATAAGTTTTTATTGTGGTTTCTCGCCGATTACTGCTGGGTTAGTGGGTTCATGTGTAATTTTGTTGTGGTCAGTAACTGCCCTGAGGAAGCAATGGCTGCAATAGCGATTAAGAAAAATACATGCCAAAATCATTATCACTGATAGTTGATGGGAGAACAGTTTTATTATATCGCTTTCCAGGAAACAGAAGGATGATGTACAGTAAATGAAAAGAGTAAGACTTATCGTAACACATATAGCTTTCATATAATGAAGTATAGCCATCTATGTTGTCAACGTTTCTTAAGTAAAAAAAGGACCCAAATGACCAGTCACCACTTTGCTGTCGACAAGATGATTTCTTGTTAACCCCAACAATGTGACATAAACTCTTTCGTTCTCTGCACTGTCAGGAAAATGTTAACTACAGTTATAAGCATAAGCAACGAGACTTGCCAAAGAATGTGATACAAATTTAGTAAGCCGAGATACATCCATAATACGATGCGAATGCCCTGCTTATCCAGGGAGATGCTTCACGGAAAGAGATCTAATAAGAGTTTTTCTAACTTGTGAACTTGTACGCAACATGTCGGTTCTCACCGCTGCACACATACCTGCTCAAAAGAAACTAGTCATAAAGATTGCTTTCTGTGAAATTGGAAAATCTTCTATTTTATGTACTCCGTTTTTCAAAGTCGCTGGCCTGGTAAGACATAGGCGGTCGATAAGTGTAATTTGTGTAACTTTCAGTGTAAGACATTGCTACTTGCTTCAGCTTCTATCAAAATGTCCATCTTTAAGGCAAAATATCCCAGCACACAGTGAGGATTCCATTTTGATTTCCAAGCAAATACCAGTCACATTTGCTGACCAAAGGACCTGGATGATAAGGGCGTTCACTCGAGTAAAATAGGGATATACCTAAGGGGAGGTAAGAACTCCAGGTGGCAAGGCTCATATCTGGACAACCTCCTACTCTGAACACAAAACACTTGTGTGGCCTCTCTTTGTGTGCAAAGGCATGGTTTTCAGCCTGTGTTCATTGCATCCCATGTTCTAACAATGTAATCAGTCTGTTACAGGAAAACTATCAGAGAAAGTATATGTCACAGTAAATTTGAAGAAATATTTTTGCTACCGATACATTTAAACGTGGCATTTGGCGGGATTGCAATTTGTCAACTTTTTGTACAGTAAGTCTAACCGACTGAACTTGGTATTGTACTACCTATTTCTCCTAACTTCCATGTCTTTTTTTGTAACAATTATGCACGTTTTAATTTTTGAAGGAAATACTGCTGCCAGTAAAGATTTCATAAGTCCTGCTGTTGGTGTGACAATGCCTCATACATTTGCCATGGTCAGTGCTTTGTCTGCATATCAAAGATGCTACTCTTCTAAGATTGAAGAGCACAAATTTCAGTCTAGAGTTCACAGGCCTGTACAGTTTTCGTCTCCATTGTATGGTTCTGTGAGCAACAACCACCCTTGATTACTTTGTAGTCTAGTGAAGTCTTCCATGATAAGATTCTTTGGATCAAAGACAGGGCAAAGAGGCACTTGACTCACTCCCCATTATCATCTAGCAGCACCTCGTACATTCCTAACATTTTTTAGGGGTTGGGAAAGATATACTCTCCCTTTAAAGGGGAAGTCATTGTTCTGACGTGATCTGTATAATTATAACAAAAGTTTTGGTATTCTCCTAGACTTGTAATACTTTGTAGGGTCACAACAAGAGGGTTCCAATGGATCTAAAACAAAAAAAGGGTAGCGAAAACTGCAAGTTGCCAAAAACATTTATTACCACCTTGATACCATCTCCCACAATCATGTCTGCACTAAAGTCTACAAACAAGTGCTAATTACACAATGCCAGCTGCATCTATGTGTGGAACAGGCTTGCATGGTCGACCCTGCTTCTTTCGCTCTTCATGCATTGCCTTATAGCGTGCAAACTGCAATGTGAAAAAGAAAATTCTTATACATCACTGAAAGTGTCTTCCTAGTTTCAAGGAGAGTACCTGTATGAGTGAAAGAGAAACAGAAATCTTTTTCTTTCTGGTACAACCCTCATACATATTTGCTTAGATCAATATATAGGCATACTAATTTGAATAAAAATATCAATAGCAAGAACTTTATACAGTACACTAATCGTCTACGATATATTGTTATTACAGTGGAACCCGCTGATCACGAGATGCTGGGGACGGGAGAAATTACCTTGTGGCAACCGCATCTCATGCTAAGATAACAAGGGCCAATTTACATGTTTCCAATGGGACCTTAACAAGCATTTTACAGTACCAACTTTGAAACTTGTAAAGCAGCCAAAGTCCAAATTAGTCAAGCTCACTGGTGTCCGTGCCCATTAATCTCTAAATCTGCTACATCCATTTGAATGCACAGTCACTCGAGGCAGGTGAACCGAGCATCATGCTGAACAAAAAGGAAACATCTGAGTCATCTGAAGGACTACCAAAAAAAAAAACCTTGAGCGTCATCAGACCGACACTCGCACAGCACAAGAGTATTTGGTTTTTTGTCAGCACAGCCACACTCTCTAGTGTCTACTTCTGTCTAGGTACAGTAACTGACAGTTCAAAGCTTCAACTTAAAGATTGAAGAAAACAATCCCTAAACACGTAACTCAAAGCAGGTGCACCGCGCAAACCATACTTTTTAAAATTCCCGTACCAGAGAATTCACTGCAATTATGCAGAAACTGTAACACTTGACTATGCACTATCATGTACAAAATACAGCTGCATTCAGCAAAGAAGATGAAGCCACCTTTACTATCGATCCCCATTAGACACTATCGACTGTGCGAGAATGCAAGTGAAATCAAAAAATGTTTGCTGAGAAACAACTGTGTGATTCTTATTATGGCACTCAAAATCTGAATCCTGATGAATCGCCAGATACTGAAGCTGCGATGAAAACGATGTGTGAATTTCAGTACATTTACCAGAAACAAATGATTCAGTCATGAGCTAAGGGTCACAAGTCACAACAAACTGCACAAACCAATCAATGCACAGAACAAAAGGTCATGAGAAAGAACCAATCAGACAAGAGAGAACAGAATCAAATATCTCCATTACTGTAAGCCTACTACAGCTGTGTTAGTGTGTGGCGTGAGTGCTGAGGCTGGACTTTTCTCCAGTTGAAGTTCATTTCTGTTTATATTGTTTGTTCTCGTGCTAACCAGGCTAGTTTTGGAGCATTTTGGCTATTTGGGATGTGAAAATGACTTCATCATATCCAATTTCTCATTATATCCATTCTTGTAAGCAATTAAAATTTTTTGATGAATAGAAGAGTGTTGGTTGGAAAGTCAAATTGCCTCGTGATAGCCAATGTCTTATGGTATCAGATCTCATAATAAGTGGGTTCCACTATATGTTCGATTATCTGGATATTTCCATATCTGGATGACCCTCAGTCCCAATTGATGCGCATAATCAGAGTTCTACTGTAAGTCCAAATATGTGCACTTGATCATTATTCATTTCACAGTACAGCCACCTATGGTTCATTTTTTCATTCCTTTGGTGTCACTCACTATATACAGCTTATTATTATTGTTGCTTCTTGAAACAATATTGAAAATTAAAGCATTTAATAACTTTTAATGGTCTTTGTATCAGGAGATATGGAACTTCAACATAAGCATCTTTTAACAACAACAACAAAAAATAGGATATAAGAATACAAACAAGGCCTGGCAGGTGATACAATGTTACTACATAAAATAAGCAAACCTGAGCAAGAAACTACTTGTACCTCTGCAAAGAAACTAAGTACCCAAGAGTAATGTCAGAAGGACGACTAAAGGCTGTGCTAACATTTTTTCAATGTATTAGTGAAAATGTGATCTTTTAAAAAATTTTATATACCTGTTTGTCATGAAATACACATTCATTAAAGTCCGTGTATTCTTTTTCACAGTCCACCTTTGCACGGACTTGTCCAACCCGACTAGCACAGCGGTAGTAATCCATCTGAAGTTCACCGCAATGCTTGTTTTGGTGAGTAAACCATCCCAGTTGAGCTTTGGTGATGGGTGTGTAGATAACTGGGGATGCCATCTTTCTGGGGTTACCACTGCAAAATAACAGGTATACATCTAAAATTGATGATAAAAACTGCAGCTACTGAGAGAATGGTAATAACTATCTCACACTAACACGTGCACTATAGTAGTAATAGATATGTTGATCATGGCAGCTCTCTGGTGTCAACATGAGTATCATTCTTCTGCAAATGGTCTACTTCTAACTAGTATATCACACCAAAGGAGCAAGTGCACAGCAAAAATATCCATGTAACACGCCCCCCCCCCCCCCCCCCCCCCCCCCCCCCCCCCCCCCCCCCCCCCC